>JAYESA010000017.1:50000673-50600673 GCA_036927795.1 Iris macrosiphon | reverse complement strand
AGAGGGTAGCAAGGGCCATATGTACCATCTCGTGATAACCCTCACATAAAAGTCGTGCATTGTTATATCAAAAAACCTTTTTAGGAGTAGTAAAAAATATGAAAGAGGCATACCAGTATGGGCGAGTGGTCGCTGGTGTAATACCTCTTTTTGCTCAGTTCAAAAAGATAAATCATTGGCACAAGGTAGTTCAGACTTGGATTATTTAGTGGCTTGCTCAGATTTTCGCTCAGCCGAGGCAGAGTCCTCGTTCAGGTAGGTGGCTTCGGTGAACTCGTCTAGGCTTAGCCTTCTCACTTAATAAAATGGATGTCACATGCTAGTTAGCTAGGCAATAACTTGATGCATGCTAATAAAATAAGATGGACCCATATAGAGAGGGGATAATACCACTCTTTATCGCTTCATATAGAACATGGTGTTAGCCCAATTTTGAAGTTAAATTTTTTAATATGGCTAATCGAATAAGTTTAGCATTATGATAATCGTACAATCACTATAGTAACTTCTACTTAAACTCGACATTGTATAAATATGCATTAATATTATAATATTTGCTATTTTATGTTTCTCTGTTCGTCTAACATGTACTTGCAGAAAGCAATAAGCAAGATCAGATATGGACATATACAGTGAAGAAATAATAATGAGCCAAAGACGACATTATACTAGAAGATTTCTCTAAACCGCCTACGACATCTCCAGAGCCTCGCACTCGGGGTTCTGCGGTAAAAAAAATGATGATAAGCCAAAGAAATTTAGATTTCTAGATCTGTTTATCTTTAGACAACTGCCATCAAGGAAAAAGACATCTTCAAGTATGCTCAACTGTCAGAAGATTGGCGTCATCTAGTGCTCTTATTTTTTTTTACTTTTATTATGTATTTTGTGTTTTTTTATAGGACCAAATGTACATAGGGTCACATTAGCACTAGGAAGTTCAAACCCATATATACAAATATCATAGTCTACCACTCAAACTAGACCCAAACCCATAGTTCTATTCTGGCCTGAAGGAGACCGAACTCGGGCTGAGATCTGGCCGAACTTGGGTCGAACTCGGTCCCCTAAGAACCAATATTCATCGTTCCTGAATTAACTTTTTCCTCCAGTAGAATAGGGTACAACGTTAAAAAATATGAATGTTATGGAGACCAAACTATGCCCAAGTTCTGTCCCCAGAAAACCTATAAATAGGCATTAAACTCTCCATAGTTTTTTACTCATTTTTATCTGTCTATTGAGAGATCTACAAACTTTCCATTTCCAAGATCGGTGCCAATACAGTTCCAATTTAGAAGTATAATCGAGTTATAAAGCTTGTTTTTCAAGTTATATTTTAGTCAAGTGTTTGAAGTCGGTAAGCTCTTCGGATTAAAGCTTATGGTTCTAAGAAGTCGGTGAGACATTCGGATCAAAGCTCGTGTTGTAAGAAGTAGGTGTGCCCATGGGAAACCAGTATAAAATCTCCGAGCAAGAGTTCTCTGGACTGTACTAGTCCTCCATGGGAAACCAGTATAAAATCTCGGTATTTGTGTTTGCTCTCTAAACTTTACTTACTTCTATATATACTTGATATATTACTGGATATCTTAGTTGGTAACTTAGCCTTAATTATTTTATTAGGTAATTATTTTTACTACACTTTATTCACCCCCCTCTAGAGCTGCCATAATGGTCCTTCACATGAAAACTTCAACTTGATGCTAAAATAGATTATCATACTTTTACTTTAGATATGAACCTTTCCATGCTTGATGCAACTTGTGTAATGTAGTATTTCTTGATGTTATTACTTAGAATATTTTTATTGCTGCCATAGTAGTTGATTTATATGCTATCAATGTAGCCTATCACACAAAATTGTAATACTGCTACTTAGTTATCACATAGAACATCGTACTATCACCTCAGACAGGAAGACTATAATTACTCATTCCTGGGAGTCAAAGATAAAAACATAGAAAGATTCTCGGGACTGTTAGGTCGTCGGACAGTCCCTGGACTGGGAGATGCATAGAGATGGAATGTTAAAATAAGCAAACGGCTCGAGTAGTTTGGTAAAGTTTTGAGTAGAGACTTGTATGGTCACGGACAACTTTTGCACAAGGTTTGGTTCCTCGGATGCGATCGTCGGGGCACTAGGATTGATTCGACCTAAGGGTAACCCATATAACTGTACAAGCTAAGTACTAGCATGGGTGATTCTGAAACTTGTAGCGGGGCTCACTACCCGCGCTGCTAGGATCGTCGTCAGGCTATAAGTCTAGGATGGATTGTGGTGCCAGTTGTAGAAGCATGGAAAATACGCCGGATGACTATACGCGGCATATTGGTGCAGAGCAGCGTAAGCAGAGGCCTTCAGAGCCATCAAGCGTACAACAGAGCTCTTTCCGCTAAAACGCAGCATGAAATATGAAAGCTCAAAGGACCATCCGCGTAAGGCAGTACGTCCAAGCCGCTTCAGCGTAAATAGGGTGCTTCATCGCCTCCAGGGCGTAAAACTCATCCTCTTTCAGACGCAGCATTAAGGTGTACAAGAGACGCTTCATATTCTCCGAAGTGAACCTGTCAGACCCTGCAATAAACCTGACGTTTGGACTTCTGACAAAGGGATACGGCTCGACTACCCAGACGACGGCTATAATGATGACACAGCACTGCGACCCAGGCTGTCAAATACCGCCATCTCCTTTGCGTAAACTGCTTTTACAAGCACGAAGGGATACGCTGCCTTGTTTTACACAGGCAGACACAAGCTGTTTTACGTTCTGCAGTAGACAAACCGTCTGCCACATCAAAAGCTGCACTCCGTACGGGGTCGAGGCACGTCTCTACGTCTAATGCACAGAGCGGTGACAGTTTCTCAAGGCACGTCTCTGCGACTGATGCGCAGAAGGGGTTGCAGACCTTCAAAGACACGCCTCCACATATAATGCACAGGATGGTGGCAAATCTCGGTATTTAATGCTAGAGATTTGATTATATCTTCAAAAGCCGTAATTCCGGCTAAGACGTCCCCATCAGCACTCTGGCACGGTACGCAGCGGCTTCTACGCCCGTTCAGCTTCTACGCCTGCTCGGCCTTTACGACCATTCGGCTTCTACGCCTGCTCGGCCTCTATGACCACTCGGCTTCTACGTCTGCTCGGTCTTTATGACCACTCGGCTTCTACGCCTGCTCGGTCTCTATGACCACTCGGCCTCTATGACCACTCGGCTTCTACGCCTGCTCGGCCACTATGATTACTCGGCTTCTACGCCCATTCGGCTTCTACGCCTGTTCGACTTCTACGCGTATTCGGCTTCTATGCCGGTTTGATAATTATTTGGCTTCTATGCCATGGTGACAGACATTTGGCTTCTATGCCAACCTCTTCTACACAATGGATACCTACCTGCGTGGCTTCTACGCCGTGATCTTCGTAGCGATTATACGCATTTTGTCCCTTAGTTGGACCCGTGTCACAAGCTCATTCAAAGGATCATCTATACGCAGACATTGGTTACTTTAGCCGTTGTGTAAAAGGGTGCTGTACCTTCTACTCCTCAGTTTCTATACCGACGGAGTGGTCACTGTCACTAAAACTCTATAAATAGAGACCTCTATCAATGAGGAAAAAGGTCAAAAAATTGGTCAAGAAACCAATATCAGATCCAGGGAGAAAGGTCGAACCAGAGGTCAAGAGAGAGAGAGAGAGAATCCGGAGCTCAGGCAGAGAGCAGGGATCGATGACTTTGGCATCGTGCATCCACCCTCTTTTGCAACCTTCGAAGTTGCTTCCTGTCTTCTACGGCACTTCTTCAATATCGTGTGGTCCAAGGGCTAAAGTGATCGACTGCAGATCAGACACCTATAGCAATATTTATCCAGATTAAATAAATTGTACTCCTATATCCTCGTATAGGATCAAATTGTACAAGTTTGTTTGTAAACCAAAGAAGGCGGGTTTCGTATAAACCCCATCCTGAATACATTTTTCATTCTTTCGTTTAATACCACAAACAAGATGGCGACTCTGCTGGGGATATCTTTCCCTTCTGATGAGGAAGCAATTGCTCAATACGATGCGATATCTATAGGAACCGTGAAGAAGACACTGGTCGTCCAATTCGACCAGTCTGCCTACGAAGACATGCTTCGAACCGGGGGTAGCTCTCACCCTCTCTCCGTCCAAGACAACAGGAAGCTGCGCAAAGTCTGGATGCCCAAGACATCCTCTACCATTCCTGTGGACTCTCCGATCTCTCCGACCTCTCCGACCAATGAGGTTGTAGCATTGCTCCCTCCGTGCCCTGCACGTAAAATTCAGTCTCCCGCTACGCGCAGTACAGACGAAACTTTGGGCAAAGCCTCAGCGCTGACCCAGAAGTATCCACTGCGCTCTACGCGTAGGAACCAGTCTCCCGCTACGCGCGGTACAGACGAAACTTCGGGCAAAGTCTCAGCGCTGACCCAGAAGTATCCACTGCGCTCTACGCGTAGGAACCAGTCACCCGCAACGCGCGGTACAGACGAAACTTCGGGCAAAGCCTCAGCGCTAACCCAGAAGTATCCACTGCGCTATACGCGTAGAAACCAGTCTCCCGCTACGCGCGGTACAGACCAAACTTCTGATGATGTCTCAGCGCCAAATCGGAAGTACAAATCACTCTCCATGCGCAAGACAACATCTGACCTCTACGGGGAACCAGATGAGCGCTGTGATTTCCGCAAGGGAAAGCAAGCGGCAGAGTACTCAACTTCACAGCCGTTACGCCAGCAAAGAAGCAATCTGCCTACCCTCCGGATTATGCGGGAAGCCGACTGCCGACTGAGGACCTCTTCAGCTTTACGCCTGTCTGAGCAAATCTCCAAATTACGCCAGGCGGAGTCCCACGACGTAAAGCAATCTCAGGTTATGGGAAGGCACCCTCTTCGGGGATTATCCGCCACCCAGATGGCCAACCTGTTGTACACAGGTGGCGTAGGGAAAACCATGGTGCCCAACCTCCGCATGCCCACTGATGGGAATAGAAGGAACAAGCCGTCGTCTTCTTCCTCTACTCCTCCTGACTTGCACGAATATCTAATCCAGAAGCGTAAGGAGAGGGGACCTTCCAATATGTCTATTACATCCCCTAGCGAGCAATGTTGTAATAGTCATAAAATTGTGATTGACTGCTGTTGTTCTAAAGCAAAACTGTCGGTTTTCGACCGATTGAGCTACTCTCAGTCTTTCCAGGAAGAAGAGCCCGCGCATGCATTCGTGAACATGGCTTCACACATACCTAAAGGAGGGTTGAGCTCAAGACATCATCCCTCTAGGCCTCCGAGCCGAAGGAGATTCGAAGACCTCCTCAGGAACACTGAAGCTGGGGTATTCCAAAACACCCGTGCAAGGTCACAGCAACCAGCTTCGTACTCATCTGATTCCGACGTTGGGGGTCGCCAATCTCCCAGATCAGACGCTGAGAGTATAGAGTCGACTTCTGCAGCGACCTATACTAATTCTTCGATGACACCCAGGGAAATGGGAGTTTACGCCGTTGAAGATGAACGCGAGGAAGCTTCGCCGTCAGGAAACGTGGAACAACGCATCACCGTGCTGGAGACATCTCTGAAACAAATGCAATCCATGATGGAGAACATGCACCAAATGATGCTAACTCAGCACGCAGCTGCCATGGCTCAAGCGTCGGTCCCACCAACTCAGATACGTGTGGGGGTGGACTTACCACCATCCAACCCGAGCCAAGAGCCTGCTCTAGATCAAGAGTCAGTAGTTCCTCCACTTTCTCACTCGGAGAATATATTACCTCCTATTGGAGTCACGATGCAACCAACTCCGCGCTACACCGTAGTCCCGCTTCCAACTGAAAATCTGATGCAGGCAGTACGGGAGTTGAAAGCCCAGTTCGATGCCTTGAAGCACAAAGATCAGCTCAAAAAACTGGGAATTAACCAGCCTTACCCAGCTATCTGGGAAGAAGTCCCTTTCCCTCCGAGGTATAAACCTCAGACTATGGCTCTGTTCGAGGGAAAAACATCACCAAGTCAGTACAGGAACTATTTCAGTATGTTGACGGTGTTGCTACAAGGGAACGATGCCCTCCTCACTCGGGTGTTCAAAGGCTGCCTCTCAGGAGTAGCCTATCAGTGGTACCGTAGCTTGGCGGACAATTACATTACTTCCTTCGAGGACTTCAAAGCTTTATTCTTCACGCGATTCTACGAGGGTAGAATGGACATGTCTATGTCCTCTCTCATCGAAGTCAAGCAGAGGAAAAAGGAGGACGTTCGCACCTTCGTCGAACATTTTTGTCAGGCCACCTTACAGATGCCTCCAGGAGTTCCAGACTCTGCGTTAGTAGACATTTGCAGGAAGAACCTCCTTCCCGTAGTCTCGGTGTTTACAGGACCATATCAGTTCCATGATTGGCCCTCGTTCATCATCTCAGCAGTGGCCGTCGAAGACAACAGTCGCAAGGCGCGCGACAATGGCATTATGATCTCCGCCTCTGATAGAGGCAAGAAGTCATCTCCCAACAGCGACCATCCTCACAGCTCCAAGGGAAAAGAAGCTCTGGCGGTCATTACGTCCAGACAAAAGACTGCGGCGACCACGCAGACGAGACCCGGAACTTCCAGGCCCGTCGAAGTCTACTCTTTTGATGACGATGATATCCCAAGTATATTCGAGTGTCTTGTCAAGAGTGGCAAGATCACCCTTCCGGAGCTAAGGCGGCCCCAAGAAGTCGGCAGTACTGACGACCCCAAATACTGTATCTTCCACAGATACGTACACCACCCAACGAAGGCGTGTTACATACTGAAAAGGAAGATCCAGGGGTTAATCGATGCTAAGGCCATCACTCTGCACAACACCAAGAAGACGGTTACGGCCAACATGATCTCTCTGCGGTTTGGCGATCTGCCTTCCCTAAGGTCTCTGATGGCATCACGCCCATTTTTTGGACCACGATGAACATCGTCAATCTCCTTCCAGCTAGGGGTCAAAATCATGACCTGGTACCCCTAACCACCCGGCAGGGCGAGATTATGTGAGTTCATCCGGATTTGTTGTCAGAGCTCGAGGAGGAGACTAAAGTTACTAAAGCTACGTCTAGAAAAAGCTCCAAATGCAAACCATGCCATATGGTCGCAACTCCTTCGCCATCAGACGAAGACGAGGTATTTGCTGCAACCCGTTCAGGGAAAGCCTACCTCAACGAATACGGAGCAAGTCAGGAAGATGCGTCGGCAGACGCTTCAGCTGCCAAACCCTCAGGACCAGGCCCCGTCGTACCAGATGCCAGCCCTTCAAAACTGACTCCGGCGGACAAGGGGAAGCAAAGAGAAGTGCGCTTTGATAAACCTGTGAAAAACACTCCAAACAAAGGTTTTGAGAAGCCCTACAACTTCGACATCCTGGCCCAACTGGCTAATACACTAGCCAGGCTCTCCATCTTTGAGCTACTCAAGCTCTCCCAAGACACTCATCTAGCCCTGAGTGAAGCGCTGATACAGGCGGAAGCATGCTTGACCCATCTCAAGTCCCCCGACGAAGAACCAGTGGCGTGTCCTCAATGCCACAGTGTGATGGAGGTGGTCCCAAATATCACTTTCACCCAAGACGACATGCTGTTAAAACATAACAGGCATAACAGGCCCCTCTATTACACTGGGTACGTCGGTTCCATGGAGGTCGATCGGATTCACATAGATCTGGGATCATCAATCAGCATCATCCCTCACAGTCTGCTCAGACCATTGAGGATTCCTACCAGCGAACTGGCTTACACCTCCACTACAATCGTGGGTTTCAACGCCGGAAGAAGTAAGCCGTTGGGGAAGATTCGTCTGAGGATCCAGATTGGCAACCTCAGATCGGTGGCCACGTGTTACGTCATCGATTCAGAGGTGTCCTACAACATTTTGCTGGGAAGACCGTCGCTCAGGATAGTCGTGACTAATAAGCTGACCCAAGAAAAGAATGACCTGTTAAGGCTTCAAGAGCTAGAAGGATTAGACGAGAAACGCCTCCAAGCTCAACAGTGCATCGCACTCTACCAAGCACGTATTTCCAGAGCTTTCAATCATAAAGTAAAGGAAAGAGTGTTCAAAGTCGGCGAGCTAGTTTTAGCCGTAAGAAGGCCGATGATTCTTACTCACAGTAGTAAAGGCAAATTCCAGCCCAAGTGGAAAGGCCCTTATGTGATCAAGACAACGTTCTTGAACGGCGCTTACAGGTTAGCCCAGCCTAATGGAGACCTATTAATGGCTCCTATCAACGGTAAATTCCTGAAGAGGTACTATGCTTAACCTCCTCTGCTCAAGAGGAATATAGCGAGAATCTCAAAATCTGACCAAACTACTTCCAGAACCAAACTAGTTAGGTCATATTCTATCATGTTCGTATGACCTCTGAATAGATATGTCCTGCTAAAAGTTTATCGAGAGTCTATCACGTCCATACTACCTCTGATATCACTCTCACCCAAACCTGTCATTTACATTCCGAAATGATGGGTCCACAAAGTCAGAAAAGATTCGCTTTATTTATTCCCGAAAAGAGCAGAATTACATTGGGGAAGCAAAAAGAAGAAAGGGCACATCATTGTGGGGGAGCGGTCAGATCGCGAATCAGCTTTGCCAGTGCAGCCACCCTCTCGTCCCTGGAAACCAAGGCATCAGCGCAGGCCTGTTCCAGCCGGGCCTCGGGATTGTTCGTAAAGGATAGTTCAGCCCTTGCCCGAAGAGAGCCAGCTCAGGCAGCTTCTGCACGCTCCAGGTCCCGTTGTGCTGTGCTCAGTCGACTAGTCGCTACGTCTAGACCTGCCAACGACTGAGAAGCCCACTCCTCTGCCTGAGCGAGTTTCTCCTTCAACTTGCGAGCCCTTACTGCATTCCCTTCATGCTCGGATTAGCACTTCGTCTGGAGAGCAAGAGCCTCCTCCACGACAGCTTTTCTTTTATCCATCTCCAGCTTATGTGCTTTGATGGAGTTGTCTAGGCTCTCCAGCTGTTTGGTAAGCCGCACAGTCATGGAGTCGTATCTGGCCTGGACCTCAGCTTTAAAACTGCCCCGAGTCAGCTTCAAGTATTCGTTAATAGGTTGCTCCAACCTATTAACCATCGCCTCCAGGGCGTCAGCTACCCCAGAATCGCTAAACTCCCTGACCGCCCCAATCGAAAACTGGGAAGCCTTCTTCAGACGATCAAAATCCAGGTTCTTCGCCAACACCATTGATATCAGCGTGTTCAAACTGGTGTAAAAGAGGCTGGTATACAGCTCGGTCAGCGCAAACAGATCTGGTTGGATGCCAGGAGTGGCCACGATATTGGCGAGTTCCCCTCCAGGAATAATTGCAGACGAGGTAGCCACAGCCGCCGCCATGACAGGTGGTACGACCGAAGAAGGTGCGACAACGACGGTCGAAGTCATCGGCATACTCGCTAGAGGCGAGGTCACGATAACGGGTTCGTCCTCCTCTGGAGGTGACGAAACTACTCCGGGCGAGCTGGCCCCCGAAGGTATTTCCTCTTCGAAGTCGAACGTCTCCGTATCATCGTCAGGAGCCCGAGCAGAGACAGAAGACGCTTCAGCACCGTACTTTCCGTGGACGCCATCCCCTGAGAGGATGACAAGAAAGTTGATATCAATATGATAGTAATCCTTCTAAGAGGAGACATAAAGATGACCTTTACCCGTAGCCAATGGTATATATACCGCGTCGGCAGCCGATGTAGCTATATCACGCCTTAATGACGCAATACGAACTGTCATACTGGAGAAGGAGGTGGGCCAATCGATATCGCCAGGAGCTCTGCCAAGCCTTCACCAAGACGCGGTCGGGGTTCGTCAGCTGGAACCTCGCTGGTCATGCTCACGGACGCGGCAGGAGTTTCATCCGTTGCCGATCTAGGGAAAGATTCTCCTATTTGCCTCGGCCATGCAGGCGATTTCATTCCACTACCGGAGGCAGTGGCAACAATGACAGCCTCAAGCAGGAGTTCTCCGGTACCGCCAGCCGAAACCGAGGATCCCTCTCCGAGAGGCGGGGAACCTCCAATCAAAGGGACATCCCCAACATGAGAGGCAGCAGGTTCCTCTCTAGGAGCCTCAACGCCAGGAATCCGGAGAGGGCGATCAACCGTCTTCTTCTTCCTCTTGCGAGGGGAAGTCTGCTTCAAAACAGGAACCCTTCGCTTCCCCGATACCGCCAAAGCCCCCGCAGGCGGAGGCACTTCATACCTCGGTACCGACACCAGAGGCTCATCCGGAGTGACGGACTCCTCACCCTCGTCAGATGAAACCGAAGGGACTTCGATTCTTCCCCCAGGCTTGGGAGAGGGCACCCTAAAGCTTCCACGAATGTCAAAATCACGGTGGAAGGTGTTAATCGCTACGTAAAACTGAGCGTACGAATGGAGGATCCGCAGCTCCGCGGAGAGGGTGATGATCGGCACGATAAAGATTGCTCCCGTGCAGCCTATGATTAAATACCGCCATCCCCTGGCTCCATCAATGAGTCCGCCCCTGGACCTGAAGCTGGTGATGGCATTGTCCACGTACAGCTGATCGTACCCAAACTGCCTGGCGAACCGACTAGGCAAGTAAGGCTTTAAGAAGCAATGATCTTTGCTTCTGTATAGCAGATGGAAGGGTCTAATACAGACCAACCAATTAAAAGCTTTTGGAGAAAGATTGGTCTTTTCTCCACCTAAATCCTCAAGCCTAATCCCTGACTGATTGCGATGTATATAGGGGACAGTGCAGAGGAGCTTCCAGCAGCAGTGACCGAGGCTCAGCGCCAGCCGACAGTCTAAGACTGTGTTCACATTCCAGAGGGAGTCCTTGTAGTTCAGCAAGAAACTAACCCCCGTGCTGCTACCCGGGCCGGAAGATATCACCCGGGGGTTGTGGAGGATTAACCATCCCATCAAGTACAGGTATGGTAACTCTACCCGGGGAAAGCTCTCACGTCAAGCTTCATCGACGAGCAGTCCGTCAGTCATGGCTCTCAGGCCAGCCTGTATACGGCACACCATGGCAGGGAGCAAGCCCAGTCTTGCCCCGAACACCAGATGAACGGCGGGCCACAGGATATTTCGGTGAATGCGGTCCGCGGACGCGATGCCGGGCACCACTACCCGACGCAGCCATAAGGAGAGAAAGCCAGCCAGCTTGGCCTCCTCAGACAAAGGCCTGCGGCAGCGCCTCAAGTAACTATAGGCCTTCGTGCCTTCAGGGTACTTTCCTACCCCGTCATTGAGAAACTGATCTGGAGCTTTAGCCTCCTCCATAAGATCCTCGACGACCTGGGCACTGAGCACGCCCAAACAGTTCACGGGCTCATTCTTGCCCCCCGAAACTTTCTCCGACTTGACGGCCCTGGCCCGGTGAAAGAAGAGGTAGGAGATCCACTTAGTGGTGTGAGCCAGATCAGAAGGCTCATTATAAAAAGCAGTGCACACAAAATAGTGGCACATCAGCTCCTGATACACTTCTACAACCTGGGGGTCCGAGTCCTCCAACTCCCGGTTAGTGGGAACATACTCTTCATACGGGGTATCCCCCATCGGCAGTCTCGAGATCGCTGCCATTTCGTGGAGGGCCAGCCCCAACTCCCCTAGTGGAGTGGCGAAGGTCCCGGTGAGCGAAATGTATCGCTCCATCAGTGCCAGAAACAGGTTAGGGTTGGGAGGCAACCCAACACTCGTCGCGCTCACGGCAACATACAGTCCTATGACCTCCAGCTCTCTCCGAAAATGCTTCAAAGCCCAGTCAACTAGGCAAGTCCATCGGAGGTTTGCTGGGGTGATCCACCCGTTGCACCGAGGGTTCTCCTTGGGGTATACCCCCCCTCGCACCATGAAGTCGTTGCCGAAAGTCGGCAATTGGACCAGCTGGATCACTCAACTGTCTTCACTCGGGACGCTGCCCGGGCACAGTCCCCTGAACAACGTCACGACGCCAGAAGGGCGGCTGACAAACGACCCCTGGTCAGCTCCTTCAGGTGAAAGATCTTCCCCGGCTTGCCGTGAAGATCGGGAGTCAGCGTCCACGACATCCTCCTCGGATGTGTGGCATGGAAGCAAGCCGAGATGGGATAATCTCTCGACATCGTGGGCAGATACAAGACCACACTCTCGGCAGGAAAAACCCAGGGTTCTCTCTTGGGCTTCGTCTGGGACTGTTTGTCTATCATATCCCCAAAGAGAAAGGCCGGCTTGATGTACTGCTCCCCGTCTACGTACGTTAGGGACTTCCCGTTGATCATGCTCAGCAGCATTCGCTTGCCCTGAGCCGATATCAAGATCCCTCTTCCTTCACGATATTGGGGTCCGAAAATAGGAAATATCACGTACGACAAATCCTCCAGGTAGTTCGAATGCAGCATCCCGGCAGCAGAACCCATCACCTCAGCCAGTGGAGACTCATGCAAGTTAACTACGAAAGTGCAAGAAAAATACGTTATTACAAATCTTGCAAACACAAAGACCAAGAAACGACAGTCTGTGCTTTACGCCAAGACTGTACAAAATTTGGTCATTCTACGCCGGAAGTCACATCTTGAAGCGTAATTGGCGGTATACAGTCCGTGCTTTACCCCAGACTGCCAAAATTCTAGTTATTACGCCGGAGGTCCCATCCAAAGCGTAAAACTAAAATTTTATAGCATACACCAAGTTTTCGGCAGTCAGAGCTTTTACGCTCAAAACTGCGAAAATATGGAGTTTTTTACGCTGGCACATTAGAAATATGGGCGTAAAAGTTGAAAACGTCTCCGTGCGTCATCTTCCTCAAAGAGGCTATCAGCACAGAAGACGACCTAGCACGGTCACGTTCAACGTGTGCGAAGGATTTTTTGTCGTTCTTTGTCATCCCCAATGGCTATACCTCTAAGGCCGGGTGCGCTACTCGTCGGCAGGAGCCTTCGCTCAGAAGGAAGTTCACCTTGCCCGACCGAAGACTCTCTCGCCGGGACAGAGGAACGAGAAGAAGAGCCTATGCTCTTTCCTTTGGTGGAGGGGGTTTGTTTCGTCGCCATTTCTGAAAACTCGGAGTGCTCAGAAAAAGAACGAGGGGAAAAACTCAAACAATCGAAGGCTCTCTTTCGCAGAAAAACGGATAAAAAGTCTTTATCTCAAAAGCTTGGGATATATATAGAGTTCGGGTCGACTCCTCGAATCCTCGGATGGGCTCCTCGAAACCCCAACCAAATCTCACAAATTAAATATTTGGTTATGATTGGGTACTACGTCAGCCCACTACTCTCGAAAGACGGACAGTCAGCAAATTCGAAGAGTTTTTCGTGCAAAAGCAGGTCAGCGGTTCCTATGCTAAAGAGCTTTCTACGCTCGACAGCAACAGATCTACGGTTTTACGCTCGCAAGCTATCAGTCTATGGTTTTTATGCCCATATGCCTTTGTGCTCAGTAGCTTTTATGCTCGAGAGGCTACAAACCGACGACTTTACGCTCAGCAGTTACCAAATCGATGATCTCGCACTCGATGGCGTTTAGTTTACTCTCGACAGCAACAGATCCGCAACCTTACGCTCGAAAGATTTCTTTTTCACATGCTACAAATCTACAGTTCTACGCTAAGGAGGTTTCTACGGTCGACAGCAACAGATCTACGGTTTTACGCTCGCAAGCTATCAGTCTATGGTTTTATGCCCGGATGCCTTTGTGCTCGGTAGCTTTTACGCTCGAGAGGCTACAAACCTACGACTTCATGCTCAACAGCTCTGAATCTTCGATCTCACGCTCGGTGGCTTTCTACGCTCAATAGGCTACGAACTGAGGATTTTCAGCTCATCTATACTACGGATCTCTGACTTTCCGCATATCCGAACAGCAAGGCGGTCGATTACAGGAGTTCACACAGAAGATACTCCTTCTTGACCTCAACATATCCCAAGTACCCGAAGCATACGGAGTTCAAGCATTGAGAAATTACTCTTCTTGGGTCAAATGGAGGTTCATCCAGACTCCAGTCTGAATATCTCGTCTATCAAAATGGCGACTCAGTTTGACAGCCATTTCTCGACCCTGTTCCAAGGGATTTTTGAGAAATCATTCTTGAAGACGAATTCTGAACAAAAATTCTGTTCATCAGAAGTAAAAATAACAGTTCAGAGCTCTACGCAGTTCCTCAGTCCTAGCAACAGGACAGTTCTAAATGTTCAAAATGCTCAACAGCGTTCTATGAACTATTCGCTATGCGCAAAAGGACAGGACCTAGAACTCTTTCTACAGAGTCGGCGTAAAGAATCAGACGTGTCAAAGCTACACATATTCAGACTTTACAACAACGTATGGCAAGATGATCATATGAAGAAGAAAGACGATTTTTATTAAAGATTAAAGTCATGATTACATATGAGGGAAATCCTGTCTACAAAGGATTTTTTCTTCATTTTTCATGACTACATATGAGGGAAATCTAATCTACAAAGGATTTCCCCATCATCGTCTGAGACCACACCGAGGAGCTGTTCTGACAGAGGCTCACGTGGGTGATGATCTTCCTCTTCTTCCAAGAATATGATCAGTGGCAGGAGGATACAAAACTGGGCATATGATCCATCCTTTAACAGAAGGAAAGCAGGGTAATTCTGCTTTCCTACAGACCACCGCCACTCTAGTCGGTCTGTCTGCCTCTCGTCACCAGAGGTAACTGGAGAAGGCGCCACTTGCAAGCAGCGTGGTGAAATACGATTCTTCGTCTCTCCCGAAGAACCACCATACAAAGTTACTGATTATCCCGAGCAAGGGAGGCTAAGATATCCTTCCATGATCCATCGTTGCAGTGGACACTTGCTCGAAGACGCCGTCTTTTTCGGCTCCTTACATGCTGGAAGAACATGATCTCCTTCTTCCTCAGATCGACCCGACGAACTCCGGTGATCATCTCTGCGTGGTGATGGAAATATGGGGAGAACAGGTTAACTCCCCCAGCCTTTTTATAGGCGAAAGAGGTCACACTGGTCCCCAATAAATCTGCCATAAAGACAGCATCGACCGTTTCAACGCTCCATTCAGAAACATTTCGAGTCATGAGGAGCGGTTCATGCTTCATTCAAAGCGTTCCAAATTCCGAGGAATTTGAAAGCTTTAAAGGGGGTCTTATAGAAGCATAAAAAATACGCCGGATGACTATACGCGGCATATTGGTGCAGAGCAGCGTAAGCAGAGGCCTTCAGAGCCATCAAGCGTGCAACAGAGCTCTTTCCGCTAAAACACAGCATAAAATAAGAAAGCTCAAAGGACCATCCGTGTAAGGCAGTACGTCCAAGCCGCTTCAGCGTAAACAGGGTGCTTCATCACCTCCAGGGCGTAAAACTCATCCTCTTTCAGACGCAGCATTGAGGTATACAAGAGACGCTTCGTATTCTCCGAAGTGAACCTGTCAGACCCTGCAATGAAGATCCTGCAATGAACCTGACGTCTGGACTTCTGATAAAGGGATACGGCTCGACTACCCAGACGACGGCTATAATGATGACACAGCACTGCGACCCAGGCTGTCAAATACCGCCATCCCCTTTGCGTAAACTGCTTTTACAAGCATGAAGGGATACGCTGCCTTGTTTTACACAGGAAGACACAAGCTGTTTTACGTTCTGCAGTAGATAAACCGCCTGCCATATCAAAAGCTGCACTCCGTACGGGGTCGAGGCACGTCTCTACGTCTAATGCACAAAGCGGTGACAGTTTCTCAAGGCACGTCTCTGCGACTGATTCGCAGAAGGGATTGCAGACCTTCAAAGACATGCCTCCATATATAATGCACAGGATGGTGGCAAATCTCGACATTTAATGCTAGAGATTTGATTATATCTTCAAAAGCCGTAATTTCGGCTAAGACGTCCCCATCAGCACTCTGGCACGGGACGCAGCGGCTTCTACGCCCGTTCAGCTTCTACGCCTGCTCGGCCTTTACGACCATTCGGCTTCTACGCCTGCTCGGCCTCTATGACCACTCGGCTTCTACGCCTGCTTGGTCTCTATGACCACTCGGCTTCTACGCCTGCTCGGTCTCTATGACCACTCGGCCTCTATGACCACTCGGCTTCTACGCCTGCTCGGCCTCTATGACCACTCGGCTTCTATGCCCATTCGACTTCTATGCCTGTTCGGCTTCTACGCCTATTCAGCTTCTATGCCGGTTTGATAACTATTTGGCTTCTATGCCATGGTGACAGATGTCACGCCCCAGTCCCAAATACGTAGGACTAGGAACACGTAAGCATGCCAGCCGCATGGATATGGCAACTCCAATATATGGAAACTATAACCCATACGTACGCTGTAATATGAATATAAACTCACATGTGGTATAAATAATGTCACAAGTCACAGATATGCTAATCTCATCCACACAACAAGTCATAGAAAAGAAATACTAACTAGAATAAGGAGTCTGAAATATCTAAAATAATAGTCGGGTGGAGACAAATCCACTACCAATGACTATATCCAAAACTAAAATGAGAGAGGAGTATAAAATCTCTAATATAAAATAATGTGAAGACAGAAGTGTATCAGCTAAAAGAATCCATCACTAGATAATCAACGATGCTCAGAAGGTAAGACCTCCTCGACAGAAAATAATGCGTCAGGTCCGGGCCCGTACTCCTGCAAATACTCAAGAGCAGATACACCTGGCAGAGGACCAGGTCCTCAGAGGGACGTAACAAGATACAGAAAATACGAGCCAACTTGAATACAGTAAACATGCATATAATTTGAAAATAAATAAGTACGCTGTATAAGACAATCTATATGAATGCAAGTGAGGACAACTTTTCGACGTATGGGCAAGGGTAGTCTACTCGATCTAAGCCTCACAACTCACACACCCGTCTAGAACATCAGAAATCGACATACCTCTGGGGTAGCGACCAGCGCGACTCTACATAAATTGACATACCTCTGGGGTAGCGACCAGCGTGACACACGCCCGTAGTGCGAGCTATATACTACGGTTTACCAGAGTGGTTAAAAGCCCATACGCCTAATAATTGTCCTCTATGATACTAAGTGCCATGTGTGTGTCAACATATCTAATACATAGTAATGGCTGAAAGAAAACTACACATGCAAGAACTATACAGAAATGAAATAAATAAATATAAATATAAATAGCATGCAAAGCACTGTAAACAATTTGGCAAGGTATCTTGCCTGGCAAGAAGCTGCAAAATATAGTGTCCCAATGTCAACACCAAGAGTCAGAAGCTATGGCCTCAGAATGAACGTCTCCGGATACTGAAATAAACATCACCAACGTTCCCAGAATGAGCAAAATAGCTAAAAAGCACATCCCTTTCGTCCAATTTGGACACAGGGGCAAAATGGTAATTTTGGGTAAAAGTGGGGTTCACATGTGGCCCACTTTGCACCGAAAAGCGTGCCACAGGTAACAGTCTCTAAATGGGACAAACTATAGGTCAAACAACTCTAAATGTCAATACAAACCCAACGGTATGTCCAAATGTGGATTCCGATGGGCCGAACACAATTTTGTCCAAAAAGTCAACTGTGGGGCCCGCTAATTGGCGATCTGGTCAACCGTCTCAGAATTGCGTGAAAATTGGGTCACAGGACTAGCGCGTTACCACGAGTCCAGTGGCACAAGTTTTGTCGCAATCTGACAAGCGTGCACAAAATACGTGCGAGTTCCACACAAAAATTGTGACACGGTGTGTGTCCGCGGATACGGCCTGATTCCGGCGCGCACACGCGTCCGAATCAGTCCCCACAAATTTTCACCTGTCCAGTTATGCTGTGTGCACCATTCAGTACACTTGGCACACGGCAGGGTGGTCCCGTTTGGCGGGGCGCGCTCCGATCTCCAACTTTTGGAAAACCATAAAAAGTGGGTGCGCGCAGTTTTGTGACGAATATAATTCTGTCCACAGCGACTAGTAGCACAAGGTTAAAATACAGAAAATAAACTAGGTCATGTAATCTACAGGTATCAAAAAGAATCACCGAATTCGAATCTCTGTGGTGGGAGATACGAACTCGGCAATATGGGTGGTCAATCTGGAATTCTGCGATTGCAGAATTCTGTCTGCTCGCGCTGACTTGGACGCTGTTTTTCACCTAGGGGCACACGTTTTCCGAGGTTGACTATAAAACAAATACTGGAGAGGGTTGAGGGAAGATCATACCTATGAAAACGGAACAGCGTTTGGATGAGCGAGTCAACAGAAAAACACGCCGGAGCGAAGGTGCCTCGAGTGGGAGACTGCAGTTCGTGATGTCGGCGTCGATGGGATGATTGGATGGCTTGGGAAGGCTTCTCTAGCTGTGGTGACGGCTCTAGATGGGAAGAAGAAGTCTGGAGTTTCTAGGTTAGGGTTTTTGAGAGAGAAATATATATATATATATATATATATATATATATATATATATATATATATATATATATATATATATATATATATGATAGAGAGAGAGGGAATAGGGGCGATCCGCAAGGGGCGTTTGGTCGCTGGATGGTTAATGAAATGGTCGAGTCACAGCAAGTGGATTGCTAAAGAGGCGGGTCCTAGTGAATGTTAATAGTGGCTGCTTGCTTTACTATTAGTAGTAGTGTGTTGCTATTGCTAAGAAGTACATTGTAATAGTATTACTATTATATTATTATTATTTAATCATTATCTATTAATTCTTTTACTTAATCTTTCTTTTTAAATATATATATACACATATATATATTTGTATATATATATATATATATATATATATATATATATATATAAATTCACACATAAGAAAATTTATAGATTAGGGTAATGCACACCGTTAGGCTAGCAACTACTTAAGGGGTCTCCTACATGGAATAAATTCCGAAAAATTCCTGATGGTCCCATAAGTCATCTAAATGCCCGAACACCTAAAATAAAAATTAATAAAAATCTATTTATCCTATTTAGCACATATTTACCATAATTAAATTATTAATTAATAAAAAAAAAATACAATCTTTTTAAAATAGGGGTTTTACATTCTACCCAACTTACAAAAATTTCGTCCTCGAAATTGACACTAACCCATTTCATAATGATAGCTATAACTATTACACTACATTGGTATCTAGCAGGACTCTTAAACTCATGGTCTGCCATTCTAACACTTTCTCATCTATTGTTCATCCACTATTCTATCATCCTCTAACTTGTCTACACTATCCAACTTACAAAAATTCTATTAGTGGTCACCTTTTTTGAAGCTATTGTCTAGATTGTAAGGCAATTATATTTATTGGGTCGAGAATCTTGGGATACCTGTCTAGAATCTCATAACTATAACTTTTCCTATAATCGTCAAGTATCATAGTCTAATACTGCCTCGCCACCTGGCCAGTATGGCTGCAAGTAATTCGACTACTCTACCATAATCGTCTGGCGGCAACTGTCGCTACCTTGCCGGCGATTTGTCATAGTCATCAGTTTGTAACAAGTGCCTTCAACTCTTTCCTAGGCATAGTCTAAGTTTTTAGGGAGACACTTAAGGTCTTGACTAACTATTTGGGGTATGATCTATCTCAAATGATCTAACAATTTCTACTAGGCTACATGGTGCTACTTAAGGGTTAAACTAAATAAAGAATACATATATTGCTATAGTGCATATACATATAAAGAACTCATCCTTAGTTATTAAGCATTACTAACACATTTATGTTTAACTAACAAAATAGGGGTGAGGTTGATATCAAACAATTCATAATGGCACGAAAGATATGACTATGATAGGAAGAGTTACGCACGAGATAAGGAATTAATATAAAAGGAGAAGATGAGTCACCCCAAGAGGGCGAGATAAGGATAGGGGAAGAATACTACTACTGCTACTCACGTCATCCATTAGCATCGCGTGTATGCCACCTGGGTAAAATATACCTACATCCTCATAACTGCTAAACTACCATATATAGTTCTACATCTATTTATACATCTAAGATCTTGTGTCACAATGGGGTTATGAGTATGCAAAGACAATTATAACTAAAAGGTCGTACCTGTATCTACGGCTTTCTGTGTCTGCTCTTCCATACTTGTCATAATGAGTGCTTGGCCTTGTCCTTGGTTATTCAACTGGGGTCTAATTCTCTCCATTTGTGCAGACTGTAGAAGCAATGGTGGGTCACTTTGGTCTTCTATACTTGAGGGTGTATGCGGTGTTCCTGATTTTAATGCCATAGACCCCGGGTTCTGTTGAGGACATTCTCGAGCTTGATGGTGACTTGATCCACATACCATGCACAACCCCAATCGACGACGATAATCTCTATGAATATGACCTGGTATACCACAAAAGTTACAAGTACGATGCCCCTGGGTTGGATATGGTGCAGCACTATCTGATTGCTGGCGTATCAAAGGGTGTCGAATGGGTCCTCCTTGCTGTATCCTTACTGGTCCTTGGTGACTTCTCTGTTGAATTCCGTTTCCCTTGCTGATGGCCTCCTGGATCCTGGCCTCTGTCAATAGCTCGGCATAAGAGATTCAGGACTGGGAGCTAGTGTAGTGCTGAAGCTCCTGAGTCAGCCCGCGGTGAAACCTCTTAGCCTTCTCCAAGTCATTAGGTATTAGGATTGTGCCATACTTACTGAGACGGCTAAACTCTGTGTCATACTCATCAACCGTCTTGTCTCCTTGCTCTAGATGGAGGAACTGATCGTACAATGCATCCCTTACTGTATCCGGGAAGTACTTTCTCTCAAAGCATTCCAAGAATTATTCCCAAGTATGTCGTGTACCCAACTGGCGCTCCATTGATTCCCACCAGTGATGCGCGTTGCCTTCTAACTGAGTCCTCACGCCTATCATCCATAGGTCAGAAGTTAATTGTGATGCCTCTAACAACTTCTTGGTATTGGCAATCCAGTTTGTGGTCTCCTCTGGACTTTCATTGCCCTTATATGGCTTAGGGCCCATCTGCACAAAGTCCTTGACTGAACCGACCCGAGCTTGTGGTACTGAAGCTAGTGCCTGGGTTGGTACAAGGGCTAGTACAGCCATTCTCTCAAGCGCTGCCAGAAACTCTAGCCTTTGCTTTGCTGTTTGCTGCCTCTGCTCGGCTGCCTGCTGCCTTTGTTCCTGTATTATCATCTGGAAGAATTGGAACAGCTGTGTCTGGCCATCCTGTGGTGCTAGTGGAGCTGGAAATGTCCCATTAGGTATCGTGGAAGGAGTTGATGGAATTTGATTGTTAGTCAGCCCATCCGGTCCGGGAAAAAGAGGTATCGTTGAGGTCACTCCTAGTGGTTGGTCGTCGTCCCCTGGAGACGTGTTGTCCCCGGTGGCGGCATGCCCGTCATGCAAAGTCATCTCTCTGCAAGAGATAGACGAAGGATTAAGAAGAGTACATGAATCAAGCAGGATGCAAGCACTTAAGTAGGACATGTTGGAAGGAAGGTAAGTTATAGTCAAGTGTGGATGAGATCAAAAATTCTAATCCTAGGTGCAGGCCCGCTCGGTACAGTTATGTAACCGAAACGGCTAACTCGACCTGCATGGGCCACCACAAAAATATGTCACGCCCCAATCCCAAATACGTAGGACTAGGAACACGTAAGCATGTCAGCCGCATGGATATGGCAACTCCAATATATGGAAACCATAACCCATACGTACGCTGTAATATGAATATAAACTCACATGTGGTATAAATAATGTCACAAGTCACAGATATGCTAATCTCATCCACACAACAAGTCATAGAAAAGAAATACTAACTAGAATAAGGAGTCTGAAATATCTAAAATAATAGTCGGGTGGAGACAAATCCACTACCAATGACTATATCCAAAACTAAAATGAGAGAGGAGTATAAAATCTCCAATATAAAATAATGTGAAGACAGAAGTGTATCAGCTAAAAGAATCCATCGCTAGATAATCAACGATGCTCAGAAGGTAAGACCTCCTCGACAGAAAATAATGCGTCAGGTCCGGGCCCGTACTCCTGCAAATACTCAAGATCAGATACATCTGGCAGAGGACCAGGTCCTCAGAGGGACGTAACAAGATACAGAAAATACGAGCCAACTTGAATACAGTAAACATGCATATAATTTAAAAATAAATAAGTACGCTGTATAAGACAATCTATATGAATGCAAGTGAGGACAACTTTTCGACGTATGGGCAAAGGTAGTCTACTCGATCTAAGCCTCACAACTCACACACCCGTCTAGAACATCAGAAATCGACATACCTCTGGGGTAGCGACCAGCGCGACTCTACAGAAATCGACATACCTCTGGGGTAGCGACCAGCGCGACACACGCCCGTAGTGCGAGCTATATACTACGGTTTACCAGAGTGGTTAAAAACCCATACGCCTAATAATTGTCCTCTATGATACTAAGTGTCATGTGTGTGTCAACATATCTAATACATAGTAATGACTGAAAGAAAACTACACATGCAAGAACTATACAGAAATGAAATAAATAAATATAAATATAAATAGCATGCAAAGCACTGTAAATAATTTGGCAAGGTATCTTGCCTGGCAAGAAGCTGCAAAATGTAGTGTCCCAATGTCAACACCAAGAGTCAGAAGCTACGGCCTCAGAATGAACGTCTCCGGATGCTGAAATAAATATCACCAACGTTCCCAGAATGAGCAAAATAGCTAAAAAGCACATCCCTTTCGTCCAATTTGGACACAGGGGCAAAATGGTAATTTTGGGTAAAAGTGGGGTCCACATGTAGCCCACTTTGTACTGAAAAGTGTGCCAAGGGTAACAGTCTCTAAATGGGACAAACTATAGGTCAAACAACTCTAAATGTCAATACGAACCCAACGGTATGTCCAAATGTGGATTTCGATGGGCCGAACACAATTTTGTCCAAAAAGTCAACTGTGGGGCCCGCCAATTGGCGATCTGGTCAACCGTCTCAGAATTGCATGAAAATTGTGTCACAGGACCAGCGCGTTACCACGAGTCCAGTGGCGCAAGTTTCGTCACAATCTGACAAGCGTGCACAAAATACGTGCGAGTTTCACAAAAAAATTGCGACACGGTGTGTGTCCGCGGATACGGCCTGATTCCGGCGCGCACACGCGTCCGAATCAGTCTCCACGAATTTTCACGTGTCCAGTTATGCTGCGTGCACCATTCAGTACACTTGGCACACGGCAGGGCGGTCCCGTTTGGCGGGGCGCGCTCCGATCTCCAACTTTTGGAAAACCGAAAAAAGTGGGTGCGCGCAGTTTTGTGACGAATACAATTTTGTCCACAGCGACTAGTAGCACAAGGTTAAAATACAGAAAATAAACTAGGTCATGTAATCTACAGGTATCAAAAAGAATCACCGAATTCGGATCTCTGTGGTGGGAGATACGAACTCGGCAATATGGGTGGTCAATCTGGAATTCTGCGATTGCAGAATTCTGTCTGCTCGCGCTGACTTGGGCGCTGTTTTTCACCTAGGGGCACACGTTTTCCGAGGTTGACTATAAAACAAATACTGGAGAGGGTTGAGGGAAGATCATACCTATAAAAACGGAACAGCGTTTGGATGAGCGAGTCAACAGAAAAATACGCCGGAGCGAAGGTGCCTCGAGTGGGAGACTGCAGTTCGCGATGTCGGCGTCGATGGGATGATTGGATGGCTTGGGAAGGCTTCTCTAGCTGTGGTGACGGCTCTAGATGGGAAGAAGAAGTCTGGTGTTTCTAGGTTAGGGTTTTTGAGAGAGAAATATATATATATATATATATATATATATATATATATATATATATATAGAGAGAGAGAGAGAGGGAATAGGGGCGGTCCACAAGGGGCGTTTGGTCGCTGGATGGTTAATGAAATGGGCGAGTCACAGCAAGTGGATTGCTAAAGAGGCGGGTCCTAGTGAATGTTAATAGTGGCTGCTTGCTTTACTATTAGTAGTAGTGTGCTGCTATTGCTAAGAAGTACATTGTAATAGTATTACTATTATATTATTATTATTTAATCATTATCTATTAATTCTTTTACTTAATCTTTCTTTTTAAATATATATATACACATATATATATTTGTATATATATATATATATATATATATATATATATATATATATATATATATATATAAATTCACACATAAGAAAATTTATAGATTAGGGTAATGCACACCGTTAGGCTAGCAACTGCTTAAGGGGTCTCCTACATGGAATAAATTCCGAAAAATTCCTGATGGTCCCATAAGTCATCTAAATACCCGAACACCTAAAATAAAAATTAATAAAAATCTAGTTCTCCTATTTAGCACATATTTACCATAATTAAATTATTAATTAATAAAAAAAATAATAAATACAATCTTTTTAAAATAGGGGTTTTACAACAGACATTTGGCTTCTATGCCAACCTCTTCTACACAATGGATACTTACCTGCGTGGCTTCTACGCCGTGATCTTCGTAGTGATTATACGCGTTTTGTCCCTTAGTTGGACCCGCGTCACACGCTCATTCAAAGGATCATCTATACGCAGGCATTGGTTACTTTAACCGTTGTGTAAAAGGATGTTGTACCTTCCACTCCTCGGTTTCTACACCGACGGAGTGGTCACTGTCACTAAAACTCTATAAATAGAGACCTCTATCAATGAGGAAAAAGGTCGAAAAATTGGTCAAGAAACCAATATCAGATCCAGGGAGAAAGGTCGAACCAGAGGTCAAAAGAGAGAGAGAGAGAGAGAGAGAATCCGGAGCTCAGGCAGAGAGCAGGGATCGACGACTTTGGCATCGTGCATCCACCCTCTCTTGCAACCTTCGAAGCTGCTTCCTGTCTTCTACGGCACTTCTTCAACATCGTGTGGTCCAAGGGCTAAAGTGATCGACTGCAGATCAGACACCTATAGCAATATTTACCTAGATTAAATAAATTGTACTCCTATATCCTCGTATATGATCAAATTGTACAAGTTTGTTTGTAAACCAAAGAAGGCGGGTTTCGTATAAACCCCATCCGGAATACATTTTTCATTCTTTCGTTTAATACCACAAACACTAGTGACCCTTATATAGGTTAAGTAGGCATACTAGCGGCAATCAACGTATAGGATATTAGTTGAATAAGATAATAGATGCACCATACACTACATATTTATAAGCCTAACATATTTTTTGCAGAGACAAGTTCAAGACACTTTGAGTTTATATATGTTTTCCTTTGTTTCATTATATATATGTTGGATATCATTGATGTAACTTTTGGCAGGGAGTGACATATGGTAAATATTAGTAAGTTGCACCCATGTTACCTATATATTGCTTGGCACTTTTATGCCTGCGATACAAGTATATTTTCTTAACATATGTCATGAAACTGATCCTAAGGCAAGACTAGAAAGACATTATAATAATTATGTGCACTCAGACAATGGACCTGTTGGTTTTGTAGAGGGTGCGAGAGGCCTTCCCACCAGTATATTTCTATGTACTGATACCCCACCATATTATCTGCAGGGTGCGGGTAGTAGCTCAGACGATGCTAAGACAGAGTTTCCTTGGAGACTTGAGGCGTGCAGCTGCGGCAAAGCTTTCTTTTAAATGGGATTGTCGACATCGCCGAAATCAACACTCGTAGGAGAAAGTTGTGCAAACTTTTTATTGATTGGGAATTGAAAAATAGTATAAAGAATCCCTAATAAAGAAGAATCTAAGTACAATAAAAAAATTTAGATAAGTATGACGGTGGAGATCAAGCACTGCAGCGGCTTCTTTACTCCGTTGACGATCAGGGACCAAGGAGGTTGACAAGGCTTCAGGCAATGCTCCTATCTTCTTCTCATTTCTTTTTATGGTCGTCATGGTGCTCTCTTTGCTTATGGAAAATATCCACTATTTATAGCCTTAAGAAGGCTTCATGTATGCACATATGTTCGTTGATTCCATATCTGTCACGATTCGTACCCAGTGTAAGGGTACGAGAACGTAGGTATATCCAGCCTACGTCGCAGCATCGGCAGTAAAATATTGTCCAGGTCAACAATACTATCTAAATATCTCACACAATATATATGTACCTGTCATGATATCTGTAAACCCCCTCCCCTAAAAATCATAATTTTGTGAGTTTAGATTAATTAAAATTATTTATTTTATTTTAATTATATATTTAAATATAGATTCTTAATATTTTTAGTTAATTAATTCAAATAAAACCCTTTACCGTAGCTTTAATAATTAGAGCATGAGCTTTTCGCTTCCAATAAGTTACCCTTTACCATTTTTATCTAGACTAGCTAACTGTTGGCCCAATATTTAAGTTGAGTTTTTGAATATGGCTAATCGATTAAGTTTAACATTATGATAATCGTACAATTACTATAGTAACTTGTAACTTCTACTTAAACTCAGCATTGTCCATATCTGATCTTATATGTTATCATATTTGCTTCTTTATATTGCTTTGTTTGTATAACATGTATTTGCAGAAAAAATAATAGACATATGTAGTAAAGAAAAGATGATGAGCCAGAGACAGCATTATACCAGAAGATTTTGTCCAACCGTCTACGACTTATCCGGAGCCACGTACTCGGGGGTTCCGCTGTCCGGTCAGCGGACGGGGATCGAGGGGACAGGCCCCTCTTGGGGTTTCGGAGGTGAAGCCCCTGAAAAGTATTTAGATTTTTAGATCTAGCTATCTTTGGACAACTGCCGTCAAGGAAAAAGGCGTCTTCAAGTCAGCGGATGCTTCAGAAGATTGGCATCATCAAATGCTCTTGGTCTTTTATCTTTTATTCTATATTTTATATTTTGTTTATAGGACCAAATATACATCGGGTTCGCAGTTAACACTAGGAAGCTTAAACCCATATTAAACCAGAACCTTGTCCTCTCAAAATAGCCTGAACTAAACCAAACCTGGACCAAACTTTCTGGAAACAAACCAACAGAGTTAGGACCGAACTCGGGCCGAACTTGAGCCGAACTCGGGCACCCTAAGACCCAGTTTTTAACGTTACTCCATGAGACTAGGTGTAGACTCCCTCACCCAAAATTAGGCCTAATTGGCTTAGATAGAGAAATTAGGGCTAATTAGAGTCCAATTAGAAAGAGAACACGGTATTTTTTTAATTATACAATATTTATATCACTTAGTGCACCTTACCGTTGCTTCAATAATTGGAGCACTACACTAGCCATTGCCTTCCTACAAACTTTACAACCTTGTCCTAGTCGTACCAGCTACCTTTTCTGACCCTTGTGTAACTTATAATTATGCTCACTTGTGCTACATTTTAGTCGCACAATATTCATCGCAGACGTTTGTATTTGATTCTAAATAATTCCAACTTTGTACCCCTGTGCGTTTTAATCAAAATTAGAGACATAATCTTGACCCGTTTTGTGCAACCCAAATTTTGTTAATATTCTACTATGAGCCCTCTACGTCCATGATACTTGCGTCCCACCTAATTTTATCCCCATCTACTTCCAATTAATTCAAGAACATCTTGTGCACTAATTTTAATTAATTTAATCCAATTTTTATCTTTGTGCAATTTTTTAATTGTTTGACGCTTTTATGAAAAAGAGCATTGAGGTGTCCACACCATTGGACAATACATGAAGAAATCCAACTTTTCCCTTCATAGAAATTTTTTCATACTTTTTGGAATGTGCAACGTGCAACATCGCCCCTTTATTTTTAAACCTATCCTTGCATTTTAAATAATGCAAATTATAGCCCTCCCAAACATCCCCATGTGAGCCTAAGACCCAACCCAAGAGGGTGTTGACTAAAGTCAAATTTTCCTAGGTCAACAAAACCCTACTTTCACATGTATAAATATACAATGTTATTCCTTTCTTTTCCTATTTCTATTTTAACCAAAACCCATCCCATCTCCTATTCAACACCTCTTTCCTGTTAATCCTCTCCCTATGCATATCGACCGGCCGCCTGACCTCGCTGAAGCCCGACCCCCACCGCTCACCTCGTTGAGCCTCGTCCAGCCAACTATCCTCCGCCGAATGCACCGTTCCCAGCCGACCATCCCGGACCCGCCTGAGCACAGGCACCACCATCACCATTAATGTCCCTCTCCCAACATCGACTCCCAGCCGTCCTTGTCATCTTCTCGGCCAATATCTAACCCAACTTCTCACCATCTCCTTCGTCCTCCTCCTCGATGCCACGACCTCTGTCGGCACCAGCCCACACAACCAACACCACCACGAACTCATCCCTCTTCCCTGCACCTCTCCCCCTCTCTCCGTTCTCCACCCGACCCGCTGCCAGTCACCCCGACCTGACCACCTGAGACCATCCCGTCGAGCAC
Organism: Iris macrosiphon; assembly: GCA_036927795.1. Classification (NCBI taxonomy): domain Eukaryota; kingdom Viridiplantae; phylum Streptophyta; class Magnoliopsida; order Asparagales; family Iridaceae; genus Iris; species Iris macrosiphon. Next base: position 50,572,367 of record JAYESA010000017.1, on the reverse strand, counting down.
CCTGAACCACCATGTCCACCACCGCCACCTGCTTCCTGTCATCCTCCTCCCTGCTCCCTGTCATCCTCCTCATCCTCCTTGGTTGGACTTTCCTGGCCGGAGCAGACTCACATCATCATCCTTTCATTATCAACATCACCACCATCAACATAAACCCCATCACCATCACCATCTTATTAATACCCCATCACCATCATCATCATCCTAGTCATCACCATCCTAGCCATCACCATCATCCATATCACCGTCCTCGTCATCACTATTGTCCATATCATCATCCTCATCATCATCATCAACCTATCATTAATCATCATCCTAGTCATCACCATCATCCACATCATCGTCCTTGTCATCACCATTGTCCACATCATCGTCCTCGTCATCACCATTGTCGACATTATCGTCCTCGTCATCATCATCGTCCACATCGTCATCCTTGTCATCACCATCATCCCTATTGTTTGATAATAAACGGAAAAAATAAAACTAGGTTTATACGAAACCCTTTCTTAGGTTTACAAACAAGAAGTACTATTAATCCTATGCGAGGATGTTAAGTACAAAATTTAATCTGGGTAAATATTGCTATAGGAGTCTGATCTGCAGTCGATCACTTTGTCCCTTGGACCACACGATGATGAAGAAGTGTTGTAGAAGAAGAAGAAGCTTCAAAGATTGCAAAGGGGAGTGGATGCTCGATGTCAAAATCGTCGATCACTACTCTCTGTCTGAGCTCTTCTCTCTCTGTTCTTCGATTTCTTCGACTTCTATTTTCTGAGTTTTTGACCTTAGACCTCTATCTATAGGGGTCTCTATTTATAGGGTTTTAGTGACAGTAACCATCTAGTCGGCGTAGAAGCCGGACAGTAGAGAGTATGGCACTTTTTACGCGGTGGTTATAATAACTGCCACCCACGTATAGATGACCTTCTGAATCTGCGTATGACGCGTGTCCCATGATGAAAAAATGCATATAACTGCTGCAAAGATCACGGCATGCAAGCCATGTAGGTAACTGCCCTCGCGTAGAAAAGGTTGGCGTAGAAGCCAATAACTGTCACCATGGCGTAGAAGCCAAATAGTTGTCAGGTTGGCGTAGAAGCCAAGTGGTTGTCGAGTCAGCATAGAGGCCAAATAGGCGTAGAAGCCTGATGCTGCATGGATAGGTAGCTAGCATAAAAGATAGCTGATCCTCCTTCCTTGACTGAGGTCTTGAGCGTATTATGGACCAAATAGCCTTATCACGCACAAATACAAATATAGCCTGAGTTGGCATATTCCGAGGAGATAGCAACGGCGTACTCCTTATAGCTGAAAGTAGCCCGGTAGCGTATTTCAAGGAGATAGTGTACAGCATGCTCCTATAGCTAAAAATAGCCTGATGGCGTAATATGCAGAGGTGATGATGTGGACGTATTAGCTGTAATTATGGCTCGCCCAGTCTTTGAAAATAGAACCAAATCTCGTGCATTAAATGCAGAGATCTGCCCCTATTCTGCGCATTAAATGCAGAGACGTGCCTCAAACTCTGTACGAAGAGAAACTTTTGACGTGACAGTTTATTTTGTCTTCTGCTGAGCGTAAAAGCTCACATCTGCCTGTGTAAAACTAGGCAGCGTATTCCCTTGTATGCGTAAAAGCACTTTGTATCAAGGAAATATCACTAAACAACGGTTTGGGTCTGTGTGCCGTACTATCATTACAGCCGTCGTCTGGATAGTTGTGCAGTACTCATTGTCAGGAGTCAGGTTCACTGCATGATCTGACAGGTTCATTCGACGAATACGAAGCGTTCCCCGTACAACTTCCCACCACATTAAAAGCGAGCAGGTTTTACGCCAAAGTGGTGATGTAACAACCTTTTTATGCTGAAGCAGCCTGGAAATACTGTATTACACGGATTGTCCTGGAGCTTATATTTTATGTTGTACTAGCAATGAAGCCATGTTGTACGTCGATGGCTCTGAAGTCATATTTTATGCCCCCAGCATTAAAATACTGCGTATAACTCTACAGCATATTTTTCATGCTTCTACAAGACCCCCTTCAAAGTTTTCAAATTCCTCGTAATTTGAAACACTTTGAATGAAGCATGAAACAGTCAAGTCTAACTCGTTCCTCGAGGCTGATTTCTTGGCGGATTTTTGGGAATTTGTTAGGATTCGGTGTGTTCTTTTTTGCCTATAAAAAGGCTGATGAGTTAACTTGTTCTTTCCATATTTTCTTCACCACACAGAGATGATTGCCGGAGTTCGTCGGGTCGACTTGAGGAAGAAGAAGATCATGCTCTTCCAGCTTGTAAGGAGCCAAAAAAGAAGGCATCTTCGAGCAAATGTCCTCTGCAACGATGGATCATGGAAGGATATGATAGCTTCCTTTGCTCGGGATAATCAGAAACTTAATATGGCAATTCGTCCAGGAGAGAGTAAGGGTCACATTAGACCACACAGCTTGCAAGCTGTATTTTCTCCCGTTGTTGGTGGACGAGGGCAGACAAACTAGCCATGTCTTCCAATACTGAGTTGGGTCTAACACCTTAACTCAATCTGTCATGTCGTATGGAGGATGGGCTCTTGAATAATTTAGACAATCCCAGTTGTGTATCCTCCCGCCATTAATCATTTTCTTGTTCATCGACTGTGGAAGTCGATGAACTGCTGTAGAAGACGAAAAAGATCTCTACCAATACGAGAACCTGACAGAACAGACTCTTGGTGTGATCCTAAATAAAAATGAGAAATCCTTTGTAGACGGGATTTTCCTCATATGTAATCATATAATCATGAAGATGAAAAAGCCTTTGTAGACTAGATTTTCCTCATATGTAATCATGATTAATAAAATCGTCTTCTTTTAGGCATCTGATGATTTGCCATATTCTTTGCTGTGATGAAGTCTGAATATGTGTAGCTTCGCCACGTCTGAATAACTTTACGCCGACTCTGATAAAAAGAGTATTTGATTTCGTCCCGTCTTTTATGCGTAACTGAGGACACGTAGAAAACTGCTTAGCATTTAAGTCGAATATTCGAACTATCATGCTATTTTGAACGAGGAATTACGTAGAATTCTGAACTTGTCACTTCTCTGATAAAAAGGATTCTTGTTCAGACCATCATCTTCAAGAATGATTTCCCAAAAATCCCTTAAAGTAGGGCAAGAAATGGCTGTCAAAAACTGAGTCGCCATCTTGAACTGTAGAGAAAATGTTCTGACTGGGTTTTGGATGAACTTCCAATCGACCCAAGAAGAAGAGTCATTTTCAATGCTGAACTCTGTATACTTTGGGTACTTGGGATATTTTGAGACCAAGAAGGAGCATCTTCTGCGTGAACTCTTGCAATTGACCGTCTTGAGATTTGTTCAGATATATGCATACTCTAGCCTGCGTATTTTGAGATATGCGGAAAGTCATAGATCCGAATATAGATGAGCATAAAATCATAAGTTTGTAGCCTCTCGAGCGTAAAAGCTGCTGAGCATAAGAGCATCCGGGCGTAAAACTGTAGATTTATAGCATCTGAAAAGAAAACTTTCGAGCGTGAAGTTGTAGATTTGTCGCCTCTGAGCGTAAAAGGCTTCTGAGCGTGAAATCATATATTTGTAGCCTCTGAGAGTGAAGTCGTAGGTTTATAGCCTCTCAAGCGTAAAAGCTACCGAGCGTAAAAGCATCCGGACATAAAACCATAGACTTATAGCCTCTGAGCGTAAAACCGTAGATTTGTAGCTTCCCGAGCGTAAAAAGCTCCTTGGCGTAAAATCACGAATCTGCTCTGCACGAAAACTTTTTGAATTCGCTGACTGTCCGCCTTCCCTGAATAATAGGCTGACGTAGACCCCAATCATAACCGAATCTTAAATATCGAATTTGGTTAGGGATTCGAGGAGTTTATTTGAACTCTATAAATACCCCAAGGCCTTCAGAGAAAAACTTTTCATCTGTCTTTCATAAAAGAAAGCCTTCATCTCTTTGAGTACTCTCCTTCGTTTCTTCTCTGAGCATTCTGAGTTTTTAGCAATGGCACCAAAACCAATCTCCTCCTCTAAGGGAAAGAAGGCTGCCTCCTCTTCTCGCTCTCTGCCCAAGCAAGAGCGACTCCCATCGGGCAGGGCGAACCTCGTTCGGAATGAAGTATCCCACCATCAAGCTGTGCACCGGACGTTATAGGTAAAGCTTTTGGGATGACAGGAACGAAAAAAACCCTTCGCACACGTTGTACGTGAATGCGCTAGGTCATCTTCTGTGCTGATAGACTCTTCGAGGAAGATGATGCACAGAGATATTTTATCTTTTACGCCCACATTCCTAATGTGTCAGCGTAAAAACTCCATATTTTCGCAGTCTGGCGTAAAAGCTTTGACTGTCAAAATTTGGCGTATACTATAAATTTTGGGTGTTACGCTCTGGATGAAAAATTCGGCGTAATAACTCAAACTTTGGCAATCTGGCGTAAAATGCAGACTGTCAGATTTTTGTGTATACTGCCAATCTTGAATTTTACGCCTTGGAATGAGATTCCAGCGTAAAAACTCAAGTTTTTACAGTCTTGGCGTAAAAGCACAGACTGTTGCTTTTTGGCATAAGCTGCAAGATTGTGAGGTCTAGTATAGAAACTGACATGTTTTTCTTGCACTTTGTAGTTAACTTGCAGATATCTCCGTTGGCTGAGGTGATGGGTTCTGCTGCTGGGATGCTGTACTCCAATTACGTGGAGGATTTGTCCCATGTGATATTTTCTATTTCCGGACCCCAGTATCCTGAAGGAAGGGAAATCCTGATATCGTCTCAAGGAGAGCGAATGTTGTTGAGCATGATCAACGGAGAGCCCCTGACGTACATAGACGGGGCAAAATACATAAAACCAGTTTTCCTCTTCGGGGATATGATCGATAAACAATCCCAGACGAAGCCCAAGAAGAAAGACTGGGTTTTTACTGTTGGGGGCATGGTCATGTACCTGCCCAAGATGCTGAGAGATTACCCTATCTCGGCATTCTTCCATGCCACGCATCCCAGGAGGATGTCGTGGACTCTGACCCCTAATCTTCACGGCCAACCGGGGAAGATATTTTATTAGAAGGGATCAGACCAAGGATCATTTATGAGCCGCCCTTCAAGCCCTGTGATACCTTTCAGGGGATTGTTTCTGGGCAGTGTCCCGAGTGATGATACTTCGCTGCTCCAACCAGTCCAATTATCGACTTTCTGTAATAACTTCATGGGGCATGAAGGAGTATACCCCAAGGTTAATCCTCGGACCAATGGGTGGGTTACCCCTACAAATCTTCGATGGGCTCATTAAGCTGCCTGGGCCCTGAAGAATTTTCAGACTAAGCTGGAGAGCATTGGTCTGTACGCGGCTGTGAGTGCTACCAGTGTTGGGTTACCTCTCAACCCCAACCTATTTTTGGCTTTGATGGAGCGATATATCTCGCTCACTGGGACTTTCGCCACTCCACTGGGGGAGTTGGGATTGGCCCTTCACGAAATGGTAGAGATTTCAAGACTGCCAATGGGGGATACTCCTTATTCAGAGTATGTTCCCACAAACCGGGAGCTGGGGGACACAAACCCTCGGGTGGTGGCAGTGTACCAGGAGTTTATGAGCCATTACCTTGCATGCACCGCCTTCTATAATGAGCCCTCTGATTTGGCTCATACAAACAAATGGGCATCCTATCTCTTCTTCTATCAGGCTAGAGATGCTAAGCCAGACAAAGTCGTGGATAGCAGGGATAAGCCTTTGAGCCTTCTGAGCGTGCTTACTGCTCAAGTAGTCGATGACCTTATTGAAGACGCTGGGGCTTCAGATCGAGTCCTCGACGAAGGGATAGGGAAATATCCTGCAGGCACTAAAGCCTACAGTTATTTAAGGCATTGTCGTAGGCCTCTGTCAAGGGAAGCTCAACTGGCTGGCTTCCTCTCTGTATGGCTATGCCAATTGGTAGTACCAGGCATTGCATCTTCGGATCGCATTCACCGCAATACCTTATGACCTGCAGTGCGTCTGGTGTTCGGGGCAAGACTGGGCCTGCTACCTACCATGGTATGTCGCATACAAGCTAGCCTAAGGGCCATTACTGATGCGCTGCTTGCCGATGAAACATGGCGTGACAGCTTTCCTAGGGTAGAATTACCGTTCTTGTATTTGATGGGATGGTTAATTCTCTAAAACCCCAGGGTGATGTCTTCCGGCTCTAGCAGTAGTTCGGAGAGTAATTTTTTGTTGAATTACAAGAATTCCATCTTGAACATGACCACAGTTTTAGACTATCGGCGAGCGTTAAATTTTGCTCACAGCTGAAAGCTCTTCTACACCGTCCCCACTGTACATCTCAATCAACAGGGGAGCAAGCTTCAGGACTCAGGTGAAGGGAAGACCGTTCTTTCTCCTGAAGCTTTTAATTGGTTGGTCTGCATTAGACCTTCCCATTTATTGTACAGAAGTGAAGACCAATGCTTCTTGGAGCCCTACCTGCCTAGTCGGTTCGCCAGGCAGTTTGGGTATGACCAATTGTACGTGGGCAATGCCATCACCAGCTTCAAGTCCAGGGGTGGACTTATTGATGGAGCGAGAGGATGGCGGTACTTCATAATAGGTTGCACTGGAGCAGCTTTTACTGTGCCCGCGACTTCTCTCTCCATGGAGTTGCGCATCCTCCGTTCGTACGCCCAGTTTTACGTGGCCATCAATACCTTCCATCGTGATTTTGATATGCGTAGAAGTTTTAGGATGCCCTCTTCTATGTCCACGGGAAGAGACAAAATCCCATCAGTTTCCTCTGACGAGGGTGAAGACTCTATCAATCCAGATGAGTCTTTGTTGACAGTACCGAGAGGCGAAATACCCTCGCCTGCAGAGCCTTTGGTTATCCCTGGTAAGCGAAGGGCTCCTGTTCTGAAGGAGACTTTCCCTCGCAAGAAAAAGAAGACTGTTAGTGGTCCTGTCAGGACTTCCAGTCATGAGGCTCCTAGTAGTGAGCATGCTGTTTCCCCTGTTGGGGACGATCCATTGATTAGAGGTTCCTCGCCTTTTAGAGAGGGACCCTCTACAGTTCCGGCTGGCAGTGCCGGAGAATCTTTGCTCGAGGCTGCTGCCGTTGCTACCGCTTCAGGTAGTGGTACGGATCACCTTCGAGGCCGAGCCAAATAAGGATATCTTTATCCAGCCCAATAATGGATTCAGCCCCTTCTTCATCTGTAAGTATCCCCAGCGAGATTCCACCCAATGAGCCTCGAGTGGATCTCGGTGAAGACCTGGAAGAATACCTGCCAGTGTCAGTTGGCACACCCCCTTCTCAAGGTATGACAGCTCGCTTAGCATCATTAAGAAATGATTTAGCTGTACTGGCTGCAGATGCGACATATATACCATTGGCCATGGGTAAATATCGTCTTTACGCCTCTTTTAGAAAAATTAACATCATGTTGATATTAACTTTCTCTTGTCTTCTTTTCAGGGGAAGACATCTACGGAAAGGACAGCATCGACGCAACTTTTGGCTTTGTTTCAGCTCCTGTCGATGACACGGAGGTGCCCGACTTTGAAGAGGAAACATTTTTGGGTGCCGGCTCGCCCGAAATGGTTTTGATATCTCGAAAGAAGGATGATCCTATCATTATGACTATGCCTCCTTTGAGTACGCCAGCCACTTCAACTATTGTTGGTGCTTCTTCTTTTGTCGCGCCATCTGTTGAGGCGACGACTGTGGCGACATCGTCTGCAGTCATTCCTGGAGGGGGATTCTCCGATATTGCAGCCACTCCCAGCGGCAATTCGAATCTCACCATATTAGTTGAGCAGTTTTTAAGCATTTTCTACGCCACTTTGAAAATGCTGATATCGATGGTGCTGGAGAAGAATCTAGGCTTTGAGGCTCTGAAGACGTCCTCCAACTTCAGTATAGCGCAGATTAGATATTTCAACGATAATGACAGAGCTGATGCGCTAGAGCAAATAGTTTATGGTTTGGAATAACCCATTAACGATTATTTGTAGCTATCTCAAGGCAGCATTGACGGTCTCGTTCAAGCTAGGTATGACTCCTTAACTGCAGAGCTTGCTGGGAAAATAGAATCTCTGAATAAATCTGTCCAGGAACAGCAGCAGCAAATGGATCAAGAATATGCCGAATTGGAGTATGTCATTCCCCAGCTGACTCAGTGCGAGACCGAATATGAGAAAGAGACAGCGAGGGTCCGCAAATTGGAAGATGACCTCTCTAAGGCCAAGGAGAAGGCTCTCTCTTTATCAACAGCTCGCGACGTGTTGAAGGATCGAATGGAGACTGCTCAGTAGAACCTGACGCATATGGGTGTCATCCACGCAGGTTTTGTACATGCTCGGTCCGAGCTATCTGCTTTGAACAATGAGGCGAAAAGGTTAGAGCGGGCTCGCGCCGATGTTTTGAACTCCAGGGATGAGAGAATGGTTACTCTGGCGCAGCAGATTCGCGACTTAACTGCTCCCCCTAAATGATGTACTTTTTTGCTTTTCTATGTAATTTGCTCTTTCTGGAGATAATAAAGAGGCTTTTATCTGACTTTGGTGGACCTATCATTTTGGAATATAAATGATAGGCTAGGGTGAAAGTGATATCAGAGGTAATATGGACGTGATATACTCTCGGTAAGCTTTAGCTTGACATATCTATTCAGAGGTTATATGGACATGACAGAATATGCTCCAACTAAAATTTATACACAAAACACTATCAGAGGTAATATGGACGTGATAGGTTTTGAAGTTCCAAATTAGTTAAACATATTTATTTATAGGTTATATGGACATGATAGAATATGATCCAACTAGTTCTTTGGAAGTAGTGTTGTCAGAACGAGATCTTCACTATACTCTGTTGAGCAACAGAGATTAAGAATAGTACCTCTTCAGGAATTTGCCGTTGATAGGAGCCATTAACAAGTCTCCATTAGGCTTGGCTAATCTATAAGCGCCATTTGAGAACGTCGTCTCGATCACATAAGGGCCTTCCCATTTGGGCTGGAATTTACCATTACTCTTGTGAGTAATGATCATTGGCCTTCTCACGGCTAGAACTAGCTCGCCAACTTTGAACACTCTTTCTTTTACTTTTCGATTAAAAGCTCTGAAAATGCGTGCCTGGTAGAACGCGATGCGCTGTTGGGCTTGAAGGCGTTTCTCATCTAATCCTTCTAGCTCTTGAAGCCTTAATAGGTCATTATTTTCCTAAGTCAACTCATTAGCCACTGCTATCCTGAGTGGCGGAATTTAAATTTTGATGGGGAGAATTGCTTCACTCCCGTAAACCAGCGAGAATGGGGTACAACCCGTCGGTGATCGTACCGTTGTACGATATACCCAGAGACATTCTTCTAGCTTCTCATTCCAATCTCTTTTGTTCGAAGAGACGAACTTCTTCAAGAGTTTGATGATGGTTTTGTTGAAAGCTTCCGCCAAACCATTAGCAGCAGGATTGTATGCCGTTGAGGCCACATTTTGAATTCGATTTTTATCGCAAAATCCATGAAACGCTTGGCTGATGAACTGAGGCCCGTTGTCATGAATTATCCTTCGGGGAATCCCGAAGCGATAAATGACATGATGCTTAATGAAGTTGATCACGTTAGATGTCTTCACCTCCACAAGGGGGACTGTCTCTGCCCATTTGGAGAAATAATCCGTGATGGCTAATATGAACCGATGACCTTTGGAAGAAGACGGGTGAATAGGACCAATGATATCCATATCCCATGCTTCGAAAGGCCAAGATGCCACCGTAGGATGTAAATGTTCAGAAGGTTGATGTATAAAATCTGCATGCACCTGGCAGGCTTTGCATTGTCTTGTATATTTTATTGCATCTGTGATCATTGTAGGCCAGTAATAACCCATCTTCCTGATACGATCCTGTAGCTTAGGACCGGGTTGATGCACTCCGCATACGCCATCGTGAGCTTCACGGATAATCCGTTGTGCTTCATCACCAGAGAGACATCATAATAATAGTCCATCATAAGTCCGACGATATAGACATTGTGAAGACGCATCAAAATAGAAACGTAATGATCGTCTTTTGACGGATACTGCTTCTTTAGGGTCCTCCGGCAAGATTCTGTATGCCACAAAATCTATAAAAGGACTTCTCTAGTCTCTCTTTGGAAGATCTGTGTTCACAGCGTAGCTGCATTCTATATGAAAGTTGTTTTTCACACATAATAAATCTCTGTTAAGAAGGATCACCGAATTCTACCTTCTTATAGGAATAGCTAAATCTGTAGCTAGACTGGCCAAGGCATCAGCTTCCAGATTCTGAGATCGAGGCACATGCTCTAGGAAGAACCCTTTGAAAGACATGGCTATTTCGTTCGTTGCTTGGTGATAAGGGATGAGGTCTGGATTTCGGACTTCATATATTCCTCTGACTTGATTGACAATCAGCAGAGAATCACCAAATGCTTCCAGGTATTCGACGTCCAACTCTTTAGCGACTTGGAGCCCGATTAATAGGGCGTTATATTCTGCCACGTTATTAAAGCACGGTTCGCTAAAAGAATATGCTCGATAGATGACGAGTTTCTCAGGAGTAACCAGGACAATTCCTACTCCTGAAACTATGTTTCCCATGGGACCAGTCCTGGAGGCACCATTGAAGAATAGTTGCCACGTAACACTTTCCATTGCTGAATTACATTCTGCAACCTTATCGGGAATGTCCTCGTATAATCTGGAGGTCTCCAAAATCGGATGAGATGCTAAAAAAGCAGCTCATGCTTGGCCTTTGATGGACTTCTGAGGGACGTACACCATATCATACGGTGTTAATAACATCGCCCAAGTCGTGAGTCAGGAATTAAGAACGCTTGGCTTGTTCATCAATACCCGAAGAGGATTGATCCTGGAGATGATATGAATAGTCTGGCCTGTGACATAGTTTTATATTTTCTGAATGGCGAACATTAGGGCCAAACATTCTTTTTCTACTGGATTGTACCAGTGTTCAGCTCCGACCATCATCCTGCTTAAATAGTAGATAGCCTGTTCATGACCCTCATCGTTTTTCTGTGCGAGAAGAGCTCCCAGAGAATGATCTATTGCTCGAACAAACAGCAAGAATGGTCTTCCTATGACGGGAGGTACCAGAAGTGGAGAATTAGTAAGGTAGCGTTTGATATCATTAAACGCTTGCTGACAGGCTTCGTCCCATACAAAGGATACACCTTTCTTCATGAGACAAGAAAAATGCTGACATCTTCCCGAGAGGTTGGATATGAATCTCCGGATATAAGCCAGACGACCTTGAAATCCTCTGAGTTCTCTCAGATTGTGGCGTGGTCGCATTTCTAAGATGGCCTTGACTTTATCAGGGTCCACTTGAATGCCTTTGGCGGAAATGACAAATCCCAGGAATTTGCCACTGGATACACCCAGAAAGGACTTTGTAGGATTCATTTTGAGTTGATATTGGCACATCAACTCAAACACTGTCTTCAGGTCTTGGATGTGATTATCCTTGCGGCGGCTTTTGACAGCTATATTGTCTACGTAACATTCTACTATTTTGCGTAAATGCTCGTGGAATATGTTACTCATAGCTCGTTGGTACGTAGCTCTGGCATTTTTCAGTCCGAAGGGCATGACCGTATAGAAATATACCCCCAATGGTGTCCGGAAGGCAGTATGCTTCTCGTCTTCAGGATGCATCTTGATTTGATTGTATCCTAAAAATCTGTCCATGAAAGATATGCGTTCAAAACCGTATGTATTATCGATCATGACGTCTGTGATGGAAAGAGGAAATTCATCCTTGGGGCAGGCTGTATTCAAATCTCGGTAATCTATGCAGATACGTACTTTTCTATTTTTATTCATGACCGGGACAACATTGGTGACCCAGTCGGGATGTTGTTCTTCCCGGATGAAGCCGCAGGCTATCAACTTTTTGATTTCAGCTTCAATGGCGTCCATCATGTCTGGACGGAACCGGCGTTGATGTTGCTTCACAGGCTTCGAATTAGGCAATATATTGAGCTTATGAGTAGCCACTTTTGGATCGAGACCTGGCATATCCTCATAATTCTATGCAAAGACGTCGATATATTCTCTTATCAGCTGGATTATTTCTTTCCTTTCTTCTTCGAAAAGATTGTTACTGATAAATATCGGCTTTGGTGAAAGTTCATCCCCAACGTCAATCTGGATAACTTTATCTTCAGTGGAGGGTTCTCTCTGCTCGAACCTGAGTTCCCACTGTGTATCTATTTGCTGAGCCCAAGAGTCATTCTCAAACGGTTCATATTCTTGTTCGTCTGCTTCGAGAGAATCTGTCAATACTGTATTTACTGATAATGCTCGTTCGAGATCATCATATAAGCTAGAGGACGACGAGCCATCATGATAAGAGGACGAGATATCCTCATTTGACTCAGAAGTTGCAAGGAAGGTGGCATACCCTAACCCAAAACGAGTTCGTTGATAGTAGGGATCACCGTGCAACGGCATTCGCCTGTCTTTCCCGTAGTTGAGGTCTGGTTCCAGCTTCAAGTCATAACCCATACTTTGCATAATCTTTAAAGCTTGTGGACTATATCTGTGAACCTGTATTTTACCAGCATTGTTATTAGGAGAATCTTCTGGTACAGTCAGTTCATTGTGCATACGATCGAAGACTATTGGACGCTGACTGCTGCGAGTAGGCGGGACAATAAAGATAGAATCCTCATATGGTCCATATGTCGTGATGACATTAGATGGTGATGCTACTTCCCACACATACGGATGATAGGAGTCCATAGCTTCTAAGAATTTTTGTGCTATAGGTTCTATATCGTTATAGGGAAAGGATTCCTGTTTAGGAATTTGAGCGTCAATGTATTGGAAAAGATGATCTTTATTATCATCAGAAACCACGTTCCTGGTTGTATTTACATCAATCGGCTGCTTGTTGCGCCGAAGGTTGATGACCAAGGGTGGAGGCTTCTGGTTCAAAGTGATCACTAGAGGATCACCTCTATTTCCTGACTTGGTTTTGTTCAGGTGGATAGCCAGGGGTTCCATGACTTTCGGACGAGTAGTTCGCCCTTTCACCTTGATTAATAGAGGTTGTTCAGCAGAGGGTTCTTCTTGCTCCCGGTAGGATTCCTCCTCTGTTTTGCCTGACACCTCCTCCATGTAGTCTTGGGTATACAACATGGCATCGGAGTAATAGGATTCTACTCCTTTAAACGGTTTAAGGTCAGCAAACTCCGTTTGTACTGTTTCTTGGGCATCTACATATTTAAAGCATTGATGTAGAGTCGAAGGAACGATATTGTGGTCGCGGATCCATGGTCTGCCCAGCAGAATGTTGTAGGACACCTCTGAATCAATGACATAACATGTAGCCACTGATCTGAGGTCGCCAATCTGGATCCTCAGACGAATCTTTCCCAACGGCTTACTTTTCCTGGCGTTGAAGCCCACGATTGTAGTGGTGGTGTAAGCCAATTCGCTGGTAGGAATCCTCAGTGGTCTGAGCAGACTATGAGGAATGATACTGATCGATGATCCGGATCTATATGAATTCGGTCAACCTCCATGGAACCGACGTATCCGGTGTAATAGAGGGGTCTGTCATACTTGTTATGTTTCAACAGCATGTCATCTTGAGTGAAAGTGATATCCGGGACCACCTCCATCACACTATGGCATTAAGGACATGCCACTGGTTCTTCATTAGGGGACTTGAGCAGGGTCAAGTATGCATCCGCTTGCATTAATGCTTCACTCAGGGCTTGACGAGTGTCCTTAGAGAGCCTGAGTAGTTCAAAAATGGACAATCTGGCTGGTGTATTAGCCAACTAGGCCAGGATGTCGAAGTTATATGGCTTCTCCAAACATTTGTTTTGCATGTTCTTCAAAGTTTTATCAAAGCACACTTCTTTTTGCTTGCCCTTGTCCTCCGAAGTTGGTCTCGAAGGACCGGCCTCTGGTACGACAGGTTCCGGTTCTGAAGGCTTGGCAGCTGAAGCGTCTGCCGATGCTTCTTCCTGACTTCCTCTATAGTCTTTGAGGAAGGCTTTCCCTGAACGGGTTCCAGTAGCCAAAACCTCTTCTTCTGATGTCGAGGATACCGCAACCATATGACATGGTTTACGCTTCGAGTTCTTCTTAGACTTAGCCTTGGCAGCTTGAGTCTCTTCCTCAATCTCTGACACCAGATCTGGATGAACCCACACAATCTCGCCCCGCTGGGTAGTTAGGGGTACCAGGTCATGATTTTGACCCCTGGCTGGAGGAAGATTAACGATGTTCATCGTTGTCCGGGAAATAGGTACAACAACATCCAAAACTTCTTGAGGAGGCAGATTGCCAAATAGAAGAGAGATCATGTTGGCTGTGACTGTCTTCTCGCTGTTGTACAGAGTGATGGCCTTAGCATCGATCAACTCCTGGATTTTCCTTTTTAGTACATAACACGTCTTTTGGGGTGATATATGTACCTATGGAAAATGCAGTACTTGGGGTTATTGGTACTGCCGACTTTATTAGGCCGCTTTACCTCAGGGAGGATAATCTTGCCGCTTTTGACGAGACACTCGAATATGCTCGGAATATCGTCTTCGTCAAAAGAGTACACTTTAATGGGCCTGTAAGTCCCAGGTTTCGTCTGTGTGGTTGCCGCAGTCTTTTGCCTGGACGTATTGATCGCCAGAGCTTCTTTTCCTTTGGAACCACGGGGATGGTCGCTGTTGGAGGATGACCTCTTGCCTCTATCAGAGGCAGATATCATAATTCCATTATCATGCGCCTTCCGACTGTTGTCTTCAGCGGCTACCACTGAGATGATGAACGAGGGCCAATCATGGAACTGATATGGTCCTGTGAACACCGAGATCACTGGAAGAAGATTCTTCCTGCAAATGTCCACCAATGCTGAGTCTGGAACTTCGGGAGGCATTTGCAAAGTGGCTTGATGAAAACGTTCGATAAAAGTGCGAACGTTCTCTTTTTCCTTCTGCTTTACTTTGATGAGAGAGGACATAGTCCTTCCTTCCTTCGTAGAATCGCGCAAAGAACAAAGTCTTGAAATCTTCAAAGGAAGTAATACAGTTGTCTGCAAGACTACGGTACCACTGATAAGCCACTCCCGAGAGACAGCCTTTGAACACTCGAGTGAGAAGGGCGTCATTCTCTTGTAATAACACCGTCATCATACTAAAGTAGTTCATGTACTGGCTCGGTGATGTCTTTTCCTCAAACAAAGCCATAGTCTGTGGTTTATATTTAGGAGGGAAAGGGACCTCGTCCCAGATAGCTGGGTAAGGCTGGTTGATTCCCAATTTCTTGAGCTAATCTTTGTGCTTCAAAGCATCAAATTGGGCTTTCAATTCCCGCACTGCCTGCATAGGATCTTCAGCCGGTAGAGTAACCGTGGAGTGGTGAGAGATCGGTTGTATTGTGACTCCAACAGGAGGCAATATATTCTCCAAGTTAGGAAGTGGGGGAGCTGCTGATTCTTGATCTAGAATAGGCTCCTTGTTCGCGTTGGATGGTGGTAAGTCCACCCCCACACGTATTTAAGTCGGAGGGACCGATGCTTGAGCTATAGCAGCTGTGTGTTGAGTCAGCATCATCTGGTGTATATTCTCCATCATGGATTGTATCTCTTTTATAGATGTCTCCAACACAGCGATGCGTTGCTCAGTACTTCCTGACGAGGAAGCCTTTTTGTGTTCATCTTCAATGGCATAGACCCCCATTTCTCTGGATGTCATTTAAGGGCTAGTATAGGTCTCTGTAGAGAATAACTCTATACTTTCAGCATCTAATTTGGGAAACTGGCGATCCCCAGTGTCAAAATCAGAAGAATACGAAGCCGGTTGTCGTGACCTCGAACGGGTATTTCGGAACACCCCAGCTTCAATTTTCTCAAGGAGTTTGTTGAATCTCCTTTGGCTTGGAGTTCTAGAGGGATGACGTCTTGAATTCGACCTTCCTCTAGGAACGTGTGAAGCCATGTTCACTGATGCATGTGCAGGCTCTTCTTCCTGGAAAGACAGAGAGTAGTTCAATCGGTCAAAAACCGACCGTTTTGCTTCAGAACAGCAACAATTAACTACAATCCTATGACTATTACAATAGTGCTCCCTAGGAGGCGTAATAGACATGCTGGAAGATCCCATATCCTTGCATTTCTGGATCAGATATTCATGCAAGTCAGGAGGATTTACAGAAGAAGAAGAAGAAGAAGGCTTATTCCTCTTGTTTACATCAGCTGGCATGCGGATATTGGGAACCATAACTTTTTCCCTGCCACCTATATACAGCAGGTTAGCCATCTAAGTAACAGATAATCCCCGAGGAGTGTGTCTCTCCGCAAACCGGGCTTTCTTTACGCTGAGGGGCTTAACCTGGCGTAATTTGGAACTCTGCTCAGGCTGGCGTAAAACCGAGGTGTCACTACCACATTCCAAAAACAGGGGTATTTTTGACTTTTTACAATATTTAATATTATTGTAGTTATGATTAAATAATTGCATGAATAGTATATATTTAAATTAAATAACTGTGTGATGTGTACTTTAATATATTATATTATAGACAGTGTTCGTTTGTGTTTGTGATGGTAGACTTGACCTAGAAGCCAGTAGATGAGCACCTGTCGGAATTATGGAACTTTGAAGTTAATTGCTTTATTTTTAGAATTAATTATTGAAGATTGAAATTAATTACTGTATTTTATTTAATATTTTGCGCATTGCCTTTGCTTCGATATTTGGAGCACTATCCAGACTTTTGTCTTCCAACAAATTTTACCATCTTGCCCTAGACATGCCCGCCTTCAATTCTGCTATTTTTGTAACTCACCATTATGCTCTTTGTGCATTAATTCTAGCCGCGCAAAAATTGTCGCGGACGTTATTTTAAAATTCCTATTTTGTATCGTTGTGCGTTCCAATCGAAAATTGGAGGCCATCTTGACCTATTTTTCGTGCGGCCCAAATTAGGGTAATATTCTGTTCTGAGTCTTCTTCATTTTTGGTATTGATGACCTGACCTGATTTTGGCCCCATGTACTCCTAATTAATTGTTGAACACAACTTGCATTTATTTCTATTAAAATTGAGGATACTATTTTATCTGATTCTAAAATCCCAAATTAATTCTAGTTCCCTGCTATTCAGCCCATACCCATCTTACAGTGCCCCCTGACCCTACAAAACACCGGACCCTGAATCGCCCGCCAAATTTTCGTCATTTTATGTGTTTGTGCAATTTCCAAATTTAAGGGGGTTAAATTGCAAATTGGTATTTTTGGTGTCAACACCCATTGATTAAACCAATGAGGGAGCCTATTAATTTTTAATTAAAAACCCTCATCCCTACATGAATTATTTCCCTTCATGAAATCCTGGCCACCCATTCAAGGGATGCGATCACAACCCTCCATCAAAATCCCCTCATCCCTATTTAATGTCTTGTCCCATCATAAGCCCTAATCCCTAGACAACCTAGGTTTTCCCCCACCTCCACAAGTCTCCACATCCCCTCTCTCATACGTATGTAATTTCTTTCCTCCTTCTTCCTTTCTTTTTCTCTTTCCTTTCCTTCTTCTTCTTCTTCTTCTTTATTTTTTGTTTTTGAATCCATTTTGAATTCAAAATCATTAGGGGGGAACACTGTTCCCTGTGCACGGTGGCCGACTTCCCCTGACCCGACTTCACGGTTCTCCGGCGGGCGGCCCTCTCCCCGGCCAAGCCCGCAGCACTCCGGCGGCTCCCTGCTGTCGAGCTCCTCCGGCCTCCCCCATCAAGCCCGGCGGCGCTGCTCCACCACTTCCATCTCCCCGCACAGTCCCCCTTCAGCAGGCGGCCAACCCCCGCACAGTTCCTGTTCCCAAGGCCGGCCCCGCTCCTGCGCACCCCCGCCGGACAGCTCTCCACGGCGGCTGCTGCACCCAACATCCACCACCATCTCCATCAAACCCCGACTCCCTCCGCCTCTACTCTCCTCCCTCCGCCGATCAGTCCCCCGACTCCCTGTGTTCATCCCTCCGGCCGGCGGTTCCCCACTCCGGCAACCCCATCACCATCTCCTCCATCCTGTCGATTCTCCACTCCGGCAAACTCCCCGCTTCCTGCTCCTCCTCAACACACAGCCCGACTCGTCTTCCTCCCCGACCCCGAGCATCCTCCTCGCCGCTGCTCTTCCTCCCCGACCCCGGCAGGCGCTGCTCGGCCATCCTCCTCCTGAACAGCACTCCGGCGAGGCTCCGACCCCAATCACAGTAAGCCTCCTCTCCCCCCTCTTTCCTTCTTCACATATATATATATATATATACATATATATATATATACATATATGTATATGTAGCTAATATATGCAATACGTACATGTAATTGTATATATTCTGTTATATGTATAATTAATGTGTATACGTATATGTATATATTTAATTAATATATGTATAGCATTTAATTAATTAATGTTTAATAGTATATGTATTTGTATATATTATTTATGTGTAGATATAAATATATATGTATATAGATACGTATTTAAATGATATATGTTGAATATTTCATTGTATTTTCATATAGAAAATGTGTATTAAATATGTATTATTTTGGTATAAATATGTGTACCTATATATATACGTATAAACATATTTTGGTATATTATTTATTTATTAATTAATTGTATGAGTATAGTATGTATTTAAATAAATTCTATAATTAAGTGTGTATAATAAATTCTACAGGTATGTATTTAATTAATGCATGTGTATACGTATGAATATTGGGTATATATGTATATGCATTTAGTATATGGTGTGTATGTATTAATGTATATATAGATGATATATGAAAAATGTTTTGTATATATATGTAATTAGTCTATGTATGTATTTTGTTAATTCGTGTGTGTAGATATATTTTTTATAAACCCTTAGTATATTTTTAATATATATATATATTGCATATGTATTTAATTTGATATATATATATATTGTAAGTATATATGTTATTTAAGATATGTATATTACGTATCTATCTACTAGGTGACCCTAGTGACTAGTACCCTGCCTGGCATGGCCTTAAGGCCAGTGTTTTGACTGTGTGTTAGCGTAGCTTCTGATGCAAATATTATATTGTGTTATGTCTTTAGGACTGTTGGTTCACCCAGGGGATACTCTGGAACAGGACATCCATAAATACCAGCTAAGGACCCAAGGCAAGTACATTCTCTGATAATTTCCAATTCTTTGATAATTTCTATAAATTCAATGATCTTGAAATGTTACAACTGAATCTTTGACACTGTGCTACACGGACTAGTATAGCTTGGATCTGCAGTCATGAGATGTTATCTTGATTATCGTATTGACATTGTACACGACATGTATATTTAGACATCGTACATGATAGACTTGACTTGCTCGTGTATCGTGACGTGTCATGGTTGGATCCACAGTACTAGTTGGGGGCGGGGAAGTAGTAGTAAGAAATGTGATCATAACCTCTTATTGTAGTATAGAATTGTAAGTGTTAATCATGCTCTACACCCATGATTAGCCAGGCCCTGTAGCTATCGTACATGTTCCCAAGCCGATCACATTTTGAGACTACTATTTCAAACACTTAGAGTAGATTACAGTTTTCCTATTTTAAATCATATACTACATCACCCGTATATGATACTGTTCCTTGTTCTTTTTATTTCCATACATGCACTGACTGTATCATATTGCCTATTGCTTGTCTCTTTATATTACCTGTCTCTCTTAAATTGCCATTGCATTTAATTCACTGTCTTCTCAGTAGCTAGCATGACATGTTTTATTGTATTATAGACATTATTAATTAATGGAACTGTTATTTAAGAGTGTTGCTTTGCTCCTTCCTGACTGGAAATATTTTTCCAGACTATGCCTTAGAGGACCGCTGTCTGACACTTTATGGACCATATGGTGAGTAGCTGCAGACTTGGTAGTTAGTTGTGATTCCGGGAGATCTAGTCAGAATTACTAATCTTCTAGTTAGTTTCTTTCAGTAGTTTATTTGGTACCGGATTTGTCTCCGGCATTTTTGATGAGACTTGGATATTGTTGAGTTAGAATATTACTTGTGGACTTGTGTTGTGTTAAATTTTAGTTTTTCTGTTCAAAAATCTTATCGTGCTGTAATCCTGTGATTGAGTATGTGTTCATCTTATTTGTGTCATCCGTGCCTCCTAATGAAGATTGGATGCTTGCGTGACATTAGTTAGATAGTATCAAGACCTTGACAGCGTTCTACCGCCGATGCTGCGGCGTAGGCTGGACGTACCCACGCACTCGTGCCCCTAAATCGGGTGCGGGTCGTGACACATTTTTATTGGTGGCCCATGCAGGTCAGACTTCGCATTTAGAGCGATGTCGTGGTAGTGTGACATCCTTGTTATACTACTGCGTGCCTGCGATAGAATCTAGGACATAGGATACTAGGACGAGAGCAAATACTCAATCATAATTCCTTGAGAGATTCCTGGGATGACCCCTGAGAATCTTGTTATAATTTCCAATTTAAATCATTCCCTTGTTCCGTCCATTCTCACTTGTGATATTGATTGATTATTATTGATTAGGTATTAAGTTAGGATTTTGGGTTTCATTGTAGGGTTGATTTCATATTAAGGTAAATTTATAGACTGATTTATGGTATTATTTGATGATGCCGTCAATGAGGACAGTGAAAGGGATTAACATTAGAGCTATTAGACTACAAAAGGTGGATTTAAATTTTAATTTGAGGATTGAAAATGAATTTCAAATTTTTGAATTCTGAGAGGATTGAGATTGTTATTAAAATTTTGAAGATTTTAATGAATTGCAAAATTTTGAAATTGAGGAGTTGAAATATTGTTATTAAAATTTTATTTTTGAGGATTCAGATTCGATTCAATGAACCTAGACAAGTCTATAAGGATTCTTTCTGTGATTAAGTTTTTACTTCAGTATTTAAATAATTGACCTTGAGGAAAGTATATGCAATTTTTACTTTAAAATTTATTCGAGGAGTTATTTTGAGGAATTTTATTTAAGGATAAGAATTTATAGTGAGAGATATATTAGTATATAAGTAGATAAGATGCATGTGTAAGGATCTGTTGGCTTGAGTATAATTGAGATCTCACTGCCAATTGGCTTAGGTGTTCATCTAGGATTGTATTAGAGAGAGCAGTACTTAGTATGGTGTGTTGCATTTGATATGCATTTGAGTGATAAGGATAACTAGTATCAGCGATTGCAGTAGGTAAGGAAGCTAGCAGTGAGTGTGTTTGTGATAGAACTGTGATACCTAGGGGATAGAGGTATCAACCTTGGATGCATCTTTGACCTGTGCAATCACAACTAGGATTTTCTTTCCAATCTATTTATCTTGAATGTTGCTTCCTTAGAACTGTACTGTCCTTCCTTGATGATATCATATTTTTGCCTAAATTGATTCTTTGGGATCTGTCTTCAGGATGTCGCCGCAGACAAGGTCTATGAGAGCGGGAACATCAGCTTTAGAGGGGTCTGCCACCTCTCCACCTGAGGGACAGACAGCAGTAGTTCCTCCTACATCTCCAATGCATGTAGGAGTATCTGCACTTTTCGGGGATCCTCCTCCTCCACCTGTTAAGAAGATTGCCACAGCTGTGACGGACAACCTTCCTCCTCCACCGACTCCGCTTCCCGGAGGTTTGCCCATTGATGGAACACAGATGTTTACCTTGATCCAAGGCATGGTAGATGTCCAGAGAGTGACGGCAGACGCTCAGCGAGTTCATGCTGAGGCTCAGAGGGTGCAAGCAGAAGCGTACCAGGCACAAACCGAGCTAATGAAAGAAAACATGGAGAATGCTCATCAAGTGACTCTCCAAGCTTTGGAGAAAGTAGCACAATACCAGCAGTTTCCTGGTCAGCAGCAGAGATCAGGCACTATAGTAGATTTCAAAAGAATAATGCCTCGAGAGTTCAAAGGCACCGAAGGAATACTCTACGCTGACGACTGGCTAGAGGATATAGAGAGAAGCTTGCGATTGACCCAGATTCCGGAGAACTTGCAGATAGAAGCCGCTGGAAGTCAGATGTTCGATATCGCACTCATGTGGTATCGCACGGAGCCGAGAATTACTGCACAAGGACTTACTTGGGAGACCTTCAAGGAACTCTTCAAAGAGAAGTTCTTTCCCGACGTGGCATTGGGAACCTTGGAAAGTCAGTTTCATGACTTAGTTCAAGGAAACATGTCGGTCGACGAGTATGCTGCAGAATTTTGTAGATTGAGCCGTTTTGCATCGTCTATGATTCGGGACCCAGGAGATCGAGCCCAGAAATTTAGAAAGGGACTGACAAGAGAGATTAAGTCGCGCACTTCTGGTCGTCGTACCGCTACCTATGAGGCTATCTTAATGGATGCTCAGATCGCAGAAGAGGATCTGGATCTCAGGCCTAAGAGGAGTCATAATACTTTTGAAGATACGAATGGTAGCCCAGGACCAGCCAAGCATCCCCGTATTCAGCACCAACAGCAGTACCAAGTACCATTCCATATTCAGCAACAACCATGGACATTTCAGCATCCACCGCAGTACCTAGCACCAGTTCCTACCCAGCAACATCCATAGGAGTATCAGTATCAACAGCAGTACCAGGCACCAATTCATGTTCAGCAGGATCAGCAACAGCCTCCAAGAGAGACACAGCAGACTTGTCATTTCTGTAAGAAGCCAGGTCACCTTTGGGAGAGCTGTAGAACGAGGCTAGGACTTTGTTTGCACTGTGGCGCTGCGGGACATCGAGTAAGGGATTGTCTTATAGCCCCTTATCTCCCCGGCCAGCGTGCAGCTTCAGATTATAGAGATCCATTTAGGCTACCTGTGGAACCGTATATTGCTCAGCACCCGCAAAGGGAACCACCCCAGCAGGACGGGCATTTGCGGTGACGGTCGAGAGACCGATATTGCAGGTAATGTGTTTGTAGGTTCTGTTCTTTCCTCCATTCTGTTCCTCCCTATTTGATGGATTGATTGCTTAGTACAATAGTTGTATGCATGATTTTCTTGTTAGAATGTAGTTAGTAGTACCCCTGATGCATAGACTGCAACACCATAACAAATGAGACCATAACCATGTATGTTCCCCCTAGATGGTATGTGGTATGACTATAGGTAGAATTTTCTTAGACCGTGATTATTGGTGTTGACTGTAGTAAAGATTCATGAAGAGGTTATTACTTGACAAGAGGAACAAGATGATTAAAATTTGAGGATAAATATTGATTTAAATAAATGGTTAAGAAATTAACATT
Organism: Iris macrosiphon; assembly: GCA_036927795.1. Lineage (NCBI taxonomy): Eukaryota > Viridiplantae > Streptophyta > Magnoliopsida > Asparagales > Iridaceae > Iris > Iris macrosiphon. The sequence continues at coordinate 50,549,068 of JAYESA010000017.1, read as the reverse complement.
GCATAATTGGTGGTTTATTAATTCCAGAAAGATTATGACATGATTAAATGGATTATTAAAATTTGGAAATTTTGGGAGACTATCATCATATTTATTTAATTGCAAGTTATGAATTTTAGAACTTTATATTTAGATGTGACATTTGGAGAATCCTTAAATATCATATTGTTGAGTTCTTGAGGAGTGGATATTAAATTCCGGGTATTGAATTATCAACTCAAAACTTTCAAGGAAATTTTAATAAAAAGGGACTTTGATTCTATTTTGAGGATTTTTCAGGAATGAAATAATTACAGAAATTTTATTTGTGAAAAGACATTGCGGATTATAACCTGATTTCCTGGTTAATGGATTTAAATTTTGAGGGAAATATAATGTGTATGATTAAACACTAATATGAGGATTTTAAATTTCGAGGACGAAATTCTTTTAAGGTGGGTAGACTTGTCACTACCACATTCCAAAAACAGGGGTATTTTTGACTTTTTACAATATTTAATATTATTGTAGTTATGATTAAATAATTGCATGAATAGTATATATTTAAATTAAATAACTGTGTAATGTGTACTTTAATATATTATATTATAGACAGTGTTCGTTTGTGTTTGTGATGGTAGACTTGACCTAGAAGCCAGTAGATGAGCACCTGTCGGAATTATGGAACTTTGAAGTTAATTGCTTTATTTTAGAATTAATTATTGAAGATTGAAATTAATTACTGTATTTTATTTAATATTTTGCGCATTGCCTTTGCTTCGATATTTGGAGCACTATCCAGACTTTTGTCTTCCAACAAATTTTACCATCTTGCCCTAGACATGCCCGCCTTCAATTCTGCTATTTTTGTAACTCACCATTATGCTCTTTGTGCATTAATTCTAGCCGCGCAAAAATTGTCGCGGACGTTATTTTAAAATTCCTATTTTGTATCGTTGTGCGTTCCAATCGAAAATTGGAGGCCATCTTGACCTATTTTTCGTGCGGCCCAAATTAGGGTAATATTCTGTTCTGAGTCTTCTTCATTTTTGGTATTGATGACCTGACCTGATTTTGGCCCCATGTACTCCTAATTAATTGTTGAACACAACTTGCATTTATTTCTATTAAAATTGAGGATACTATTTTATCTGATTCTAAAATCCCAAATTAATTCCAGTGCCCTGCTATTCAGCCCATACCCATCTTACAGTGCCCCCTGACCCTACAAAACACCGGACCCTGAATCGCCCGCCAAATTTTCGTCATTTCATGTGTTTGTGCAATTTTCAAATTTAAGGGGGTTAAATTGTAAATTGGCATTTTTGGTGTCAACACCCATTGATTAAACCAATGAGGGAGCCTATTAATTTTTAATTAAAAATCCTCATCCCTACATGAATTATTTCCCTTCATGAAATCCTGGCCACCCATTCAAGGGATGCGATCACAACCCTCCATCAAAATCCCCTCATCCCTATTTAATGTCTTGTCCCATCATAAGCCCTAATCCCTAGACAACCTAGGTTTTCCCCCACCTCCACAAGTCTCCACATCCCCTCTCTCATACGTATGTAATTTCTTTCCTCCTTCTTCCTTTCTTTTTCTTTTTCTCTTTCCTTTCCTTCTTCTTCTTCTTCTTCTTCTTCTTTATTTTTTGTTTTTGAATCCATTTTGAATTCAAAATCATTAGGGGGGAACACTGTTCCCTGTGCACGGTGGCCGACTTCCCCTTACCCGACTTCACGGTTCTCTGGCGGGCGGCCCTCTCCCCGGCCAAGCCCGCAGCACACCGGCGGCTCCCTGCTGTCGAGCTCCTCCGGCCTCCCCCATCAAGCCCGGCGGCGCTGCTCCACCACTTCCATCTCCCCGCACAGTCCCCCTTCAGCCGGCGGCCAACCCCCGCACAGTTCCTGTTCCTAAGGCCGGTCCCGCTCCTGCGCACCCCCGCCGGACAGCTCTCCACGGCGGCTGCTGCACCCAACATCCACCACCATCTCCATCAAACCCCGACTCCCTCCGCCTCTACTCTCCTCCCTCCGCCGATCAGTCCCCCGACTCCCTGTGTTCATCCCTCCGGCCGGCGGTTCCCCACTCCGGCAACCCCATCACCATCTCCTCCATCCTGTCGATTCTCCACTCCGGCAAACTCCCCGCTTCCTGCTCCTCCTCAACACACAGCCCGACTCGTCTTCCTCCCCGACCCCGAGCATCCTCCTCGCCGCTGCTCTTCCTCCCCGACCCCGGCAGGCGCTGCTCGGCCATCCTCCTCCTGAACAGCACTCCAGCGAGGCTCCGACCCCAATCACAGTAAGCCTCCTCTCCCCCCTCTTTCCTTCTTCACATATATATATATATATATATATATATATATATATATATATATATATATATATATATATATACATATATGTATATGTAGCTAATATATGCAATACGTACATGTAATTATATATATTCTGTTATATGTATAATTAATGTGTATACGTATATGTATATATTTAATTAATATATGTATAGCATTTAATTAATTAATGTTTAATAGTATATGTATTTGTATATATTATTTATGTGTAGATATAAATATATATGTATATAGATACGTATTTTAATGATATATGTTGAATATTTCATTGTATTTTCATATAGAAAATGTGTATTAAATATGAATTATTTTGGTATAAATATGTGTACCTATATATATACGTATAAACATATTTTGGTATATTATTTATTTATTAATTAATTGTATGAGTATAGTATGTATTTAAATAAATTCTATAATTAAGTGTGTATAATAAATTTTACAGGTATGTATTTAATTAATGCATGTGTATACGTATGAATATTGGGTATATATGTATATGCATTTAGTATATGGTGTGTATGTATTAATGTATATATAGATGATATATGAAAAATGTTTTGTATATATATGTAATTAGTCTATGTATGTATTTTGTTAATTCGTGTGTGTAGATATATTTTGTATAAACCCTTAGTATATTTTTAATATATATATATATATTGCATATGTATTTAATTTGATATATATATATATTGTAAGTATATATGTTATTTAAGATATGTATATTACGTATCTATCTACTAGGTGACCCTAGTGACTAGTACCCTACCTGGCATGGCCCTAAGGCCAGTGTTTTGACTGTGTGTTAGCGTAGCTTCTGATGCAAATGTTATATTGTGTTATGTCTTTAGGACTGTTGGTTCACCCAGGGGATACTCTGGAACAGGACATCCATAAATACCAGCTAAGGACCCAAGGCAAGTACATTCTCTGATAATTTCCAATTCTTTGATAATTTCTATAAATTCAATGATCTTGAAATGTTACAACTGAATCTTTGACACTGTGCTACACGGACTAGTATAGCTTGGATCTGCAGTCATGAGATGTTATCTTGATTATCGTATTGACATTGTATACGACATGTATATTTAGACATCGTACATGATAGACTTGACTTGCTCGTGTATCGTGACGTGTCATGGTTGGATCCACACTACTAGTTGGGGGCGGGGAAGTAGTAGTAAGAAATGTGATCATAACCTCTTATTGTAGTATAGAAATTGTAAGTGTTAATCATGCTCTACACCCATGATTAGCCAGGCCCTGTAGCTATCGTACATGTTCCCAAGCCGATCACATTTTGAGACTACTATTTCAAACACTTAGAGTAGATTACAGTTTTCCTATTTTAAATCATATACTACATCACCCGTATATGATACTGTTCCTTGTTCTTTTTATTTCCATACATGCACTGACTGTATCATATTGCCTATTGCTTGTCTCTTTATATTACCTGTCTCTCTTAAATTGCCATTGCATTTAATTCACTGTCTTCTCAGTAGCTAGCATGACATGTTTTATTGTATTACAGACATTATCAATTAATGGAACTGTTATTTAAGAGTGTTGCTTTGCTCCTTCCTGACTGGAAATATTTTTCCAGACTATGCCTTAGAGGACCGCTGTCTGACACTTTATGGACCATATGGTGAGTAGCTGCAGACTTGGTAGTTAGTTGTGATTCTGGGAGATCTAGTCGGAATTACTAATCTTCTAGTTAGTTTCTTTCAGTAGTTTATTTGGTACCAGATTTGTCTCCGGCATTTTTGATGAGACTTGGATATTGTTGAGTTAGAATATTACTTGTGGACTTGTGTTGTGTTAAATTTTAGTTTTTCTGTTCGAAAATCTTATCGTGCTGTAATCCTGTGATTGAGTATGTGTTCATCTTATTTGTGTCATCCGTGCCTCCTAATGGAGATTGGATGCTTGCGTGACATTAGTTAGATAGTATCAAGACCTTGACAGCGTTCTACCGCCGATGCTGCGGCGTAGGCTGGACGTACCCACGCACTCGTGCCCCTAAACCGGGTGCGGGTCGTGACACATTTTTATTGGTGGCCCATGCAGGTCAGACTTCGCATTTAGAGCGATGTCGTGGTAGTGTGACATCCTTGTTATACTACTGCGTGCCTGCGATAGAATCTAGGACATAGGATACTAGGACGAGAGCAAATACTCAATCACAATTCCTTGAGAGATTCCTGGGATGACCCCTGAGAATCTTGTTATAATTTCCAATTTAAATCATTCCCTTGTTCCGTCCATTCTCACTTGTGATATTGATTGATTATTATTGATTAGGTATTAAGTTAGGATTTTGGGTTTCATTGTAGGGTTGATTTCATATTAAGGTAAATTTATAGACTGATTTATGGTATTATTTGATGATGCCGTCAATGAGGACAGTGAAAGGGATTAACATTAGAGCTATTAGACTACAAAAGGTGGATTTAAATTTTAATTTGAGGATTGAAAATGAATTTCAAATTTTTGAATTCTGAGAGGATTGAGATTGTTATTAAAATTTTAAAGATTTTAATGAATTGCAAAATTTTGAAATTGAGGAGTTGAAATATTGTTATTAAAATTTTATTTTTGAGGATTCAGATTCGATTCAATGAACCTAGACAAGTCTGTAAGGATTCTTTCTGTGATTAAGTTTTTACTTCAGTATTTAAATAATTGACCTTGAGGAAAGTATATGCAATTTTTACTTTAAAATTTATTCGAGGAGTTATTTTGAGGAATTTTATTTAAGGATAAGAATTTATAGTGAGAGATATATTAGTATATAAGTAGATAAGATGCATGTGTAAGGATCTGTTGGCTTGAGTATAATTGAGATCTCACTGCCAATTGGCTTAGGTGTTCATCTAGGATTGTATTAGAGAGAGCAGTACTTAGTATGGTGTGTTGCATTTGATATGCATTTGAGTGATAAGGATAACTAGTATCAGCGATTGCAGTAGGTAAGGAAGCTAGCAGTGAGTGTGTTTGTGATAGAACTATGATACCTAGGGGATAGAGGTATCAACCTTGGATGCATCTTTGACCTGTGCAATCACAACTAGGATTTTCTTTCCAATCTATTTATCTTGAATGTTGCTTCCTTAGAACTGTACTGTCCTTCCTTGATGATATCGTATTTTTGCCTAAATTGATTCTTTGGGATCTGTCTTCAGGATGTCGCCGCAGACAAGGTCTATGAGAGCGGGAACATCAGCTTTAGAGGGGTCTGCCACCTCTCCACCTGAGGGACAGACAGCAGTAGTTCCTCCTACATCTCCAATGCATGTAGGAGTATCTGCACTTTTCGGGGATCCTCCTCCTCCACCTGTTAAGAAGATTGCCACAGCTGTGACGGACAACCTTCCTCCTCCACCGACTCTGCTTCCCGGAGGTTTGCCCATTGATGGAACGCAGATGTTTACCTTGATCCAAGGCATGGTAGATGCCCAGAGAGTGACGGCAGACGCTCAGCGAGTTCAAGCTGAGGCTCAGAGGGTGCAAGCAGAAGCGTACCAGGCACAAACCGAGCTGATGAAAGAAAACATGGAGAATGCTCATCAAGTGACTCTCCAAGCTTTGGAGAAAGTAGCAAAATACCAGCAGTTTCCTGGCCAGCAGCAGAGATCAGGCACTATAGTGGATTTCAAAAGAATGATGCCTCGAGAGTTCAAAGGCACCGAAGGAATACTCTACGCTGACGACTGGCTAGAGGATATAGAGAGAAGCCTGCGATTGACCCAGATTCCGGAGAACTTGCAGATAGAAGCCGCTGGAAGTCAGATGTTCGATATCGCACTCACGTGGTATCGCACGGAGCCGAGAATTACTACACAAGGACTTACTTGGGAGACCTTCAAGGAACTCTTCAAAGAGAAGTTCTTTCCCGACGTGGCATTGGGAACCTTGGAAAGTCAGTTTCATGACTTAGTTCAAGGAAACATGTCGGTCGACGAGTACGCTGCAGAATTTTGTAGATTGAGCCGTTTTGCATCGTCTATGATTCGGGACCCAGGAGATCGAGCCCGGAAATTTAGAAAGGGACTGACAAGAGAGATTAAGTCGCGCACTTCTGGTCGTCGTACCGCTACCTATGAGGCTATCTTAATGGATGCTCAGATCGCAGAAGAGGATCTGGATCTCAGGCCTAAGAGGAGTCATAATACTTTTGAAGATACGAATGGTAGCCCAGGACCAGCCAAGCATCCCCGTATTCAGCACCAACAGCAGTACCAAGTACCATTCTATATTCAGCAACAACCATGGATATTTCAGCATCCACCGCAGTACCTAGCACCAGTTCCTACCCAGCAACATCCATAGGAGTATCAGTATCAACAGCAGTACCAGGCACCAATTCATGTTCAGCAAGATCAGCAACAGCCTCCAAGAGAGACACAGCAGACTTGTCATTTCTGTAAGAAGCCAGGTCACCTTTGGGAGAGCTGTAGAACGAGGCTAGGACTTTGTTTGCACTGTGGCGCTGCGGGACATCGAGTAAGGGATTGTCTTATAGCCCCTTATCTCCCCGGCCAGCGTGCAGCTTCAGATTATAGAGATCCATTTAGGCTACCTGTGGAACCGTATATTGCTCAGCACCCGCAAAGGGAACCACCCCAGCAGGACGGGCATTTGCGGTGACGGTCGAGAGACCGATATTGCAGGTAATGTGTTTGTAGGTTCTGTTCTTTCCTCCATTCTGTTCCTCCCTATTTGATGGATTGATTGCTTAGTACAATAGTTGTATGCATGATTTTCTTGTTAGAATGTAGTTAGTAGTACCCCTGATGCATAGACTGCAACACCATAACAAATGAGACCATAACCATGTATGTTCCCCCTAGATGGTATGTGGTATGACTATAGGTAGAATTTTCTTAGACCGTGATTATTGGTGTTGACTGTAGTAAAGATTCATGAAGAGGTTATTACTTGACAAGAGGAACAAGATGATTAAAATTTGAGGATAAATATTGATTTAAATAAATGGTTAAGAAATTAACATTGCATAATTGGTGGTTTATTAATTCCAGAAAGATTATGACATGATTAAATGGATTATTAAAATTTGGAAATTTTGGGAGACTATCATCATATTTATTTAATTGCAAGTTATTAATTTTAGAACTTTATATTTAGATGTGACATTTGGAGAATCCTTAAATATCATATTATTGAGTTCTTGAGGAGTGGATATTAAATTCCGGGTATTGAATTATCAACTCAAAACTTTCAAAGAAATTTTAATAAAAAGGGACTTTGATTCTATTTTGAGGATTTTTCAGGAATGAAATAATTACAGAAATTTTATTTGTGAAAAGACATTGCGGATTATAACCTGATTTCCTGGTTAATGGATTTAAATTTTGAGGGAAATATAATGTGTATGATTAAACACTAATATGAGGATTTTAAATTTCGAGGACGAAATTCTTTTAAGGTGGGTAGACTTGTCACTACCACATTCCAAAAACAGGGGTATTTTCGACTTTTTACAATATTTAATATTATTGTAGTTATGATTAAATAATTGCATGAATAGTATATATTTAAATTAAATAACTGTGTGATGTGTACTTTAATATATTATATTATAGACAGTGTTCGTTTGTGTTTGTGATGGTAGACTTGACCTAGAAGCCAGTAGATGAGCACCTGTCGGAATTATGGAACTTTGAAGTTAATTGCTTTATTTTAGAATTAATTATTGAAGATTGAAATTAATTACTGTATTTTATTTAATATTTTGCGCATTGCCTTTGCTTCGATATTTGGAGCACTATCCAGACTTTTGTCTTCCAACAAATTTTACCATCTTGCCCTAGACATGCCCGCCTTCAATTCTGCTATTTTTGCAACTCACCATTATGCTCTTTGTGCATTAATTCTAGCCGCGCAAAAATCGTCGCGGACGTTATTTTAAAATTCCTATTTTGTATCGTTGTGCGTTCCAATCGAAAATTGGAGGCCATCTTGACCTATTTTTCGTGCGGCCCAAATTAGGGTAATATTCTGTTCTGAGTCTTCTTCATTTTTGGTATTGATGACCTGACCTGATTTTGGCCCCATGTACTCCTAATTAATTGTTGAACACAACTTGCATTTATTTCTATTAAAATTGAGGATACTATTTTATCTGATTCTAAAATCCCAAATTAATTCCAGTGCCCTGCTATTCAGCCCATACCCATCTTACAGTGCCCCCTGACCCTACAAAACACCGGACCCTGAATCGCCCGCCAAATTTTCTTCATTTCATGTGTTTGTGCAATTTCCAAATTTAAGGGGGTTAAATTACAAATTGGCATTTTTGGTGTCAACACCCATTGATTAAACCAATGAGGGAGCCTATTAATTTTTAATTAAAAACCCTCATCCCTACATGAATTATTTCCCTTCATGAAATCCTGGCCACCCATTCAAGGGATGCGATCACAACCCTCCATCAAAATCCCCTCATCCCTATTTAATGTCTTGTCCCATCATAAGCCCTAATCCCTAGACAACCTAGGTTTTCCCCCACCTCCACAAGTCTCCACATCCCCTCTCTCATACGTATATAATTTCTTTCCTCCTTCTTCCTTTCTTTTTCTCTTTCCTTTCCTTCTTCTTCTTCTTCTTCTTTATTTTTTGTTTTTGAATCCATTTTGAATTCAAAATCATTAGGGGGGAACACTGTTCCCTGTGCACGGTGGCCGACTTTCCCTGACCCGACTTCACGGTTCTCCGGCGGGCGGCCCTCTCCCCGGCCAAGCCCGCAGCACTCCGGCGGCTCCCTGCTGTCGAGCTCCTCCGGCCTCCCCCATCAAGCCCGGCGGCGCTGCTCCACCACTTCCATCTCCCCGCACAGTCCCCCTTCAGCCGGCGGCCAACCCCCGCACAGTTCCTGTTCCCAAGGCCGGCCCCGCTCCTGCGCACCCCCGCCGGACAGCTCTCCACGGCGGCTGCTGCACCCAACATCCACCACCATCTCCATCAAACCCCGACTCCCTCCGCCTCTACTCTCCTCCCTCCGCCGATCAGTCCCCCGACTCCCTGTGTTCATCCCTCCGGCCGGCGGTTCCCCACTCCGGCAACCCCATCACCATCTCCTCCATCCTGTAGCTAATATATGCAATACGTACATGTAATTGTATATATTCTGTTATATGTATAATTAATGTGTATACGTATATGTATATATTTAATTAATATATGTATAGCATTTAATTAATTAATGTTTAATAGTATATGTATTTGTATATATTATTTATGTGTAGATATAAATATATATGTATATAGATACGTATTTAAATGATATATGTTGAATATTTCATTGTATTTTCATATAGAAAATGTGTATTAAATATGTATTATTTTGGTATAAATATGTGTACCTATATATATACGTATAAACATATTTTGGTATATTATTTATTTATTAATTAATTGTATGAGTATAGTATGTATTTAAATAAATTCTATAATTAAGTGTGTATAATAAATTTTACAGGTATGTATTTAATTAATGCATGTGTATACGTATGAATATTGGGTATATATGTATATGCATTTAGTATATGGTGTGTATGTATTAATGTATATATAGATGATATATGAAAAATGTTTTGTATATATATGTAATTAGTCTATGTATGTATTTTGTTAATTCGTGTATGTAGATATATTTTGTATAAACCCTTAGTATATTTTTAATATATATATATATATATATATATTGCATATGTATTTAATTTGATATATATATATATTGTAAGTATATATGTTATTTAAGATATGTATATTACGTATCTATCTACTAGGTGACCCTAGTGACTAGTACCCTGCCTGGCATGGCCCTAAGGCCAGTATTTTGACTGTGTGTTAGCGTAGCTTCTGATGCAAATGTTATATTGTGTTATGTCTTTAGGACTGTTGGTTCACCCAGGGGATACTCTGGAACAGGACATCCATAAATACCAGCTAAGGACCCAAGGCAAGTACATTCTCTGATAATTTCCAATTCTTTGATAATTTCTATAAATTCAATGATCTTGAAATGTTACAACTGAATCTTTGACACTGTGCTACACGGACTAGTATAGCTTGGATCTGCAGTCATGAGATATTATCTTGATTATCGTATTAACATTGTACACGACATGTATATTTAGACATCGTACATGATAGACTTGACTTGCTCGTGTATCGTGACGTGTCATGGTTGGATCCACAGTACTAGTTGGGGGCGGGGAAATAGTAGTAAGAAATGTGATCATAACCTCTTATTGTAGTATAGAAATTGTAAGTGTTAATCATGCTCTACACCCATGATTAGCCAGGCCCTGTAGCTATCGTACATGTTCCCAAGCCGATCACATTTTGAGACTACTATTTCAAACACTTAGAGTAGATTACAGTTTTCCTATTTTAAATCATATACTACATCACCCGTATATGATACTGTTCCTTGTTCTTTTTATTTCCATACATGCACTGACTGTATCATATTGCCTATTGCCTGTCTCTTTATATTACCTGTCTCTCTTAAATTGCCATTGCATTTAATTCACTGTCTTCTCAGTAGCTAGCATGACATGTTTTATTGTATTATAGACATTATCAATTAATGGAACTGTTATTTGAGAGTGTTGCTTTGCTCTTTCCTGACTGGAAATATTTTTCCAGACTATGCCTTAGAGGACCGCTGTCTGACACTTTATGGACCATATGGTGAGTAGCTGCAGACTTGGTAGTTAGTTGTGATTCCGGGAGATCTAGTCGGAATTACTAATCTTCTAGTTAGTTTCTTTCAGTAGTTTATTTGGTACCGGATTTGTCTCCGGCATTTTTGATGAGACTTGGATATTATTGAGTTAGAATATTACTTGTGGACTTGTGTTGTGTTAAATTTTAGTTTTTCTGTTCGAAAATCTTATCGTGCTGTAATCCTGTGATTGAGTATGTGTTCATCTTATTTGTGTCATCCGTGCCTCCTAATGGAGATTGGATGCTTGCGTGACATTAGTTAGATAGTATCAAGACCTTGACAGCGTTCTACCGCCGATGCTGCGGCGAAGGCTGGACGTACCCACGCACTCGTGCCCCTAAACCGGGTGCGGGTCGTGACACGAGGAGGTCCTCAATCGGCCATCCGCTTCTCGCATAATCTGGAGAGCGGGCAAATTCTTCTCTTACTGGCATAAAGGCCGAGAAGTTGAGAAGTCCGCCACTTATTTTCCCTTGCGTAGATTGTAGGGATTATCTGCTTTTCTGCGGAGGGCAGATGCATTTTTACGCGTAGAGCGCATTTGGAATTTCTGATTTGGCGCTGAGGCATTATCAGAAATCTTGTCTGCCATGTCACAGACGGAAGACTGAATTTTATGCGCAGAGCGCGGAGTAGACTCCTGGACTAGCACTGAGGCATCACCAGAAGTTTTGTCTGCCACGTCATAGACGGGAGACAGAGTTTTACGCGCAGAGCGCGGAGTAGACTTCTGGACTAGCACTGAGGCATCACCAGAAGTTTTGTCTGCCACGTCACAGACGGGAGACAGAGTTTTACGCACGGGGCGCGGAGGTTATGAAGCTACAACCTTGCTGATCGGAGAAACTAGAGAGTCGGCAGGAATGGTAGGGGGTGTCCGGGGCATCCAGACCTTACACAATTTCCTGTTGTCATGGATAGAGAGAGAGTGAGAGCTACCCCCTGCTTGAAGCATATCTTCGTAGGCAGATTGGTCAAACTGGATGACCAAGGTCTTCTTCATTGATCCTACTGATACTGCATCGTGTTGAGCAATTGCTTTCTCATCAGATGAGAAAGATGTCCCCAGCAGAGTCGCCATCTTGTGTTTGATAATAAATGGAAGAAATAAAACTTGGTTTATACGAAACCCTTTCTTAGGTTTACAAACAAGAAGTACTATTAATCCTATGCTAGGATGTTAAGTACAAAATTTAATATGGGTAAATATTGCTATAGGGGTCTGATCTGCAGTCGATCACTTTGTCCCTTGGCCCACACGATGATGAAGAAGTGATGTAGAAGAAGAAGAAGCTTTAAAGATTGCAAAGGGGAGTGGATGTTCGATGCCAAAATTGTCGATCACTACTCTCTGTATGAGCTCTTCTCTCTTTGTTCTTCGATTTCTTCGACTTCTATTCTCTGAGTTTTCGACCTTGGACCTTTGTCAATAGGGGTCTCAATTTGTAGGGTTTTAGTGATAGTAACCGTCCAGTCGGCGTAGAAGCCGGACAGTGGAGAGTATGGCACTTTTTACGCGACGGTTATAATAACTGCCACCCACGTATAGATGACCTTCTGAATTTGTGTGTGACGTGTGTCCCATGATGAGAAAATACGTATAACTGCTGCGAAGATTACGGCATGTAAGCCATGCAGGTAACTGCCCCTTGCGTAGAAAAGGTTGGCATAGAAGCCAATAACTGTCACCATGGCATAGAAGCCAAATAGTTGTCAGGTTGGCGTAGAAGCCAAGTGGTTGTCGAGTCGGCATAGAAGCCAAATAGGCGTAAAAGCCTTGTAGGCGTAGAAGCCTGATGCTGCATGGATAGGTAGCTAGCGTAAAAGATAGCTGATCCTCCTTCCTTGACTGAGGTCTTGAGAATATTCTGGACCAAATAGCCTTATCACACACAAATGCAAATATAGCCTGAGTTGGCGTATTCCGAGGAGATAGCAACGGCGTACTCCTTATAGCTAAAAATAGCCCGATGGCGTATTTTAAGGAGATAGCGTACAGCGTGCTCCTATAGCTGAAAATAGCCTGATGGCGTAATATGCAGAGGTGATGATGTGGATGTATTAGCCGTAATTATGGCTCGCCCAGTCTTTGAAAATAGAACCAAATCTCATGCATTAAATGCAGAGATCTGCCCCTATTTTGTGCATTAAATGCAGAGACGTGCCTCGAGCTCTGTACGAAGAGCATCTTTTGATGTGACAGTTTATTTTGTCTTCTGCTGAGCATAAAAGCTCATATCTGCCTGTGTAAAACTAGGCAGCGTATTCCCTTATATGCGTAAAAGCACTTTATATCAAGGAAATGTCACTAAACGACGGTTTGGGTCTGTGTGCCGCACCATCATTACAGCCGTCGTCTGGATAGTTGTGCAGTACTCGTTGTCAGGAGTCAGGTTCACTGCATGATCTGACAGGTTCATTCGAGGAATACGAAGCGTTCCCCGTACAACTTCCCACTGCATTAAAAGCGAGCAGGTTTTACGCTAAAGTGGCGATGTAACAACCTTTTTACGCTGAAGCAGCCTGGAAATACTGCATTACACGGATTGTCCTGGAGCTTATATTTTACGCTGTACTAGCAATGAAGCCTTGTTGTACGCTGATGGCTCTGATGTCATATTTTACGCCGCCCAGCATTAAAATACTGCGTATAACTCTACAGCATATTTTTTATACTGCTACACCCATCATTATCTACATCATCACCATCACCCTATCATCGTCATCACCATCACGTAATCATCATCATAATCATCACCACTTTCACCCTAATAATTGACCTAATCACCACCCTAACCATACCGATCATATACTAGCCAGTTGTCACGATTGGTGAATTACGTCAGCATATGTCTAGCCTATACTTTCCTATATGCACTAAGTTGTCCTCAAAATTTATTCACTTAGATGGTTAGCACACCCCCTTTATTTATTCAGTATTTACTTTATGGCATGCTTCTATGTATCTTGTTAAGTCCCTCTGAGGACCTGGTCCCTTTCCAGGTATTGATGTTCATGAGTATTCACAGGAGTGCAGATACAGACTGGTTACTTATATTCTGAGCAGGTCTTCTCTTCGAGTCTCAGTGGTTGATAGTTGTTGTACTTATATTGTATTTGTCTTGTTCATTCTATATTCTAGTTGGTAGTGGATTATTTCCATCCGATTGTCATCTAGAGATACTTTATATTGAGATCTAGTTTCATAGATATTGGTTATTTATTTATATATGATTTTTGTGGATGAGATTTAGATTATATCCTGTGACTTGTGATAGTTTTACCACTTGTGAATTATTATTCATTATACAGCTACGTATGTGTTATGGTTTCCATATATTGGAGTTACCATATACATGCGGCTTGATTACGTGTCCTAGTCCTACGTATTTTTGGACTGGAGCATGACATATTTTTAGTGGTGGCCCATGCAGGTCGAGAGCATATTGTCTCGGTTACGTTACTGTACCGAGCAAGCCTGCACCTAGGATTAGAGTATAGGATCTCATCCACAACTGACTATGACTCATCTTCTTTCTAGTCTTTTCTATGTAAATAATTGCATCCTGCTTGATTCATGTGCTTCCCTAATAGTTCCTTGAGTATAGCCCCTGCTAGAATATAGGAATCCCTGTTGATAGGATGATTATTAGGGTAAACATTTCTATTAAGAATACAACTAGGGCATTGACACATCATTAAGTTTAGACTACCTAATGAACCCTAGCAACCCTTACTTGTAGAATGATTGACCATTATGCCTTGATAAATTAGGATGACTTGAGAGTAGTATAGACACAACTAGAGTGAGTTATAAATTTAACCATATTATTTGACCCTAGCATTTGAGGGACCAATAGAAATCCAAGGTTGAATATTAGGACCAAAACTTAACTTTTATAGTGAGATAGTACTATAGAACTATAAATTTAGATTCTTATCTTGGTATTAGTAGACGGTACCTTAGAAAATATAGAGGAATGAATATAATATTTTCCTCGATTAAATCTCGAACACAGATATTAGCATACCACCTTCACAGATATTAGCATACCACCTTCCCCTTAGGAAACCATGATATTATCTAGAGTCCCTCTATTTTAATTTTAAATCTTGTTCCTCTGAAAACTTAGCCCTCGCTATATTTGTGCAACGACTAATTATGTTCTTCTATTATTCATCTTTCAATTTGTTCCACCTAACCTTTCTGATTTTAAGCCAAGTTATGTTATCTTATGTGAAGGATATATAGTTTACTAGGATTATAGTTGTAATCTTGAACTTTAAATTATGTGTTTGTTAGTTAGAACTTGATAGTTTGAGTTGTTCCTTTAGATTGTGATCTGATTATTCTTAGTTTTAAATCATGTAACATGTACCCCACCTCAATATAGGTTATATCCTCTTTCCCCTTGAAAGCTAGTAACTTTTTATTCTTACTATTGACACATGTTCTATAATTACTACAACTAAGACTTAAGATGACCATTACCTATATAATGCAATAGGATACCCTAATCAGTACCAAGATCTTTCCCTCATGTACCCTAACAATAGTTTCTACTTCATTTACAAGGACCAAGTTATTTTGTAGAATCTCCTTTAAGGCAGTTGCAGTATTAGTTTATTATTTTTAAGTTGGGTAGTATGCCTCACAACCTAGTATCACACAGTTCTTTGACCTTTTATTGGAGTGTAACTGAATGACATTAACTGTATACTAGTATAAAATGATAGTGTTTATTCAGACTGTAGAACTTAGAAGCCCATACCCCTATTTGGTCAACTAACGATTAGACAAGTAGTTAGTATGACAATTGTAGAGATTGTAGAGTCTTATTTTTTTGTGAACTTGAATTATTTTATAATTTCTCTCATCATAATCTAGCGTACTTATTTTTGTTGTACTACTTTGACTTATGCTGCTATTATAGCCTAGTTTTGCAAGCTTATTCCTTATCGAGCTTGTTCATGACGCATGTATTATTGGAGTGCTACACTAACACATTATCTAAATCAGAATCGGTGTATTAAGGTCTAGCTAACCTTAGTGCGCTTGGTTCGCCCTTCGCATAACTACTTTATGTGGATTGAGATATATATAGTGATTAGTAGATGAATGTACTTGCCCTTAGACATGTCTGAGCATATCATATTGATTACATAACTGTACTGATATGAGCATGTAAATAAGAATTTACCAAATAGGATTTCAATCCACAACTGCCTTGACAATTCTCATTTGAATTCTAAAAATACCTTGATCCCCATACTTCTATTCTATTACCTTCCCCTTGAATTCCTTATTATTGTTCTCCGTCTTCCCCTATTTCAGAAAGATGAAACCTCGTGCTTAGTATAGGCTTGCTATACAAATAGTAATAGATATACCCTATAGGCCAATCACATTACTTGATAATTATTTTTTTATTAAGGATATATCATATGTGATATAGTGGTGTTAAAGTTTCGAGGATTGAATAACATGATTAAGTAAATTTGAGGAATAAGTTTTCTTAAATATAAGAGCCTTATATGATAGATGGGCAAATTCTAAGTTGGGTAGAAGTTGCATTATCAACTTGAGAGAAATTTCTTTTAGATTGTGATCAAGTAAGATTAGATTATGAGATTAAGTCATTTTAAATATGGAGAATTTTAGAAAAATGATTAAGATAACGAGGATTTAATAAAAATTGATATCTTGATATTGCGGACCAAATAATTATACTTGGGCACATGATTAAACTTTGAATATTGAAGATTGAATCATCGATTTAAATCTTGAGGAAAATAAATAGAACTCTAACCATGAACATCGACGGATTGAATTCCACATTTAATGATTTGAATTAAAAATTAAATTTTGAGTGATTGGATCACCTATTTGAAATATAGAGGATGTAAATTAAATTTAAATTTGAAGAGTACCAAAAATTCAGAAGTTAAAGATAGGAATAATATTTTATTAGAATTGTTTTCTAAAGGAGATTATGATAGTTGGAAATAGTGGTATAAAATTTATGCACGTTATTCAATTCTTGAAGATGTTGTATGGATTTAATTTAAATTTGGATGTTGATGATTTGAAAAAAAGTTAGAAGAGATCACGATAGGTTGAATGTTGACTTAAACAGTAATTATCTTAATTTTGAAATAATTACGAAGGATTTGATTAGAATTTTAATTATCGCAAAGAGATTGCGATTGACTTACCTTATGTACGTGAAAGAATAACAGACTATACCGTATTTTAATTTCGAGGACGAAATTATTTTAAGTTGGGTAGAGTGTAAACCCTCTCACCCAAAATTAGGCCTACTTAGCTTAAATAGAGAAATTAAGGCTAATTAGAGTCCAATTAGAAAGAGAACAAGGTATTTTATTTAATTAAACAATGTTTATATCACTTAGTGCACCATATCGTTGCTTCAATAATTGGAGCACTACACTAGCCATTGCCTTCCTACAAACTTTACAACCTTGTCCTAGTCATGCCAGCCACGTATTCTGACCTTTGTGTAACTTATAATTATGCTCTCTTGTGCTACATTTTAGTCGCAAAATATTCGTCGCAGACGTTTGTATTTGATTCTAAATAATTCCAACTTTGTACCCCTGTGCGTTCCAATCAAAATTGGAGAAACAATCTTGACCCATTTTGTGCAACCCAAATTTTATTAATATTCTACTCTGAGCCCTCTACGTCCATGACACTTGCGTCCTACCTAATTTTATCCCCATGTACTTCCAATTAATTCAAGAACATCTTGCGCACTAATTTTAATTAATTTAATCTATTTTCTGTCTTTGTGCAATTTTCTAATTATTGGGTGCTTTTATGCAAAAGAGCATTGAGGTGTCCACACCATTGGACAATACATGAAGAAATCCAACTTTCTCCTTCATAAAATTTTTTCTATAATTTTCGGAATGTGCAATGCGCAACATCGCCCCCTTTATTTTAAACCTATCCTTGTATTTTAAATAATTCAAATTATAGCCCTCCCAAACATCCCCATGTGAGCTCAAGGCCCAACCCAAGAGGGTGTTGACCAAAGTCAAATTTTCCTAGGTCAACAAAACCCTACTTTCACATGTATAAATATACAATGTTGTTCCTTTCTTTTCTTTTTTCTATTTTAACCAAAACCCATCCCATCTCCTATTCAACACCTCTTTCCTGTTAATCCTCTCCCTACATATACCGACCGGCCGCCTGACCTCGCTGGAGCCCGACCCCCACTGCTCACCTCGTCGAGCCTCGCCCAGCCAACCATCATCCGCCGAATGTACCGCTCCCAGCCGAACATCCCGGACCCGCCTGAGCGCAGCCACCACCATTACCATTAATGTCCCTCTCCCAACATCGACTCCCCGTCATCCCATTCATCTTCCCAACCAATATCGAACCCAACTTCTTCCCATCTCCTCCGTCCTCCTCCTCGACGCCACGACCTCCGCCGGCAGCACCCCACACCACCAACACCAGCACCACCACGAACTCCTTCCTCTTCCCTGCACCTCTCCTCCTCCCTCCGTTCTCCACCCGACACGCTGCCAGTCACCCCGACCCGACCACCTGAGACCATCCCGCCGAGCACCCTGAACCACCCTGTCCACCATCGCCACCTGCTCCCTGTCATCCTCCTCCCTACTCCCTGTTGTTCTCCTCCTCCTCCTCCTTGGTCGGACTTCCCTGGCCGGAGCAGACTCACATCATCATCCTCTCATTATCAACATCACCACCACCAACATAAACCCCATCACCATCACCATCTTATTAATACCCCATCACCATCACCATCACCATCTCATTAATACCCCATCACCATCATCATCATCCTAGTCATCACCATCATCCATATCACCGTCATCGTCATCACTATTATCCACATCATCATCCTCATCATCATCATCAACCTATCATTAATCATCATCCTAGTCATCACTATCCTAATCATCATCATCATCCACATCATCGTCTTCGTCATCACCATCGTCCACATCGTCATCCTCGTCATCACCATCAACCCCATCATTATCCATATCATCACCATCACCCTATCATCGTTATCACCATCACGTAATCATCATCATAATCATCACCACTATCACCCTAATTATTAACCTAATCACCATCCTAACCATACCGATCATCATCATTATCACCTTAACCTAATTATCTCATCGTCATCATCCTTCGTCATCGTGTTTATCATGGACCCGTCACCCTTGCCATATAATCCGCAGTAGTCACCCCCGATTCCCGTGCCCGTGCACGTGCACGCTGACCCCGAGGATATTGGATAGATTCTACGTGACTTTCAGAGCCGGATATTAGGACTACATAGCTTCTTGCCAGGCAAGTATACCTTGCCTTGTTGTACTGTTTAAATTCAATTATTATTTTAGTTGCATATTTATTATTTTAGATCATATAATTGTGTGCGTCCGAGAGAGACTCGGGTGCAGTCAACGAAGGTGTTGACGCTAGGACTTATGTCTGACCTAGTGTCTAGTAGACCCACCTAAAGTTGTGCAGTTATCGGCATGACTCCCCAGGCCTTGACACATTTATTATACGTGTTGTGAGTCTCATGTAGGGCACGGACTTGCGTATGCGGTTGGCCACCTGTACGTGTAGGTCGTGCGATGGATAGGGAATAACTGCTATTAGTGATGCATGTTAGAAGACTTAGCAGTTATTAGTAGTCGGAGCATAGACTATTGTAGTACGAAGGTCCAATCCTTGTCCTTGTTTGATTGTAAGGTTGGACTATTGTTCTAATGATAGACTATGAGCCAGAGTTACGACGCCGATACTTGTATCTTGTCTCGGCATAGTAGCTAAGCGTGTTGTGGATACAACATGCATAGATCATTGGGAGGGGAGGACGACTAGTAGGCGTATGAGACACCCACTTTCTTTATTCAGATGCCACACTCGACGGAGTGATATGGACGATATATACTATGCAGATGCCACGTTCTTCAGAGCGATATGGACATTATACTATTCAGATGCCACGTTCTTTGGAGCTGGACGTTATTATATTATAGCGCCCTTGTATGGGGACATATGTGGCATATATTAGCCAGTTGTCACAATTGGTGAATTACGTCAGCATATGTCTAGCCTACACTTTCCCATACGCTCTAAGTTGTCCTCAAATTTCATTCACTTAGATGGTTAGCACACCCCCTTTATTTATTCTGTATTTACTTTATGGCATGCTTCTATATATCTTGTTATGTCCCTCTGAGAACCTGGTCCCTTTCCAGGTATAGATGTTCATGAGTATTCGTAGGAGCGCAGATCCGGACTGGTTACTTATATTCCGAGCAGGTCTTCTCTTCGAGTCTCAGTGGTTGATAGTTTTTGTACTTATATTGTATTTGTCTTGTTCATTCTATATTCTAGTTGGTAGTGGATTTGTTTACATCCGACTGTCATCTAGGGATACTTTATATTGAGATCTAGTTTCATAGATATTGGTTATTTATTTATATATGATTTTCGTGGATGAGATTTAGATTATACCCTATGACTTGTGATAGTTTTACTACTTGTGAATTATTATTCATTATACAGCGTACGTATGTGTTATGGTTTCCATATATTAGAGTTACCATATACATGCGGTTGGCATGCTTATGTGTCCTAATCCTACGTATTTTGGGGCTAGGGTGTGACACCAGGATTCTAACGTTTGAATTTTTGAACATTGGACATCCGAACTCGGTTCAGAAAAATCCTATAAATAGAGATTGAATTCCATATTTCAATACAACTCATTCACTGACTTTCATATCTCTATCTTCCTAAGCTATAAACCTTCTTCAATCCCAAGATCAATTCCCAGCCTTCTAGTTCCAACATAGTTTCGATTTAAAAGTCTGATCAAGTTATAAAAAGCATGGTTTGTCAAGTTCTCTAGTGTTTGAAGTCGGTGTACCCTTCGGATCAAACGCACGTGTGAAATCTTTCGAGCCTTTGGATCAAAGTTCGATATTGTAAGAAGTTTGCAAGCCTTCGAATCAAAGCTTATGATTCACTATTGGTGATTATAGTAGATACAACTCCGAGTAAGAGTTCTCAGGCCTGGACTAGTCCTCTCAGTAGAAAACCAGGATAAAATTATAGTATTTGTGTTTGCACTTCTCAACTCTATTACTGCATATTCATCATTGATATATATGTTGGTACATATATTACCTTTATGTAGCTTAATTTTTAATTGGAGTTTATTATTTTTGTTGTACACACGCACTCTATTCACCCCCTAGAGTTGCCCTAATGGTCCTACAATTGGTATTAGAGCAGGTACTTCTCTTGATACAGGCTTAAACTCCAAGTATACTTATATGGCAACCTTGAGACCCTTGTACACCAATAAAGGTGAAGGCCAGTCTACAAATAGATCACTCCTATTTGATGGTACCAATTACACATATTAGAAGATACGGATGAGCTTTTATTTAAAATCTCTTGATTTTGATCTATGGGAAATTATCACTGATGGCTACAAAAAGCTAGCCAGAATAGTTATTAATAGGAATCTTGTTAAAAAATCCAATAATAGATATACTAATTTAGAAAGAAAACATGCTAGTCTTGATGCTAGGGCTATTAATGCATTATTATATGCTATAGACAGGACTGAATTCAATAGAGTATCAACCTGTACAACTTTACATAAAGTCTTGAAGCTTCTTGAGGTAACTCACGAAGGAACCACCCCGGTGAAAGAATCAAAGATCAGTCATCTGACACAAGAATATGAAGCTATCAAGATGAAGCCAAACGAGACTATCACCTAAATGATTACTTACTTTTGGGATATTATAAATCCTCTGTCATCTCTTGGCAAGGAGTATACAAATCATAAAAAATTCCCTAAGGTACTTTGGGGACTCACTAAGAAGTGTAACCCCAAGGCAACTACAATCATTGAAGAAAATAATCTTACCACAATCTCGCTGGAAATGCTCATGGGAAACCTGATGACGCATGAGATGGACCTTAAAGTCCTTAAAGAATTAATGCCAAAAGAGAAGGGCATCGCATTCAAGGCGTATCACAAAAGAGCTTATGTTAATACTTCTGAAGATAATGAAACATATGATGATTCCGACGATGAGAAATTGGACCAAATTTTGAGGAAATTCAGACGATTCTTGGAGTTTGAGAAATTAAACCGAAAGAAGAAAGATCTTGAAGAAGAACCAATTTTCTATAACTGCAGAAGACCAGGCCACATGATGAAAGATTGCCTTAAAGAAAAAATGGAGAATCGTAATAAACACTCAGGCAAAAGGAGAACATCTTCAAGGAATCATGCCAACACAAGCATATGGTGTGAAAGCAAAACAAGCGATAGTGAAGAAGAAGAAAGTTCTCGCAACTGTGCAAACATGTGCCTAATGACATCAATAAATGAGTGAGTATAAAGCTTAGAAAGAAATACAAGCATTTTGTGCAAAAGTAAAGCTAGCAATTCGAAAAAAGAAAGCCCTCGACATACTACAGGTTTATGCTTAATGGTAAGCGAGGTAACAGATAATCCTTTACATAAAGATTTTTCTTATGATGAATTATATGATGCTTTCAATAATTTACTTGATGATTACAAGAAACTTAGGAATAAGTATAAGCAAGCTAGAAAAGATATTAAGTCCAATCAGCTTGAAAATAAATAGCTTTACTTATTTATTGGATAAAGTTAGAGATACTTTATTTTCTGATAACTCTGCTGAGATTTCCACACTTGAGCTTTGATTGCATGAGACACTTGAATGCATTGAGAAAATAACTCAAGAAAATGCTAATCTTAAGGAGGAATTGGAATCAGAAAAGAAAAAGTATTTTATTGTTTCACAAAGAATTGATGCTCTTACTGTTAAATATGATGATTTAAATGCTAACTCTAAAAATTTAGTGCTTAGATTGAAAAAATAGGTAATGCAACCTATGACTCAATCTAACATAAGTCACGTGACTCATCACAAAGTCACACACGACAGATCATTTGTAAAGGAAGCAAGCAAAGCTAAAGCTTCTCACAATCATGCTTTTTATTACAAGTATCCACGCAAGACACAATGCACCATATTACATAGTCATACTTACCATGCTACACCTAACACTAATATCCATTCTATATGTCACTATTGTGACAGAAAGGACACATTTCATATTTGTGTTGGACTAGAAAATTGATCTATATGAACAAATTTATGTGGGTGCCTAAAGCTAACAGATATGGATCCAAATTATAGATACCAAAATTTTTGTCTAATGATGTAGGTATAATACTTTGTGGCAGGATTTAGCACCAAGATGAGCGTTGGTGATTGCAAAGCTACAAAGGTCATCTTTCAAGCAATTACACCAACGTAAATATGGCTACATGAGCCATATTGGTAACGTGCTAATTGACTCTTCCTAGAATAGCTAAATTTAATCTAGCATATTTTTATTAATGTCTTATTACTATCTCTTATTGATATCTTAAGTTGTTATATTTTTTTTTAAGTGTGAGATGTAATACTAGCATGATTATTTTTTTTTAATTACTTATATTCAGCATGACTAGTTAATTGGCTTAAGTTCACACAATGGTTTTATTTTTCTTCTATTAGTATGACACAATTATCTATACATGCTTTATATCCTTTAGTAAACTTTATTCGTCAAGAATTAGGATTCTGGATTTTGATGTTGTATAAATATATAATTTGCTTAAAGTCCTTTTAATCAAAGTTCTTTAAAGTTATAATTACTTTTGGTTATAAGCCGAAAGGGTCCTTCTGTCAAAAAGGCATAAATAGCCTAAGCGACACGGTACTTAAGTGTCTTCGGACCACCGCTAGCTGGGATCCGGTCCCTACAACTAACCCAAGATGATCAATACTTTATTAAATAAAGATTTGTTAAGGCCTATTTGTAATTATTTTCATAATACAACATAAAATCTGAGCCCCACTTTTTGACTTAACAACTTTTAGTATAAATTGTGATACTATAATAAGCACTGCTAGTCACTTTGGGTATTTCTAATTATATCAGAACTATGTTACTTAGTTTAAATTTAGACTTTGGCTAGTTGCTATGATATGCATATTGTCTTTTCTACTACAATTGATGATTCGAAACTAGACTGTAATATATGATTTAATGTTCAGATTGGGATATCTGAGAGAAGTTTATTTGTCTTCTCTTGTATTATTGTTACCCAATATTTAGTAGTAATTTTATGCTATTTATTGAATATGTCTACATCTAGTTACCTTAAATTGGTAAGTATATAAGGCATTGTTATGATATGCAAGTCATTATTTTTATGTTGACATGTTAGCTACTTACTCTTCATTTAACACATGATCATATTATATCCTATATGTTACTCACCTTGTCTTCATGATATATTCTTCGTTTGCGGGGGAGCCATAAACTAAACTGTTGATAAAGGAATAGAAATATATATTATGTATGCATATTCACCTACGAGGGAGCTTCTTTTTGATCATATCAAAGGGGGAGAAGTAAGTTTAAATATGTAAGTATATATTTAAGTAGTATACTTATAGTGATTTATGCTTATTGTTTTGATACACGCATCGATTATATTTGTCTTAAACTTAACTGATTTGCCATATCAAAAAGGCGGAGCTTGTTGGCCCAATGTTTAAGTTGAGTTTTTGAATATGACTAATCGATTAAGTTTAATATTATGATAATCATGCAATTACTATAGTAACTTGTGACTTCTACTTAAACTAAGCATTGTCCATATCTGATCTTATATATTATCATATTTGCTTCTGTATATTGCTTTGTTCGTCTAAGATGTATTTGCAGAAAAGTAATGGATATATGCAGTAAAGAAAAGATGATGAGCCAGAGACGACGTTATACCAGAAGATTTTGTCCAACCGTCTATGACTTATCCGGAGCCTCGCACTCGGGGGTTCCGCTGCTCGGTCAATGGACGGGGGTCGAGGGGGCAGCGCCCCTCATGGGGGTTCAGGGGTGAAGCCCCCAAAAGGTATTCAGATTTTCAAATCTGGCTATCTTTGGACAACTGTCATCAAGGAAAAAGACATCTTCAAGTCAGCAGATGCTTCAGAAGATTGGCGTCATCAAGTGCTCTTGGTCTTTTATCTTTTATTCTTTATTTTATATTTTGTTTATAGGACCAAATGTAAATCGGATTCATAGTTGGCACTATGAAACTCAAACCCATATATTAAACCAGAACCTAGTCCACTCTAAATATCCTGAACCAAACCAAACCTGGACCCAACATTCTGGAAATAGACCAACAGAGTTTGGACCGAACTCGGTCACCCTAAGACCTAGTTTACAATGTTACTCCATGAGACCAGGATTCTAACGTTCAAATTTTTGAACGTTGGACATCCAAACTTAGCCTGAACTCGGTTCAGAAAAATCCTATAAATAGAGATTGAATTCCACATTTTAATACAACTCATTCACTTACTTTTATATCTCTATCTTCCTGAGCTATAAACCTTCTTCATTCCCAAGATCAACTCCCAGCCTTCTAGTACTAATGCGGTTCCGATTTAGAAGTCTGATCGAGTTATAAAAAGCTTGGTTTATCAAATTCTCTAGTATTTGAAGCCAGCGTGCCCTTCAGATCAAACACACATGTGAAGTCTTTCGAGCCTTCGGATCAAAGCTCGATATTGTAAGAAGTTTGCAAGTCTTCGAATCAAAGATTGTTATTCACTATTGGTGATAATAGTGGATATAACTCCGAGCAAGAGTTCTCGGGCCTGGACTAGTCCTCTCAGAGGAAAACCAGGATAAAATTATGGTGTTTGCGTTTGCTCTTCTTAACTCTTAATTTACTTCATATTTATAATTGATATATCTGTTGGTACATATACTGTCTTTACGTAGCTTAATTTTTAATTGGGATTTACTATTTTTGTTGTACACACGAACTCTATTCACCCCACCTCTAGAGTTACCCTAACGGTCCTACACCAACCTACCCTCATGATCTTGGTGTCACACCCAATTGGATTCTCTTGTGTTTTTTTATTTAATAGATCACCATGACACCTTCTTTTAGTTATTAATTGCTAAACTTTTAATTTTTCTCCGAAATAATCCAAATATCCAACCCAAAGCAATGAATTAATTTATTTAACACTAGTGGCTTAAAATAGGATGATTAAGTATATATATATATATATATATATATATATATATATATATATATATATATATATATATATATATTATGTAGAATTAATTTTAGGAGGATAGAATTTGAAACCTTCTTGAGATAGGGTCAACCTTTGCACCTTATCAACTTTTAGAGCCAATCAAATTCTAACATTTTCCATATTTGAAAACCCACTACTTTAAATATTATATCCATCCATTTTTGGTAGCATCCACCTATTCAAATTCATGAATCAAATCTTTAATTTATTCTCAAACAAATTATGATCTTAATTAAATATGTAGTTTCCAAATTAGCAACCCATAATTCAAATCCCACCATGGAACCCCCATGCCAATCAAATCTAGGCAATTTTTCTTTTTGCAAGATTGTATATTATTTACCCTTATCTTATTCCTTTTAGAATCCAATCAAATCTTAATTAATATCATTGGAATAGTTATTGACCAAATATTGCTACCAATAAAATTAGAATTTGAAGCCTTTTGACACCCACTACCCATACCTAGAGATAAAGCCAATACCTAGTATTACCTTGGTGTATATTAAGGTAATACTAGAACTAACATTTATCCTAACCAATACTTATACCATATACTCTAATTAGTATATAGCTCTCTTAACAAATTGATATTAAGTACTAAGTAATCCCTATACAACTAACTAATAACTCATAACTAATATTAATACTAACTACACATAGAACTAAAATCTATAGACTAATATTAACACCAACTTATATCAACCAACTAACTGTTACAACTAACACTTAACTACTTCATTCACTAACTGATATACAAACTAACATTAGCTAACTAAAGTGCTAACTCTGACTTCTAACATACAGCTAACACTTTATACTTACTATTACTAACAACTAACACCTAACACATTAACTATCATTCATTAACTAATTGTTACTAACTGATAGCATAACACTAACTAACATACATAACTTAATATAACTTAACTAACTAACATCTAACATATATAATAACTGAAACAAACATCTACTACTAATAACTAATATAACATGTCAAACTAACTTACCTTGCTGTCAGCTCTAGGAGCCGTTGCCCTTTATCACTGCTCATTGTGGCAACCCCCATCTGATTTGTTGCTGTTCCTAATACTTAAACACCAAGTACATAGGTCTGCATCCCCTCCACTGGTTGACAGCAACAATTCCAACAAAAGCTCACTACGGTGACTACAGCTGATGCTGTGAGCCTCCATCCGACCTCAACCTTCACTGTTGTGGTGCAGTGGAACTTGTGTATACAACCACCCAAGCACACACAGGTGAACCTAATTGTCACACTCATCCCCCCATCCATGTATCACTGATACATGCCACCAATAATATATCAACAAATGACAGACCCTCTACAACTTGACTGCACACCAAACAGTCACTCACAACATACCCCCCATAACACACTCACAATAATGCACAAATAACATATATATATATATATATATATATATATATATATATATATATATATATATATATATATATATATATATATATATATTAATTACATATATATATGACTAATGCAACTTGTGACGATAAGAATTGAAGAGTAACTACTCAAGTTCCCCAAAATAGACTCCCGTATCACAAGATACTATGATACGCTCTACTCATGAATAATTGTGGACACGTATCTATTCCTCTAACATCAATCTAAGTCTAATTAGATCTAATTAGTCTCATGAAACACACTTGATGCATTAATTTTGAAATTCTCCTAAATTGGGCATAAAAACCTATGTAGAAACCATAATACAAGTTATATGAACCTAGTTCTTGTTCATATGGATAGATCTAAGCCAAAGAAGGTTTTCTAATGGTCAAATGCATGAATTACAGTCTAATTATGGAAGGAATTCATAATTTACCAATTGGGAGATAGATTTCCAATAAATTACTCAAATTGACACGATTCGGGCACAAGCTTATTGCCAATTTCTCCTTCTCTAAGTGCTCCTTATAATCCAAGCTCCAATTCTTCTTAATTTATAAAAATTGAGAGGGAATGAGAGTAAATTAAGTAAATTTGGTGGAGGGATGAAGTAATTTGGGTAAGAACTAAATTGGGGATCTAAATTTGAAATGAACTAATGAGAGGAGAGAGAGACCTCCCCATCAAATAGCCAGCCCCCTGTAGCCCCTTCTCCAAGCAATCCACAATGACTATAATGCCCCCACTAGTTAATTATGAAGTATACTTAGGAGGGCTATATTAGGAAGCTTCTAATTCTTCATGAACTAATTTAATCTCCTTAATTAATTAAGGGAATGGTCTAATTGGGCCTAGTCTAATGTTGGGCTCAATGTGTCATGACAAACTAATGGGTCTACTAATGACAAGTTCAAATAACATAGGCTAGTCCAATAACAAATAAACAAATAGTACAACACATATAATTAATTACTAGTTTAATATATAATATTAAATCACTAATGACAAAAATACCCTCATCCAAAAATATGGTAGTGACAAGTCTACCTTCCTTAGAAAAAATTTATCCTCGAAATTTAAGGAACTAACACCACAATAAGCAATCACACAAGAAGGAAGAATGATACCTCATGGTTCAAACAGATAAGGGTATCACTCGCACATCTCGGCTTTTCTCTCCTAAGTAGACTCTTCCGGAGAGTGATGCCTCTACGCATCGTATACCAAAGGAATCGTCTGGTTCTGCAGTACCTTCTCCCTGCGATCCAGAATCTCTACTGGCTGCTCTAAGTAGCTGAGAGTCGAACCCACCTCGATCTTCGAGTGATCCAATACGTGACTAGGATCTGCCATGTATCGTCTCACCTGTGACACATGGAATACATCATCCACTCCGTCCAGTACAGATGGCAAGCCTAGTCTGTAGGACACTACACCAACCCTCGCAAGAATACTGAAGAATCTGATGTATCATGGACTAAGCTTCCAGCCTCTACCAAAGTAAATTATGCCCCGTATCAGAGAAATTTGCAAGATTATCAGATCGCCAACCTATAATAAAACACAACCTTGACACTCAACCTAAAACAAAATAATCACAAGCAATACAAACAAAAATTATACCTCAAACTTCAATGGTCTCCGGCGGCTATCAACCCAATGTCGTTGTCTGTCCTGCGCTACCCGAAGTCTATCTCTGATGAGCTTCATCTTCTCAGCTGCATCTGCAATCATCTCCATTCCCAACAAGGCTCTCTCACTAACATCATCCCAAGATAAAGGAGTACGACATCTCAGTCCATATAGAGTCTCGAATGGTGACATCTCAATACTGGCCTGGTAGCGGTTGTTGTAAACAAACTCCACCAGGTAAAGATGATCCTCCCAAGAGCCTCTAAAATCCAAAACATAAGTATGAAGCATATCCTTGAGAGTCTGAATAGTCCTCTCCGATTTTCTGTCTGTCTAGGGGTGATATGCGGTACTAAACTTGAGTTGGGTAGCCATGCTAGCCTGCAAACTCCTCCAGAAGTGGGATGTGAAGCGACTATCTTGATCCAAGACTATGCTCATAGAAATCCATACAATCTGATAATCTGCTGCACATACATCTCCGCTAGCTTCTCCGTAGACGTACCAACTTTGAATGACAAAAAGTGGGCCGATTTGGTCAACCTGCCTACGATGACCCAAATTGCGTCTTTCCTTCCTGGAGAAAGCGGTAGCCCTGAAATAAAATACATGATAACATGTTCCCATTTTCACTCTGGAATGGGTAAAGGCTGAAGTAAATCACCTGGCCTCTGCCTCTCTACCTTTACCTGCTAGCACACTAAACATCTGGATATAAAGTGTGCCAACTCCAGCTTTATGCCATACCACCATACATGCTTCCTCTGATCTCTATATATCTTATTGGCATCTGGATGAATAGAGTACTGAGATTGATGCACATCCTAGAGAACCTTCTCATGTAACTCACCATTCCACACACATAGTCTGGTAGGACGAAACTCTTTCTTGGTGGGTAAGTAGGTAGTGTCCCGCTCCGTATAGGTACTATGTACAAGTGATATCACTTTGCTTGCTCGAGCGGAAGCCTTTTCGAAGTGTTCTTTGATCGAAATACAAGATAATTGATCTATGTGAGTTGGCATAACTTTATTCTCTGATTCTTGCATGCCTTAATAATAAATCTGAGTTTTTGAATACTTGTTCTAAGAAGATAGTTTTATAAGAAGAATGATAGAACCTGATTCTGCATGCTTAATAAAAGAACTCGTATTGCTTGTTGTTACACCCCAGTCTCAAAACTTATGGGACCAGACACGTGGCAATGGCCATGGGTACGACTCCGTAGGGCTTTCCAATTTAATAGATCCGACGAAGTGCACTTACGCTGTCCAAGGTTAAGTGATCAAGCTAAACATCTATTTCTCATATCCAACAACTAAACTAAATCTCAATCCATGGTAAATAAATCTCAAGAAGGAACGATACGCATCATTAGTCTGCAGCCCAATAATACATCCGTTCGAATAGGCCAAAAGAATAATATAGGCCTATAAACACTAGGCTATAAAAGCAGAATCAAAAATAAAAAGTAGTACATAACTATAATGGCTGAAAGATATAAAAATACCTGCAACGATGTCTAATACTCCGCTAGATCAAGCATCATGCAACATGCTCAAATAACCTAGAAGGAAACCAGGTCTTCAGAGGGACATAACAAGATAGAAAAAGTACATGCCATAATGTAAATACTAAGTAAAGTAAATCAGGGTAAACTATCCTCCTAAGTGAATGCAATTTGAGGACAACTTAGTGTGCATAGGTAAGTGTAGGCTAGACATATGCTAACGTAATTCACCAATCATCATGACTGGCTAGTATATGCCATATACGCCCCCATATCAAGGGTCCTCGCGTATATAATGACGGCCATAATGCTCCAAAGAACGCGATGCCTGAATATAGTAACGACTGTATTGCTCCGAAGAACGCAGAATCTGCATAAATAATAATGTTTGTACCGCTCCAAAGAACGCAAAATTTGCATAAATAATAACATCTGTATCGCTCCAAAAAATATGGAATCTGCATAAATAAAGAGGTGGGTGTCCCTTACAACTACTAGTTGTCCTCCCTGTCCAATGCCAATGTACAAGTCTCAAGTACGACATGGACATCTCGTAACTATAATGCAAGTCAACTAAAGTAATACAACTATGCAAAGTACCATCACACGTGCTACTCGCACCGATGGCTAGTCAAGTGCATAAGCCCGTGTCCTATCATAAACTCATTATGTGATATGGAATGATACGTATCAAGGCCTTAGAGTTATAATGATAACTCCGCAACTTTAGGTGCGTCCACTAGACACTAGGTCAAACACAAGTCCTAACGTCAATGTCTTCGTCGACTGCACCAGAGGCATACTCAGAAGCGCACAGTTATAAAATATTTAGAGCACAAAGTATATGAATAATACTAACTAAATTTAAATAGTATAGCAAGGCAAGGTATACTTGCTTGGAAGCCAGGCGAAGATTCGAACACGAACTCACCAAGGAAGTAGCAACGCAAGATGGAAATTGGAGCAGATATCCCCGGATATTGTCACAAATATCACCAACAGTCCCAAAATGAGTGAGATACTCAGAAAAGTATATTCAGATATCTAATTTGGACACATGGGCAAAAATACAGTTTTTGGTCAACACGGGGTCCACAAATATCACGAACAGTTTTTAGTCAATACGGTACCCGCCTTGCATCGAAAAATATGATAGGAGCAAAAGTCCCTAAAAATAGCATATTATAGGTCAAACAAATTCTAAACGATGACACAAACTTAACGGTATGTCCGGATTTGGATTCCGCTGAGCCGATCACAAAAATGCTCGTTGGAACGGATCGTGGGGCCCGCAAAATAGCGATGCGGCCACTGTCTCAGAATCAGACAAAACTTAGGTCACAGGACAAGTCGAATGCTGCGAGTCCAATGGTGCCAGTTTTGTCATGAAACGACAAGCGTACACAAAGTAATTAGGACATTTGCAAAAGTGCCGATACGGGGACTTTCGACGGATACGGATTAATTCCGGCGTGCACCTACGTCCGAATCAAGTTTCGTAAAATCTCACATGTTAGGAAATACCGTATGCACCTTTTGTGTAATCGGTACATAACATGGTTGCCCGGTTTGACGAGAGCATATCAGAGAAGGCATTTAGGAAATTGGTTGAGCGTGGAGGAAGAAATTTTGACGCGAAGTGAGGGGGTGAAGCTCCGACCTGGGAGGGGGGTGTTCAGGTGGCCGCAGGTGGTCGAGGACGCCGTGGAAGGGCTTGTTAGTCATCGGGGATGCCCGGGAGTGGGTCATCGGTAATTAGAGGGTACTCCGGCGGTTTGCTCAGCTAGGGAGGCCGGAGCAACTACGGCAACAGCAGCATACGCAGTTGCAGCAGCGACAGCAACTACAACAGCAGTAGGTGCAGCAACAGCAGCAGCTTCTAAGGCAGCGGCTCGACAATGGCCATGGCAGCCGTAGCCGTTGGCCTGGGGGTCCAAAATAGGGACTCGGTGGAGGCGGAGGTCAGGTTGGTTGTGGGGGCGGCGATGTTGGTATCGTTGATGGTGAGGTTGATGTAGATGGTGGCGGTGGTGATGGTGGTGGCAGTGGTGATGCTTGTGGAGGTGATGGAGGTAGTGGTGAAGGAAGGAGATGGAGGAGAAGATATTGGTGGATGTCATGGAGGATGGAGAAGGTAGTGGTCGACTGAAATGGAGGGTGGAGGAGGTGATAGATTACGGTGGTGGTCATGGAGGTAATGGCAGCAGTAGTCGTGGAGGTGAGGGCAGTGGTGGTGGTCGTAGAGGTAATGGCAGCGGTGGTGGTCGTAGAGGTAATGGCAGCGGTGGTGGTCGTAGAGGTGATGGGAGCAGTGGTGGTCATGGAGGTGAGGGCAGCAGTGTTTGTCGTGGAGGCACCAGCCCCCACTTCCCCCCACTGGGATTTTGCTTTCCTTATCTACGTGCGTACTGCGTCAGCACTGGCGAAAAAGAGGTCAGCTTTACAGAATAAGAAGGGGACGGGCCCTTCGGGTGTCCATATTTTGGCCGAGTTCCCCGTAGCGTAGGCCCCCCTATGCTATGTTACGCGGTCGTAAAAAATCTTGATTTCTTCCGCATTTGTATGAGTATTTTCTATTTCCAATGAATTTTTCAAAGATTGACCCGCTCTTTTTCTTATTTTGCACAAAAAAACTTTGCATGTTTGGGCCTTTCCCTTTCCAAATTGTTCCCCAATGAAGATCGTGTTCAGACAGAGGGAGTGAGGGCAGCGGTGGTGGTCGTGGAGGTGATGGCAGCGGTGGTCGTCGTGGAGGTGATGGCAGCGATGGTTGTGATGGTGTTGGCGGTGGTGATGGCGAGGGTGGTGGTCGAAGTTGGGGGTGGTGATGGTGGTGAAGATGGTGATGGTGGTTAATGCTGGTTGCGTGTTGAGGGAGAGAGGAGTGGGTATTGGTTTAAATAAGGAGAGAGGTGAGAGTGTTACATCGGGATTAGGGTCGTCTAGGTTCCCAAGGAGAGGGGGGTTTTCATGAAGGAATGGGTGGTGATGGTGTATTAGAATTTGAATGGAGGGTGGAGATTGATTGTAGGTTGCATAGTTTCATACAAAAAGCAGGAAGATGCATATATGACCGATCAAGCATGCCAAAGTGGATTTTTTTTATTCTTTCAACCAATAGGAGGTGGACACATGGCTAGCTATTTGTACAAAAGTTTCCAATAGTTTAGGACTTGCACAAAGAGAAAAAATGGATTGGATGTGAAAAAATGTTATGTTTGGTGTGTTATAGTGGGGAAAATTAATGTGTGGTGTTTTGTATGAACCATGAGGGTGTGAGTGGGGGTTTGGGTTGGTGTTAGGTCTAGTTTTGGGTTAGGTTGAGTCATTGCACCAATTTAGTTAAAATTAGTATCAATGGTGTTCTATAATTAATTGAAAGTAGATAGGATTTAAATTGGGTGGGACACAAGTACCATGGACATAGTAGACTCAGAATAGGTTATTATCATAAATTTGGTTGTAAGAAAAGGGTCGAGGTTGTGTCTCCAATTTCGATTAGAACGGACAAGGATGCAAAGTTGGATTTAAAATTAGAAAATATGCATGAATATTATAAAATTAAAATAAAGCACAAGAGAGTGCATTCATGAGTGACACAAAAGTCAGGATTGAAGATTGGTACGTCTAGGTCAAGGGTGTGATATTTGTTGGACGGCAGAAACTAGTGTAGTACTCTAGATATTTAAACAACGATAAAGTAAAACAATTGAATAAAAAATCACAGTAGTGAATTATAACCCCAATAATTAATCCTGAATAATACTAATTTAATCTATAATCCTATATTTTGGTCAGGAGGTTTACACTTGTCATTGAAACGAATCTGCTTGCCTAACTAGTATACTTGTCTAAAGAGATAGAACCATTGCCATGCTAAAAAAAGATAAAAATATTGCATGCTTAGTTACACGGACACCGCTATCGAACGAACTGCTGTCATGCTAATAAACAAGAGTAAAAAAATATTCATATGTTTCTATCTCATGCTAACTTGAGTAGAACTTGAATGCTTCTCTAAAAGAGATAGAATTGTATGCTAGAATTATAGAACTGTTCTTGCTTGTTACTTGTTAAAAGAGCTAGATTTCTTGAACATATTTCATTGATCACTTGTAAAGAGATAGAACTGTATATATAGCTTGAAAAAGTGCATCTAGACTAATAGTCCGTCCTGAGGCTTGAAGTCCTTACTTACGGGAGGGTGTGGCTATTAGGCAAGAGTATTGAGAGTTCCGGCTCTATAGCTTGATAGATATGCTTGCTTGCTTGCTTGCTTGCTTGCTTGCTTGTTCTAGATCATGTGCATCATATGATATTTATCTTATAGAAGTGCATTCATGAAACTGTCTGACAACTTGTGCACAAGGTTTATCTCTCGAGCGGTTCCTCGAGCACTGGGGGTCGTTCGGCCTGGGAGAGATCTGGAACACCCTGAGGCTAGAAGTCCTTATTTATGGAAGGGTGTGCCTTTTAGTGTAGTATTGAACCATGTATCTCGACTGCTATTTTGAGCATATTTTAGTGTATAGCAACCATGCTTCTCAGCAGCTATTAGCCGATCTGTCATTAGTGAGATAGGCTTGTACGTTCCACTTGCTAATTCTGTAGAGAGGACCATCATATAGTTAGGGCGCATGCTAGGCTAGCCTTCTTGCATACCTAACTATTTTATGCAGATACGGACAGGAAAGGAGAACCTCATTTATATATAAATATAAATTATTGCTAACTTGTTTTTCTGTTGCAGGGATAACCGTTCGGCTATCGGTAAGGA
Source organism: Iris macrosiphon (assembly GCA_036927795.1). NCBI lineage: Eukaryota > Viridiplantae > Streptophyta > Magnoliopsida > Asparagales > Iridaceae > Iris > Iris macrosiphon. The sequence goes on along the minus strand of JAYESA010000017.1, from coordinate 50,513,342 downwards.
TCACTGAATAAGTGATCACTTATATTTTCTTATGTTCCTAGTCATAAATGCTAAATGAGATACATTTGTGTTACTTGAATATGTTGCTGCCCCTATTGCATCGAATTGGTTAGTCCACTTGTTGCAGTTGTCTTGACTCAAGATGAACAGTCCACTAAAGATAACTTTTGTTCTTAAGAGATCTAATATGGCTCACGATAAATGTTGCATACTGCACGATAGAATATTATCTCTATAGCTTGCTTGTATGTTTGAATATGTAAAACTGGTTTCAAAGACATATTTTCGAAAAGGTGTAAACTGATTCTAATCTTGTGCTGCATGAAATGAATCTAGGCAAAACTAGAAAGATCAATAGTAATGTAATATTGTGCCATATGCTTACTTAGTGTGGGTTTCAGGGAGTGTTGCTTTTGTTCATTGATTTTTATACTCACTAGTACTTTCTCCAAAGTGCTGAACCACCAATAGTTTGCTTGTTCTCAGGTGCTGGATAGTTCGAGGAAGCGAAAGCTGTGCCTCATCCCAAGGACCCAGAAATCTAGAGTTTATGCCTTGAGCCGTATCAAGTTTGCTTTTGGGCTGATTTTGTATAAAGAGATATAATATACGGAATGATGTTATTGTAATCGAGAGAAAGAGAGCTTGAGCGAATTATAATCTCGGCCAAGTGCCGCTTGTAACACATCTTGATTATCAATAAAGAGCTCATTTTTATATGTCATTGTGTTCTTTACGAATTTGTCCCGCAAGGACCCAAGCGAGGATGAACGGCCCCACTGCGGGATCGAGGCATGATATAACCGTGCCACAATGATCCATCATCAGCAATAGAGAAGTCCTCGGATAGTCCCATCCGAACCTGTGCTTTGATGCTGCTCAAAGACTCATCGTCATACTATGTAGCTTGAATCCTATCCATCAGCTCTGACTGTATCTGCAATCCCTATATTTGTATCTCGACACTAGAAACCAATACCTCAATACCCAAGCTCTCTAGATCAGCCAATAAATATTTGTCCGTAGTCAATGACATAGCTACTGGATACCTGCTCAAGGCATTAGTGACTATGTTAGCCTTTCCTGGATGGTACTACAATGATATGTTGAAGTCCTTCATTAAATCTAACCACCACCAATGTCTCATATTCATCTCTTTCTGTATAAACACATACTTCAAGCTCTTGTGGTCTGTAAATATCTTCACACGCTCTCCATACAGATAGTATTTCCAAAGCTTTATATCAAAAATGACCGCTGCTAACTCCAAATCATGGGTAGAGTAGTTTTTCTTATGAGGACGTAATTGCCTGGAATCATAGAAAATTACCTTACTATTCTGCTGTAAAACGCAACCCAAACCCTTCCCTAAAGTATCATTATAAATAGTGAATCCACCTGACCCCGATGGCAACGTCAATACTGGAGCTGTTGTCGATCTCCTCTTCAGCTCATCAAAAGCTGCCTGACAATCTTCTGTCCAGACAAACTCCATATTCTTTCTGGTCAGCCTAGTCATCGGCTCTGTAGTCTTGGAGAAGTTTTGTACAAATCTTCTGTAATAACCTACTAGTCCCAGAAAGCTCCTGATCTCTTCCACTGAACTCGGAGTAGCCCAAGACTCCACTGCTGAAATCTTTTTCAGTTCTGAGATCCCATCACCTGTAATCACATCCCCAAGGAATTTAACCTTGTCAAGGAATAACTCACACTTTAAAATCTTGCCACAAAGCTTCTCCTTCCTAAGAGTCTCCAGAACTTCCTCTGGTGCTCCTAATGCTCCTCCGGGGTCTTCGAATACAGCAAAATATTATCAATGAATACCACCACAAACATATCGAGGTACTGGTAGAATACATTGTTCATCAGATTCATGAATACCGCCAGGGCATTGGTCAACCCAAACGGCATCACCATGAACTCAAACTGGCCATACCGAGTCTAAAAAGTTGTCTTCGGAATATCCTTCCTCTTCACTTTCACCTGGTGGTAGCCTGACCTCAAGTCTATCTTTGAAAATATATTCGCTTCGCTCAACTGATCGAAGAGATCATCTATCCTCGGTAGCGGGTATTTATTCTTGATAGTGAGGTTGTTCAAAGCCCTGTAGTCGATATACATGCGTACCGACCCATCCTTCTTTAGTAAAAATAATAGCGGAGCACCCCATGGTGATGAACTAGATCGAATGAAGCATTTGTCCTACAACTTATCTATCTTCTTCTTTAATTTCACCAGTTCGCTATTATTGACTCTATAGATGTACTGAGATATCGGCTCTGCGCTTGACACCAAATCTATAGAGAACTCAATATCTCGGTCAGGTGGCAAATAGGTAACTCCTCAAAAAAAATATCCACGAACTCTACTATCAATGGATGTGGCAACTCCTTCTCTTCCACCAAAGCTCCACGGATGGCATCCTCGCTCTGCTCAGCTGCTCCTCTGGCAATCTCAAACTCTGGCTCTCTTGGCAGTCTAAATAAAACTTTACCTCCATGACAATCTATACTAGCTTGGTGCCTACTCAACCAATCCATCCCGAGTACAATATCGTTGTTCGAAAGTGGCATTACGAGTAACCACGCACTCAAATTTCGTCCTCCCAGTGTAACTCTTCGATCCTTGCAAACATCACTGACCATGATAATGCCTCCTCTAGTCATGATCTTGCAAGTACTAGCCAATGGTTCATACTCTAAACGATGCTTAAGAGAAAAAGATACAGATACAAAAGAATGAAAAATACTGAAATCAAATAAAACATAAGCTGGAATAGAATTAAGAAGAACTAAACCTGATATAATATATCCTACTGGCTGGATCTCCTCGACCGTCATGGTGAATGCTCGCCCCTGTTGTGCATCTCTCTGCTGTTGGTACTATATGAACCTTTGATGTTGTGTCTGCAATATAGGTCCTCTCTGCTGACCCACAGATGGTCCCGTTGGTGCTCTCTAAACTGGGGCTGCCCTATGAGATGCATGACAAGGAGATACAGGATAATCCCTCATATGATGTCCTTTTGTGCCATAATACAAGCATACTCCCAACCTTATCCTACAGACCTTCCACATATGGCATATCTTCTTACAGAAGTGATAGGTGGGAGTCTGTTGAACCCGTCTCTACAGTTGCTGCTGTAGCACCTGCTGAACTGGTGTCCAAACTGGAGCCTGCAACTACAGGAAATTCCTTTGCTGCTAGAAATGGGGTAGCTTAGCTAAACCCGCACTATTGCTCGCTTCTCCGAATGTGTCTCTTCCCCTCTTAGACTTGAGCTCCAAGTCATCCTCAGCCCTCTGAGCATCCATCAGCATATCCTCGAATGTTGTAGTGTGATGACCCCTGGTACGAGATTTAACCTCTCTGGTCAATCCCTTTCGAAACTTCCCAACTCTCGTAAGGGGGTTCTGCACCGCTAAAAATCTGCCCAATCTGTATAACTCCATGATGTAATCGTCCAACGTCATGCTCCCCTGGACGAAGTTCTGGAACTGGATCTCTAGGGCACTCAGAGTCACGTCCGAAAAGAACTTCTCCTTGAAAATCTCTTTAAAAGCTTCCCAAGTCAAACCTGGTGACGTGATCCTCGGGTCCATACAGAACTATGTCAAGGTAATATCGATTATCCAGATGCCCGTTGCCTCCACCTGTAGGCTATCTGGAATCTGTGCTAGCCTCAGGGTCCTCTCTATGTCCTCAATCCAATCATCGGCGTATAAGATCCCCTTTATGTCCCTGAAATCCTTGGGCCCCATCCTCTTGAAGTCAATGATGGTACCTAGCCTCGGCTGGTGCGGGGCAGGATGAGACGGTACTATCTACGGCTGAACAACCGCTACCTTCTCTATAACTGCTAGTGCTAACTGGTGAGCACTCTCAATGCCCTGACGTAGAATATTTGTCTGCCTCTGTTGTGCTGCCATCATCTCTTAAAATATGGCAAATATCTGTGTCCCGTCTGCTGACATAGGTGGTAGAGTGAAAGATCCTCCGTGACTGATGGAACAATCCTTGGAACTAGTGGAAGAGCACCTCCAAACGCTGCTAAAGCCCCCACCTGAACTGGTGAGGCAACCCTCTGAGCTAGAGAAGGTGAAGAAGTGACTGCCCTCCTCGGAGAAGGTAAAGTACCCGATCTCGATGAAACTACGCCAGAGCGCTGGGATCGGGTCTTCAGCGGCATCCTGAAGACAAATTCAAAACAAAGGGATCAATATTACGTAAAATACGATAACATCAAGGAAGGACAATAATATTTCAAAGAAAGTAATTAATATGAATGATAAAGATAATAAATTCAATAGATTGGAAATATTCCTAGTTGTGATTGAGTACCTTCTCATCCTATATCTTATATCCTATAGCAGGCTTGTAGTAATACTCTAAGTCTGAGTTCTACTACTTAGGACCTACATGGGCCACCATAAAAATATGTCACGACCCTCACTCGGTATAAGTGTACGAGAACGTGGGTACGATCAGCCTATGTCGCAGAATCAGCGGTAGAACGTTGTCTAGGTCAATAATACTATCTAAATACCTCACACAATATATATGTACCTGTCATGATATCTCAACTCCAATATAGGACAAATAATAAACAATACTCAATCATAATAAAATTAGAGGAAGATGTAGCATGATATAGAATAGAAGAAAAGAATTATAAGTCATAATATAACTCATAATTAAGTCTAATAGACAGACATAATAGTTTTAAATATAATACATAACAAAATATCTAAATTGAGACATAACCAATACATGAATCTAAACATCTGTAACTAGTTGATCATCCCCCGGTATCGGCTCCTTCTGAACCACCGTCTCTAACTCTACACCCATTATATCCTAAGGTCCATAGTGTGTAGGATACCAGTCATCTAAAAAATATATCCAGTCATGATTGGAGCGAAGCACACCTTTAACAGCAATATAATAGTAAATAGAGAGAATATAAAGCATGAACAAGAAATATACATAATATAAAAATACTATAAATAGTATAAGAGAGATGAGCATCATATACAAGATTCTGGAAATATAACTAGCTAAGTAAATGAGTACTAGCTTCGACATATGATTGGCTTGGGAACATGTACAAAAATTATGGTTTGGCTAATCATACATGAAGTGTATGATTAACACTAATAGGTGTAGAAGCATGAAAAATACGCTGGGAGGAGCTACACAGCATACTGATGCAGAGCAGCGTAAACAGAGGCCTTCAGAGACATCAAGCGTACAAGCAGAGCTTTCTCCGCTAAACATAGCGTAAAGTATAAATCTCAAAGGACCATCCGTGTAAGTGCAGTACGTCCAAGACGCTTCAGCATAGACAGGGTTCTTCATCGCCTCCATGGCGTAAAACTCATCCGCTCTCAAAGCAGCATTAAAGCGTACGAGGAATGCTTCGTCTTCCACGAAATGAACCTGTCAAGTCACGCAGTGAACCTAACCTCTGACTCCTGACAAAAAGTGCTGCACGGCTACCGAGACGACGGCTGGAAACGAGGACAGACCCCTCGGGACGCGCACCACAGTATGATGGCGGATCTCTACATTTAATGCGGAGGATTTGGTCAAAATATCACCAAACTGTCGTTTACTGACGTCCCCTCAGCATAAACTGCTCTTTCGCGTACAAGGGGATACACTGCCTTATTTTACACAGGCAAACATGAGCTGTTTTACGCTCCGCAGTAGACAAACCGCCTGCCACATCAAAAGCTGCACTTTGCACGGGGCTCGAGACACGTCTCTACGTCTAAATTGCACAGAGCGGTGACAGTTTCTCTGGAGGCACGTCTTTGCGACAGATGCACAGAAGGGCTCCAGACCTTCAAAATACGCCTCCGTATTTAAAGCACAAGATGGTGGCAAATCTCTGCAAGAGATTTGATTATATCTTCAAAAGCCGTAATTCCGGCTAAGACGTCCACATCAGCACTCTGGCACGGTATGCAGCGGCTTCTACGCCCATTCAAGATCTATGCTCATTCGGCTTCTATGCCTACTCAGTCTCTACGACCATTCGGCTTCAAACGCCCACTCAGTCTCTACGACCATTCGGCTTCTACGCCTATTCGGCTTCTACGCCTGTTCGGCTTCTACGCCTATTCGTCTTCTATGCCTATCCGGCTTCTACGCCAGGGTGACAGTCATTTGGCTTCTACGCCAACCTCTTCTACACAAGGGATACCTACCTACTTGGCTTATACGCCGTGATCTTTGCAGCAGATATACGCGTTTTGTCCCCTTAGTTGGACACGCGTCACATGCTCACTCAAAAGGTCATCTATACGCAGGCATTGGTTATTTTAACCATTGTGTAAAAGGGTGCTGTACTTTCCACTCCTCAGTTTTTATACCGACAGAGTGGTCACTGTCACCAAAACTCTATATATAGAGACCCCTATCAATGGGGAACAAGGTCGAAAAACTTCAAACTTGAAGATCGAACAAGGTCGGAAAAACTTCAAACTTGAAGATCGAACCAGGGGGAAAAACTTCAAACTTGAAGATCGAACAAGGTCGAACTTCCCAGAAAGATCGAACCAGAGGTCAAGAGAGAGAGAGAGAGAGAGAGAAAGAGAGAGAGAGAGAAAGAGAGAGTCCAGAGCTAGGGCAAAGAGCAGGTATCGACGACTTTGGTATCGTGCATTCACCCTCTTCTGCAACCTTCGAAGCTGCTACCTGTCTTCCACGGCACTTCTTCAACATCGTGTGGTCCAAGGACTAAAGTGATCGACTGCAGATCAGACACCTATAGCAATTTATACCCAGATTAAATAAATTGTACTCCCACATCCTCGTATAGGATTAAATTGTACAAGTTTGTTTGTAAACCAAAGGGCGCGGGTTTCGTATAAACCCCATCATTGAAATACACTTTCATTCTTTCGTTTAATACCACAAACAAGATAGCGACTCTGCTGGGGACGTCTTTCTCTTCTGATGAGGAAGTAATTGCTCAACACGATGCGGTATCCGTGGGATCCGTGAAGAAGACACTGGTCGTCCAATTCGACCAGTCTGCCTACGAAGACAAGCTTCGAACCGGGGGTAGCTCTCACTCTCTCTCCGTCCAAGACAACAGGAAGCTGCGCAAGGTCTGGATGCCCAAGACATCCTCTACCATTCCTGTGGACTCTCCGATCTCTCCGATCTCTTCGACCAATGGGGTGGTAGCATTGCTCCCTTCGTGCCCTGCACGTAAAATTCAGTCTCCCACTACGCGCGGTACAGACAAAACTTTGGGCAAAGCCTCAGCGCTGACACAGAAGTATCCACTGCGCTCTATGCGTAGGAATCAGTCTCCCGCTACGCGCGGTACAGACAAAACTTCAGGCAAAGCCTCAGAGCTAACCCAGAAGTATCCACTGCGCTCTACGCGCAGAAACCACTCTCCCGCTATGCACGGTACAGACCAAACTTCTGATGATGCCTCAGCGCCAAGTCAGAAGTACAAATCACGCTCCATGCGCAAGACAACATCTGACCTCTACGGGGAACCAGATGAGCGTCATGATTTTCGCAGGGGGGAGCAAGCGGCGGGGTACTCAACTTCTCGACCGTTACGCCAACAAAGAAGCAATCTACCTACCCTCCGGATTACGCGGGAAGCCGTCGGCCGACTGAGAACCTCTTCAGCTTTACGCCAGTCTGAACAAATCTCCAAATTACGCCAGGCGAAGTCCCACGACGTAAAGCATGCTCAGGCTACGGGAAGGCACCCTCCCCGGGGATTATCCGCCACCCAGATGGCCAATCTGTTGTACACAGGTAGCGTAGGGAAAACCATGGTGCCCAATCTCCGCATGCCCACTGATGGGAACAGAAGGAACAATCCGTCGTCTTCTTCCTCTACTCCTCCTGACTTGCGCATATCTAATCCAGAAGCATAAGGAAAGGGGACCTTCTAACATGTCTATTACGTCCCCTACCGAGCAATGTTGTAATAGTCATAAAATTGTGATTGACTGCTGCTGTTCTAAAGCAAAACGGTCGATTTTCGACCGATTGAGCTACTCTCAGTCTTTCCAGGAATAGGAACCCGCGCATGCATCTGTGAACATGGCTTCATACATACATAGAGGAGGGTCGAGCTCAAGATGTCATCCCTCCAGGCCCCCGAGCCGAAGAAGGTTCAGTGAGCTCCTCAGGAACGCTGAAGCCGGGGTGTTCCAAAACACTCGCGCAAGGTCACGACAACCAGCTTCGTCCTCTTCTGATTCCGACGCTGGGGATCGCCAAGCCCCCGAATCAGAGGCATAAAGTGTAGAGTCAACTTCTACAGCGACCTATACTAATCCTTCAATGACACCCAGTGAGATGGGAGTTTACGCCGTTGAAGATGAATGCGAGGAAGCTTCGCCGTCAGGGAACGCGGAACAACGCATCACTATACTGGAGACATCTCTGAAACAAATACAATCCATGATAGAGAACATGCACCAGATGATGCTAACTCAGCACGCAACTGCCATGGCTCAAGCATCAGTCCCGCCAACTCAGATACGTGTGGGGGTGGACTTACCACCATCCAACCCGAGCCAAGAGCCTGCGCTAGATCAAGAGTCAGCAGTTCCTCCGCTTCCTCACTCAGAGAATACCATACCTCCCGTTGGAGTTACGATACAACCAACTCCGTACCACTCCGTAGTCTCGCTTCCGACTGAAAATCCGATGCAGGCAGTACGGGAGTTGAAAGCCCAGTTCGATGCCTTGAAGCACAAAGATCAGCTCAAGAAACTGGGAATCAACCAGCCCTACCCAGCTATCTGGGAGGAGGTCCCTTTCCCGCCGAGGTACAAACCTCAGACTATGGCCTTGTTCGAGGGAAAAACATCACCAAGCCAGTACATGAACTATTTCAGTATGATGACGGTGTTGCTACAAGGGAACGACGCCCTCCTCACTCGGGTGTTCAAAGGCTGTCTCTCAGGAGTAGCCTATCAGTGGTACCGTAGCTTGGCGGACAACTGCATTACTTCCTTCGAAGACTTCAGAGCTTTATTCTTCATGCAATTCTACGAGGGAGGAATGGACATGTCTATGTCCTCTCTCATCGAAGTCAAGCAGAAGGAAAAGGAGGACGTTCGTATCTTCATCGAACGTTTTCGTCAGGCCACCTTACAGATGCCTCCAAGAGTTCCCGACTCTGCATTGGTAGACATTTGCAGGAAGAACCTCCTTTCCGTGGTCTCGGTGTTCACAGGACCGTATCAGTTTCATGATTGGCCCTCATTCATCATCTCGGCAGTAGCCGCCGAAGACAACGGTCGTAAGGCGCACGACAATGGCATCATGATCTCCGCCTCCGATAGAGGCAAAAGGTCATCTCCCAACAGCGACCATCCTCGCAGCTCCAAGGGAAAAGAAGCTCTGATGGTCAATACGTCCAGGCAAAAGACCGCGGCGACCACGCAGACGAAACCCGTGACTTCCAGGCCCGTCGAAGTCTACTTTTTTTACGACGACGATATCCCTAGTATATTCGAGTGTCTCGTCAAAAGCGGCAAGATCACCCTTCCAGAGCTAAGGCGGCCCCAAGAAGTTGGCAATACTAACGACCCCAAATACTGTGTCTTCCACAGATACGTACACCATCCAACAAAGGTGTTACATACTGAAAAGGAAGATCCAGGGGTAAATCGATGCTAAGCCCATCACTCTGCACAACACCGAGAAGACGGTCACGGCCAACATGATCTCTCTGTAGTTTGGCAATCTGCCTCCCCAAGAGATCTCGGATGGCGTTGCACCTATCTCCCGAACAACGATGAACATCGTCAATCTCCCTCCAGCTAGGAATCAAAATCATGACCTGGTACCCCTGACTATCCGGCAAGGCGAGATTATGTGGGTTCATCCAGATTTGGTGTCAAAGCTCGAGGAAGAAACTAAGGCTACTAAGCCTACATCCAAAAAGAGCTCCAAATACAGGCCATGCCATATGATCGCGACTTCTTCGGCATCGGACGAAGATGAGGTATTTGCTGCAACCTGTTCAGGGAAAGCCTACCTCAACGACTACGGAGCAAGTCAGGAAGGTGCACCGGCGGACGCTCCAGCGGCCAAACCTTCAGAGCAAGGTCCCATCGTACCAGATATCAGTCCTTCAAAACCAACCCCGGCGGAGAAGGGGAAGCAAAAAGAAGTGCGCTTTAATAAACCTGTGAAAAATATTCCAAGCAAAGGTTTAGAGAAGCCATACAACTTCAACATCCTGGCCCAACTAGCCAATACGCCAGCCAGGTTGTCCATCTTCGAGCTACTCAGGCTCTCCCAAGACACTCGTCTAGCCCTGAGTGAAGCACTGATACAGGCGGAGGCATACTTGACCCAGCTCAAGTCCCCCGAAGAAGAACCAGTGGCGTGTCCTCAATGCCACAGTATGATGGAGGTGGTCCCAAATATCACTTTCACCCAAGACGACATGCTGTTAAAATGTAACAAGCATGACAGGCCCCTCTATTACACCGGGTACATCGGTTCCATGGGGGTCGATCGAATTCACATAGATCCGGGATCGTCGATCAGCATCATCCCTCACAGTCTGCTCAGACCGCCGAGAATTCCTACCAGCAATTGGCTTACACCACCACTACAATCGTGGGTTTCAACGCCGGAAGAAGTAAGCCGTTGGGGAAAATTCGCCTGAGGATCCAGATCGGCAACCTTAGATCGGTGGTCACATGTTACGTCATCGATTCGGAGGTATCCTACAACATTTTGCTGGGAAGACCGTGGATCCACGACCACAACATCGTTCCTTCAACCCTACATCAATGCCTTAAATATGTAGACGCACAAGGAACGGTACAAACGGAGGTGGCTGACCTAAACCCGTTCAAAGGAATAGAATCCTACTATTCCGATGCCGTGTTGTACTCCCAAGACCACACGGAAGAAGTGTCAGGTGACGCAGAGAAGGGATCCCATCGGGAGCCAGGAGAACCCTCTGCCGTACTACCGCTGTCAATCAGAGTGAAAGGACGAACCACTCGTCCAAAAGCCATAGAGCCCATGGCTATCCACCTGAACAAGACCAGGTCAGGAGAAGGGAGTGATCCTCTGGTGATCACTTTGAACCGAAAGCCCCCACCCTTGGTCATCAACCTTCGGCGCGACAGGTATCCGACTGATATAAATGCAACCAGGAACGGAGTTCCAGATGATAATAAACATCCCCTTTTCCAGTATATTGACGCTCAAATTCCGAAACAGGAATCCACTCCCCGTGACGAGGTAGAACCCATAGCACAAAAATTCTTGGAAGCTATAAACTCCTACCGTCCGTATGTCTGGGAAGTAGCTTCATCATCCAACGTTATCACAACGTATGGACCCCATGAGGATTCTATCTTCATTGTCCCGCCTACCTGCAGCAGTCAGCGTCCAATATTCTTCGGCCGTGTGTGCAATCAACCGGCTAACCAGGAAGATCCTTTCGATGACGATACTGGGAAAATGTAAGTTCACCGATACAGCCCGCAAGCGCTGAAGATTATACAAAATATGGGCTACGACTTGAAGCGGAGGCCAGGTCTCAACTACGGAAGAGGCAGACGAACGCCGCCGTGCGGCAACCCCCGCTATCGACAAACTCGTTTCGGTTTAGGGTATGCCACCTCCCTTATGACTTCCAAGTCAGACGAGGACATCTTTCCCTCCTTCCAGAATGGCTCGTCGCCCCCCGACTCACCTGATGCTCTTGAACAAACACTATCAGTAAATATGGTAGTGACAGATCCCTCAGAAGCAGATGAACTGGATTCTGAGCCGTTTGAGACTGACTCTTGGGCTCACAAAATGGATACGCAGTGGGAATTCCGCTTCGAGCAAAGAGAACCTCCCACCAAAGACGAAGTTATCCAAATCGATGTTGGGGGTGAACTTTCGCCAAAGCCGATATTTATCAGTGACAATCTTCCCCCAGCTGAAAGGGAAGAAATCATACAGCTGATAAAGGAATAAGTCGACGTCTTTGCGTAGGATTATGAGGACATGCCGGGCCTAGACCCGAAGGTGGCTACTCACAAACTCAATATATTGACCGACTCAAAGCCTGTGAAGCAGCACCAACGCCGGTTCTGCCCGGATATGATGGACGCCATTGAAGCTGAAGTCAAGAAGTTGATAGCCTGTGGTTTCATTCGGGAAGAACAACATTCCGACTGGGTCGCGAACGTTGTCCCAGTCATGAAGAAAAATGGGAAGGTACGTATCTACATCGATTACCGAGATCTGAATGCGGCCTGCCCCAAAGATGAATTCCCTCTTCCTATCACGGACATCATGATCGACAACACCTGCGGCTTTGAATGCATGGCTTTCATGGACAAATTCTCAGGATACAATCAGATCAAGATGCATCCTGAAGACGAGAAGCACACTGCCTTTCGGACACCATTGGGGGTATATTGCTATACGGTCATGCCCTTCGGATTGAAGAACGCCGGGGCTACATACCAACGGGCTATGAGTAACATATTCTATGAGCATTTACGCAAAACAGTAGAATATTACGTAGACGACATAGCCGTCAAGAGTCGCCTCAAAGGTGATCACATTCAAGACTTGAGGACGGTATTCGAGTTAATGTGCCAACATCAACTCAAGATGAACCCTACGAAGTCCTTTCTGGGTGTATCCAGTGGCAAGTTCCTGGGATTTGTCATCACTGCCAAAGGCATCCAGGTGGACCCCGATAAAGTCCAGGCAATCGTAGAAATGCGACCACCCCGTAATCTGAGGGAACTCCGGAGATTTCAAGGCCGTCTGGCTTATATCCGGCGATTCATATCCAACCTCTCGGAAAGATGTCAGCCCTTTTCTTATTTCATGAAGAAAGGTGTATCCTTCGTATGGGATGAAGCCTGTCAGCAAGCGTTCGAAGATATCAAGCACTACCTCACCAGTCCGCCAGTTCTGGTACCTTCCGTCATGGGAAGACCATTCTTGTTGTATGTTCGAGCGATGGATCATTCGCTAGAAGCTCTTCTCGCACAGAAGAACGATATGGGTCATGAACAGGCTATCTACTACCTCAGCAGGATGATGGTCGGAGCCGAACACCGGTACAACCCAGTGGAGAAAGAATGCTTGGCTCTGATGTTCGCTATCCAGAAGACGCGGCACTATGTCGCCGGCCAGACTATTCATATCATCTCCAGGATCAACCCTTTTCGAGTACTGATGAGCAAGCCTAGTGCTCTTAATTCCCGACTCGCGACTTGGGCGATGCTATTAACACCATATGACAAGTGACGCATGAAAACTCTTCTTCGATGGTGCCTCCAGAACCGGTCCTAGAGGAAACGTCGTTTCAGGAGTAGGAGTCATCCTGGTCACTCCTGATCAGCTCGTCATCTACCGAGCATATTCTCTTAGCGAGCCCTGCTCCAACAATATGGCAGAGTACAACGCTCTGCTAATCGGGCTCCAAGTCGCTAAAGAGCTGGGGGTCGAGTCCCTGGAAGCATTCGGTGATTATCTGCTTATCGTCAATCAAGTCAAAGGAATATATGAAGTCCAGAATCCAGACCTCATCCCCTATCACCGAGCAACGGTCGAGATAGCCATGACATTCAAAGGGTTCTTCCTAGAGCATGTACCTCGATCTCAGAATATAGAAGCTGATGCCCTAGCCAGTCTAGCTGCAGATTTAGCCACTCCTATAAGAAGGCAGGATTCGGTAATCCTTCTTAACAGAGATTTATTCTGTGTGAAGAACAACTTTCACATAGAACGCAGCTATGCTGTGAACACAGATCCTCCTAGAAGAGACTAGAGAAGTCCCTTCATAGATTTTGTCGCATACGGAATCTTGCCGGAGGACCCCAAAGAAGCAGTATCCGTCAAAAGATGATCATTACGCTTCTACTACGATGCATCTTCACAATGCCTATATCGCCGGACCTACGACGGACTGCTATTGAGATATCTATCTGAAGACGAAGCACAGCAGATTATTCGGGAAGCTCACGACGGCGTATGCGGAGCGCATCAACCCGGTCCTAAGCTACAGGATCACATCAGGAGAATGGGCTATTACTGGCCTACTATGATCGCAGATGCAATATGGTATGCAAGACAATGCAGAGCCTGTCAGGTTCACGCAGACTTCATACATCAACCGTCTGAATATCTACATCCTACGGTCGCATCCTGGCCTTTCGAAGCATGGGGTATGGATATCATCGGTCCTATTCACCCGTCTTCTTCCAGGGGTCACCGGTTCATACTGGCCATCACGGACTACTTCTCCAAATGGGCAGAGGCAATCCCTCTTGCTGAGGTGAAGGCGTCTAATATGATCAGCTTCATCAAGCATCATGTCATTTATCATTTCGGGGTACCCCGGAGGATAATTCACGACAATGGGCCTCAGTTCATCAGCCAAGCGTTTCATCGATTTTGCGATAAAAATCGGATACACAATATCACCTCTATGGCATATTATCCAGCTGCTAATGGTTTGGCAGAAGCTTTTAACAAAACCATTATCAAACTCTTGAAGAAATTCGTCTCTTCAAACAAGAGAGATTAGAATGAGAAGCTGGGCGAATATCTCTGGGCATACCGCACAACGGTACGAACACCGATAGGTTGCACCCCATTCTCGCTAGTCTACGGGAGCGAAGCAGTTCTCCCCATTGAAATCCAGATCCCGTCACTCAGGATAGCCGTGACTAATGAGCTGACTCGAGAAAAGAATGACTTGTTAAGGCTCCAAAAGCTAGAAGGATTAGACGAGAAATGCCTCCAAGCTCAACAGCGCATCGCGCTCTACTAAGCACGCATTTCCAAAGCTTTCAATCATAAAGTAAAGGAAAGAGTGTTCAAAGTCGACGAGCTAGTTCTAGCCGCAAGAAGGCCGATGATTCTTACTCACAGAAGTAAGGGCAAATTCCAGCCCAAATGGGAGGGCCCTTACGTGATCGAGACAACATTCTCAAACGGCACCTACAGGATAGCCCAGTCTAATGGAGACCTGTTAATGGCTCCTATCAACAGCAAATTCTTAAAAAGGTACTATGCTTAATCTCCCTTGCTCGAGTGGAATATAGCGAGGATCTCAATTCTGCAAGACTACACCCAAAACGAAACTAGCTGGATCATAACCTATCATGTCTGAATGACCTCTGAATAGATATATCCTGCTAAAAAGTTTATCGAGAGTCTATCATGTCCATACTACCTCTGATATCACTCTCGCCTAAAAATTGTCATTTACATTCCAAAATGACGGATCCACAAAAGTCAGAAAAGAGTCGCTTTTATTTATTCCCGATAAGAGCAGAATTACATCTGGGGAAGTGAAAAGAGACAGGATACATCATGATGGGGGAGCAGTCAGATCGCAAATCAGCCGCTCCAGTGCAGCTATCTTCTCATTCCTGGAAACCAAGGCATCGGCGCGAGCCCGCTCCAGCCGTGCCTCGGGATTATTCGTAAGGGTCAGCTCAGCCCTTGCCCGAAGAGAGCCCGCACGGGCAGCTTCTGCATGCTCCAAATCCTGTCGTGCTGTGCTCAGTCGACCAGTCGCTACATCTAGACCTGCCAATGACTGAGAAGCCCACTCCTCTGCCAGAACAAGTTTTTCCTTCAGCTTGCGGGCCCTCACTGTGTTCCCTTCGTGCTCAGATCGGAGCTTCGTCTCGAGAGCAAGAGCCTCTTCCACGACAGCTTTTCTTTTATCCATCTCCAGCTTATGTATTTTGATGGAGTTGTCCAGGCTTTCCAGCTGTGTAGAAAGCTGCGCAGTCATGTGGTCGTATCTGGTCTGGACCTCAGCATCAAAGCTGCCCCGAGTCAGCTGCAAGTATTCGTTATTGGGTTGCTCTAAACCATTAACCACCGCCTCCAGGGCGTCAGCTACCCCAGGATCGCCGAACTCCCTGACAGCCCCGATCGAAAACTGAAAAGTCTTCTTCAGGTGCTCGAAATCGAGACTCTTCGCCAACACCATGGATATCATCATTTTCAAACAGGTGTAAAAGAGGCTAGTATGTTGCTCGGTCAGTGCAACTAGATCCGATTGAACGCCAGGAGTGGCCGTGATATCAGCAAGTCCCCCTCCGAGAATGATTGCAGACGAAGTGGCCACAGCCATCGCCTCGACGGGTGGTGCGACCGAAGGAGGTGCAACGGCGACGGTCGAAGTCATCGGCATACTCGCGAGAGGCGAGGTCATGATGACGGGCTCGTCCTCCTCTCGAGATGACAAAACCACTCTAGGCGAGCTGGCCCCCGAAGGTATTTCCTTCTCGAAGTCGAAAGCCTCAGTATCATCGCCAGGAGCCGGAGCAGAGCCAGAAGGTTCTTCAACGCTGTACTCCCCGTGGACGCCATCCCCTGAGAAGAGGACAAAAAAGTTGATATCAATATAATGATAATCTTTCTAAAAGGAGACATAAAGACGACATTTACCCGGAGCCAACGGTATATATGGCGCATCTGCAGCCGATGTAGCTAAACAACACCTTAAAGACGCAATGCGAACTATCATACCTGGAGAAGGAGGTGGGCCAACCGACTTTGCCCGGAGTTCTGCCAAGCCTTCACCGAGACGCAGTCGAGGTTCGTCAACTGGAATCTCGCTAGACGTGCTCGCTGACACAGCGGGAGTTTTATCCGTTGTTGGTCTAGGGAAAGATTCTCCCATCTGCCGCGGCCACGCAGGCAATCTCGTTCCACTACCTGGAGCAGTAGCCACGACAGCGACCTCTAGCAAAAATTCTCCGGCGCCGCCGGCTGGAACTGTAGAAGGTCCCTCTCTAAAAGGCGAGGAACCTCCAGCCAAAGAATCATCCCTGATATGGGGAGATGCAGGCTCACTCCCAGGAGCCTCAATACCAAGAATGCGGAGAGGACGAGCAACCGTCTCCTTCCTTCTCTTACGAAGAGAAGCCTCCTTCGGGGCAGAAGCCTGTCGCTTCCCAGAAGAGACAACCAAAGCCCCCGCAGGCGGAGGTACTTCACACCTCGGCACTGACACCAGAGGCTCATCCGGAGTGCCAGACTCCTCACCCTCGTCAGAAGAAACCGAGGGGACTTCAACTCTTCCCCCAGGCTGGGGAGGAGGCACCCTGAAGCTTCCACGCATATCAAAATTGTGATGGAAGGTGTTAATCGCCACATAGAACTGGGTGTAAGAATGGAGAATGCGGAGCTCCGTGGAGGTTGTAACGACCGGCACAATGAAGATTGCTCCCGTATAACCCATGATAAAATATCGCCACCCTCTGGCTCCATCAATGAGTCCGCCCCTGGACCTGAAGCTGGTGACGGCATTGTCCACGTGCAACTGATCGTACCCAAACTGCCGGGCGAACCGACTAGGCAAGTAGGGCTCGAAGAAGCAATAATCTTCGCTCATGTACAACAGATGGGAGGGTCTAATACAAACCAACCAATTAAAAGCTTTCGGAGAAAGATCGGTCTTCTCTCCACCTGAATCCTCAAGCCTCGTCCCTGATTGATTGCGATGTACAGGAGGGGGAGTACAGAGGAGCTTCCAGCCGTGGCGGAGGTTCAACGCCAGCCGACAGTCCAAAGTGGTGTTCACATTCCAGGGAGAGTCTTTGCAGTTCAGCAAGAAATTACCCCTCGAGCTGCTACCAGAGCCGGGAGACATCACCCGGGGGTTGTGGAGAATTAACCATCCCATCAAATACAGGTATGGTAATTCCACCCGGGGAAAACTCTCACGCCGAGCTTCATCGACGAGCAACCCATCAGTCATGGCTCTCAGGCCAGCCTGTATAAGGCACACCATGGCAGGAAGCAAGCCCAGTCTTGCCCTGAATACCAGGCACACTACCGGCCACAGGATATTCCGGTGAATGCGGTCCGCGGACGCAGTACCAGGCATTACTACTCGACGCAGCCATATCGAGAGGAAACCGGCCAGATGGGCTTCCTTAGACAGAGGCCTGCGGCAGTGCCTCAAGTAACTGTAGGCCTTAGTACCTTCGGGATACTTTCCTACCCCCTCAACGAGAATCTGATCTGGAGCCTTAGCCTCCTCCATAAGATCCTCAACGACCTGGGCACTAAGCACGCCCAAACAGTTCACGGGCTTATTCTTGCCCCCCGAGGCTTTCTCCGACTTGACGGCCCTGGCTCGGTGGAAGAAGAGGTAGGATATCCACTTGGTGGTGTGAGCCAAATCAGAAGGCTCATTATAAAAAGTGGTGCACGTGAAGTATTGACACATCCGCTCCTGATACACTTCCGCCACCCGAGGGTCCAAGTCCCCCAATTCCCGGTTGGTGGGGACATACTCTTCATATGGGGTATCCCCCATCGGCAGTCTCGAGACAACTGCCATCTCATGAAGGGCTAATCCCAGCTCCCACAGTGGAGTGGCGAAGGTCCCAGTAAGCGAAATATATCGCTCCATCAGTGCCAAGAACAAATTAGGATTGGGAGGCAACCCGACACTCGTCGCACTCACAGCGGCATACAGTCCAATGCCCTCCAGCTCTCTCCGAAAGTGCTTCAAGGCCCAGTTAACTAGGCAAGTCCATCGGAGGTTTGTTGGGGTGATCCACCCATTGTACCGAGGATTCTCCTTGGGATATACCCCACCTCGTCCTATGAAGTCGTTGTAGAAGGTCGACAATTGGACCGGCTGGATCACTGAGCTGTCTTCACTCGGGACACTGCCCGGGAACAGTCCTCTGAACAACGTCACAACACCGGAAGGGCGGCTGACAAACGACCCCTGGTCAGCCCCTTTCAGATGAAAGATCTTTCCCGGCTTGTCGTAAAGATCGGGAGTCCGCGTCCACGACATCCTCCTGCGATGTGTGGCATGGAAGAAAGCCGAGATGGGTTAATCTCTCGGCATCGTGGGCAGATACAAGACCACGCTCTCGGCAGAGAAAACCCAGGGTTCTCTCTTGGGCTTCGTCTGGGACTGCTTGTCTATCATGTCCCCAAAGAGAAAGGCCAGCTTGATGTACTGCTCCCCGTCTACGTACGTTAGGGGCTCCCCGTTGATCATGCTCAGCAGCATTCGCTCGCCCTGAGCCGATATCAAGATCCCCCTTCCTTCAGGGTACTGGGGCCCGGAGATAGGAAATATCACGTGGGACAGATCCTCCAGATGGTTCGAGTGCAGCATCTCGGCAGCGGAACCCATCACCTCGGCCAGTGGAGACTCACCCAAATCAACTGCAAAAGTGCAAGGAAAATATGTTATTACAAATCTTGTACAAACATACAGACCAAAAGAAACGACAGTCTGTACTCTACGCCAGGATTGTACAAATTTGGTTATTTTATGCCGAAAGTCCCCTCCACAAGCGTAAAACTCAAATTTTACGACATACGCCAATTTTCGGTAGCTAGAGCTTTTACGCTCGGAACTACGAAAATATGAAGTTTTTACGCTGGCACATTAGAAATGTGGGCATAAAGGATGAAAACGCCTCCGTGCATCATCTTCCTCAAAGAGGCTATCAGCACAGAAGACGACCTAGCGCGGTCACGTTCAACATGTGCGTAGGATTTTTCGTCATTTTTTGTCACCCCAAAGGCTCTACCTCTAAGACCGGGTGCGCTGCTCGTCGGCGGGATACTTCTCTCAGAAGGAAGTTTACCTTGCCCAACCGAAGACTCCCTCGCTGGGGCAGAAGAATGAGAAGAAGAACCTATGCTCTTTCCCTTAGTGGAGGGGGTTTGTTTCGGCGCCATTTCTGAAGACTCGAAGTGCTCGGAGAAGGAACGAAGAAAAACTCGAACAGTCGAAAGCTCTCTTTCGCAGAAGACGGATAAAAAGTTTTTCTCTCAAAGGCTTGGGATATATATAGAGTTCGAGTCGACTCCTCGAATCCTCGGACGGACTCCTCGAGACCCTAACCAAATCTTGCAATTAATAGGTGGTTATGATTGGATGCTACGTCAGCCCACTACTCTCGAAAGACGGACAGTCAGCGACTTCGAAAAATTCTTCGCACAAAGCAGTTCGGCGGTTTCTACGCTAAAGGAGCTTTCTACGCTCGACAGCAACAGATCTACGGTTTTACGCTCGCAAGCTATAAGTCTATGGTTTTTCGCCCGGATGCCTTTGTGCTCGGTAGCTTTTATGCTCGAGAGGCAACAAACCTATGACTTTACGCTCAGCAGGTACCAAATCGATGATCTCACGCTCGGTGGCGCTCAGTTTATGCTCAAAAGCAGATCCGTAAACTTCACACTCGGAGAAATTTTCTTTTTAGGAGCTACAGATCTACAGTTCTACGCTAAAGGAGCTTTCTACGCTCGACAGCTACGAATCTACGGCTTTACGTTCGACAGCTATAGGTCTATGGTTTTATGCCCGGATGCCTTTGTGCTCGGTAGCTTTTATGCTCGAGAGGCTACGAACCTATGACTTCACGCTCAGCAACCACAAGTCTACGATTTCACGCTCGATGGTGTTCTACGCTCACAGGCTACAGATCTACAGTTCTACGGTAAAGGAGCTTTCTACGCTCGACAGCTACGAATCTACGGCTTTACGTTCGACAGCTATAAGTCTATGGTTTTATGCCCGGATGCCTTTGTGCTCGGTAGCTTTTATGCTCGAGAGGCAACAAACCTACGACTTCACGCTCAGGAACCACAAGTCTACGATTTCACGCTCGATGGTGTTTTACGCCCAGAGGCTACAGGCTGATGATTTTATGCTCCACGACTTTCCGCATATCTGAACAGTCCCCGAAGCGGTCAATTGCAAAGAGTTCACACAGAAGATACTCGTTCTTGAGCCCAAAGTATCCCAAGTGCCCGAAACACACAGAGTTCAAACATTGAGAAATTACTCTTCTCGGGTCCAAAATTGGAGGTTCATCCAGACTCCAGTCTGAACATCTCATCTATCAAGATGGAAACTCAGTTTGACAGACAAATCCTCGACCCTGTTCCAAGGGAGTTTCGAGAGGTCGTTCTTGAAGACGAAGTCTGAACAAAATTTCTGCTCATCAGAAGCAGCAGTTCAGAGCTCTACGCTGTCCCTCAGTCCTAGCAACAGGACAGTTCTAAATATTCAAAAAATGCTTAACAGCGTTCTATGGACTGTTCGCTAAGCGTAAAGGACCGGGCCTAATACTCTTCTTATCAGAGTTGGCATAAAGAATCAGACGTGTCGAAGCTACACATATTCAGACTTCACAGCAACGTATGGCAAGATGATCATATGAAGAAATAAGACAATTTTTATTAAAGATTAAAGTCATGATTACATATGAAGGAAATCCAATCTACAAGGGTTTTTTTTCATTTTTATGATTACAACTGAGGGAAACTCCGTCGACAGGAGGGTTTCCCCATCATCGTCTGAAGATTGCCCAGAAGCTGTTCTGACAGGTTCTCGCAGGGGCACAATTCTTCATCCATCTTCTCCGGCAGTCGGTCAGTTCCAGCAAACTGATTGACATGGCAATGATCAACGGCGAGAGAACGACAGAGTTGGGGCTTGCATAAATTATGCAGATCCCTCGCTCCGTGCGTCGTGACAGATTGAGTTAAGATATTTCTCTTAACTCAATGCCCGAGGTCAGAGCTAGTCGCTGCTCTCACTCCCGGAGGTGACAGGAGAAGACACCGCTTGCAAGCCGTGTGGTCCAATACGACCCTTCCCTTCTCCTGGAAGAACAGCCATATAAAGTTGCTGATTATCCCGAGCAAGGGAGGCTAAGATATCCTTCCATGATCCATCGTTGCAGTGGACACTTGCTCGAAGATGCCATCTTTTCTGGCTTCTTACACGCTGGAAGAACATGATCTCCTTCTTCCTCAGATCGACCCGGCGAACTTCGGCGATCATCTCTGCGTGGTGATGGGAATATGGGAAGAACAGGTTAACCCTCCTAGCCTTTTTATAGGCAAAAGAGATCACAAGCGGTCCCCAATAAATCTGCCATAAAGACCGTATTGACCGTTTCAACGCTCCATTCAGAGACGTTTCGAGTTACGAGGGGCCGTTCATGCTTCATTCAAAGCGTTTCAAATTTTGAGGAATTTAAAAGCTTTGAAGGGGGTCTTGTAGAAGCATAAAAAATACGCTAGGAGGAGCTACGCAGCATACTATTGCAGAGCAGCATAAACAGAGGCCTTCAGAGCCATCAAGCGTACAAGCAGAGCTTTCTCCGCTAAACATAGCGTAAAGTATAAAGCTCAAAGGACCATCCGCGTAAGTGCAGTACGTCCAAGACGCTTCAGCGTAGACAGGGTTCTTCATCGCCTCCATGACGTAAAACTCATCCGCTCTCAAAGCAGCGTTAAAGCGTAAGAGGAACGCTTCGTCTTTCCCAAAATGAACCTGTCAAGTCACGCAGTGAACCTGACCTCTGACTCCTGACAAAAAGTGCTGCACGGCTACCCAGACGACGGCTGGACACAAGGACAGACCCCTCGGGACGCGCACCACAGTATGATGGCGGATCTCTACATTTAATGCAGAGGATTTGGTTAAAATATTACCGAACCGTCGTTTACTGACGTCCCCTCAGCATAAACTGCTCTTTCGCGTAAAAGGGGATACGCTGCCTTATTTTACACAGGCAAATATAAGCTATTTTATGCTCCGCAGTAGACAAACCGTCTGCTAAGTCAAAGACTGCACTTCGCACGGGGCTCGAGGCACGTCTCTACGTCTAAATTGCACAGAGCGGTGACAGTTTCTCTGGAGGCACGTCTCTGCGACAGATGCACAGAAGGACTGCAGACCTTCAAAACACACCTCCGCATTTAAAGCACAAGATGGTGGCAAATCTTTGCAAGAGATTTGATTATATCTTCAAAAGCCGTAATTTCGGCTAAGACGTCCACATCAGCACTCTGGCACGGTACGCAGCGGCTTCTACGCCCATTCAAGATCTGTGCTCATTCGACTTCTACGCCCACTCAGTCTCTACGACCATTCGGCTTCAAACGCCCACTCAGTCTCTACGATCATTCGGCTTCTACGCCTGTTCGGCTTCTACGCCTGTTCGGCTTCTATGCCTATCCGGCTTCTACGCCAGGGTGACAGTCATTTGGCTTCTATGCCAACCTCTTCTACACAAGGGATACCTACCTACGTGGCTTCTACGTCATGATCTTCGTAGCAGATATACGCGTTTTGTCCCCTTAGTTGGATATGCGTCACATGCTCACTCAAAAGGTCATCTATACGCAGGCATTGGTTATTTTAACCGTTGTGTAAAAGGGTGCTATACTTTCCACTCCTCGATTTTTATACCGACAGAGTGGTCACTGTCACCAAAACTCTATAAATAGAGACCCCTATCAATGGGGAACAAGGTCGAAAAACTTCAAACTTGAAGATAGAACAAGGTCGGAAAAACTTCAAACTTGAAGATCGAACCAGGGGGAAAAACTTCAAACTTGAAGATCGAACAAGGTCGAACTTCCCAGAAAGATCGAACCGGAGGTCAAGAGAGAGAGAGAGAGTCCGGAGCTCGGGCAAAGAGCAGGGATCGACGACTTTGGCATCGTGCATCTACCCTCTTCTGCAACCTTCGAACCTGCTACCTGTCTTCCACGGCACTTCTTCAACATCGTGTGCTCCAAGGGCTAAAGTGATCTACTGCAGATCAGACACCTATAGCAATTTATACCCAGATTAAACAAATTGTACTCCCACATCCTCGTATAGGATTAAATTGTACAAGTTTGTTTGTAAACCAAAGGGCGCGGATTTCGTATAAACCACGTCATTGAAATACACTTTCATTCTTTCGTTTAATACCACAAACAATAGGATACTTGTACAGGAATACTTGTACAAGGTGGGTATGATCACATATCTAACTAATACTTCCCAAACCCTGGTTGGTATAGTAGATCCAACCATGGCACGTTACGACACAGAATTCTCCAAGAAGGTAGCAAGTCTCCCCAGGAATCAGTAGCATACAAGTACAAGAGAAACAGGGCATGTACAGGATACGCCAGGAAATACCGAGAATAACATATCATAACGAGATCCGAAAAATACCAATCCGTGTAACCATGTATCAAGAAGTCAAGGATATTTACACTAAATACAAGAAACATAAAATATATCATAAACATAAAACTATCAGAGAATGTACTCGCCTGAGGTCCTGATCTGACAATACCAACCTGTATCTAGACTGGTGTCACACTGACCTATATATGAATAATTATGTCAATGGGTGTAAAGAATGATAAATATGCCAAATGAGTCAAAATATGCTTTCTAGGCAATTTCTAAGTCAAAAAAGTTAAACTAGGTCAACTCTGGGTCAAACTAGTCAAACTTGGTTAAACTAGCTATTTTTAGGTTGTATGAGTCTATATCTACGTTATACTAGCTATGACAGGATACTAGAGTATCACATCATAACTACTAAGTGTATATATATATATATATATATATATATATATATATATATATATATATATATATATATATATACACACACACACATACTTTGTTATCCATTAGCTATTATAAGATACTAGGGTATCAATACCTAGTTACCCTCTTGACACCCACTCCCCATACCTAGAGATAAAGCCAATACCTAATATTACCTTGGTGTATCTTAAGGTAATACTAGAACTAACATTTATCATAACCAAAACTTATACTATAAACTCTAATTAGTATACAACTCTCTTGAAAAATTGATATTAAGTACTAACTAATCCCTATAAAACTAACTAATAACTAATAACTGATATTATTACTAACTACACATACAACTAAAATCTATACACTAATATTAACACCAACTTTTATCAACCAACTAATTGTTAAAACTAACACTTAACTACTTCATTTACTAACTGATATACTAACTAACATTAGCTAACTAAAGTGCTAACTCTGATTTCTAACATTCAACTAACACTTTATACTTACTACTACTAACAACTAACACCTAACACATTAACTATCATTCATTAACTAACTGTTACTAACTAATAGCATAACACTAACTAACATACATAACTTAATACAACTTAACTGACTAACATCTAACATATATAATAACTGAAACAAACATCTACTACTAATAACTAACATAACAAGTCAAACTAACTTACCTTGCTGTCAGCTCTAGGAGTTGTTGCCCTCCATCACTACTCACTATGGCAACACCCATTTGTTGTGTTGCAGTTCCTAATACTTGTGCACCAAGTGCATAGGTCTGCCTCCCCTTCACTGGTTGACAGCAACAATTCCAACAATAGCTCACTGCGTTGACCATAGTTGCTGCTGTGAGCCCCCATCAGACCTCAACCTTCACTGTTGTGGTACAGTGGCACTTGTGTATACAACCACCCAAGCACACACAAGTGAACCTGGCTGTCACACTCATCCCCTCATCCATGTATCACTGATACATGCCACCAATACTACAACAACAAATGACAGACCCTCTACAATATGACTGTACACCAAACAGTCACTCACAACAGACCCCCCTCATAATACACTCACAACAATGCATAAATAAATAAATATATATATATATATATATATATATATATATATATATATATATATATATATATACACACACTAACACATGTACATATATATACACATTTAAGGTTGAGTGAACTCAAGCCCACACCAATAGTTATTTCATCAAGCACCTAGAGTGAGAAACTAGGATACTCATGATACACTCTCAATTGAATACCAATTTTTCCTACCTCATTACAAATACACATTATTGTTTGATAATAAACGGAAGAAATGAAACGAGGTTTATACGAAACCCGCTCTTAGGTTTACAAACAAGAAGTACAATTAATCCAATACTAGGATGTCAAGTACAATTTTTAATCTGGTTAAATATTGCTATAGGAGTCTGATCTGCAGTCGATCACTTTGTCTCTTGGACCACACGATGATGAAGAAGTGTCGTAGAAGACAGAAAGCAGCTTCGAAGGTTGCTGAAGAGAGTGGATGCTCGATGCCAAAGTCGTCGATTACTACTCTTTGCCTGAGCTCTGGATTCTTCTCTCTTAAAGACTCTTCGACTCTTAGTTCCTTGACCTGTTTTCTCCACCTCTGGATTTTTCGACCTTGGAATATGCGACCTTTTTTCGACCTTCGACCTCTGTCAATAGAGGTCTCTATTTATAGAGTTTTAGTGACAATGACCACCCAGTCGGCGTAGAAACCTAGTAGTGGAAAGTACGACACCCTTTTACACGATGGTTACAATAACCATTGCCCGCGTATAAATGACCTTTTGAATGAGCGTGTGACGCATGTCCCTTTAAGAGACAATGCGTATAACTGCTGCGAAGATCACGGCGTAAAAGCCACGTAGGTAGTTATCCTTCGCGTAGAAAAGGTTGGCGTAGAAGCCAATAGGTGTCACCATGGCGTAGAAGCCAAAGAGTTATCAAACTGGCATAGAAGCCGAGTAGGCATAGAAGCCGAGCAGGCATAGAAGCCGAGTGGGCATAGAAGCCGAGTAGGCGTAGAAGCCGAGTAGACGTAGAAGCCGAGTGGGCGTAGGAGCCGAGCATAGCCTGATGGCGTAATGTGCAAAAGTGATGATGTGGACGTCTTGGCCGAAATTATGGCTTTTGGAGACATAATCAAATCTTTTGCATTAAATGCAGAGATCTGCCATCATCCTGCTCATTAAATGCAGAGGCGTGTCTTGAAAGTCTGCCATTATTCCGCGCATTAAATGCAGATACGCGCCTCGAAGATCTGCTACCATTCTGCACATTAAATGCAGAGGCGTGCCTCGAGCCCTGTACGAAAAGCAGCTTTTGACGTGGCAGCCTGTTTGTCTTCTGTGGAGTGTAAACAGCTCACATCTGCCTGTGTAAAACTAGGCAACGTATTCCCTTATATGCGTAAACGCAGTTTACGCCAAGGAGATGTCACTAAACGACAGTCTGGTGACATTTAATCAAATCTCTTGCATTAAATACAGAGATCAGCCCCCATCATGTGCATTAAATGCAGAGACGTGCCTCGAGCCCTGTATGAAAAGCAGCTTTTGATGTGGCAGCCTGTTTGTCTTCTATGGAGCGTAAACAGCTCACATCTGCCTGTGTAAAACTAGGCAGCGTATTCCCTTATATGCGTAAAAGTAGTTTACGCCGAGGAGATGTCACTATACGACAGTTTGGTGACATTAATCAAATCTTTTGCATTAAATGCAAAGATCTGCCATCATCCTGCGTATTAAATACAGAGGCGTGTCTCGAAGATCTGCCACCATTCTGCACATTAAATGCAGAGACGTGCCTCAAGCCCTGTACGAAGAGCAGCTTTTGACGTGGCAGCCTGTTTGTCTTCTGTGGAGCGTAAACAGCTCACATCTGTCTGTGTAAAACTAGGCAGCGTATTCCTTTGTATGCGTAAAAGTAGTTTATGTCAAGGAGATGTCACTAAACGACAGTCTAGGTCGCTGTGCCGCACCATCATTATAGTCGTCGTCTGGGTAGTCGTACAGTACTCTTTGTCAGGAGTCAGACGTCAGGTTCACTGCATGATTTGACAGGTTTATTTTGAGGAATACGAAGCGTTCCTCGTACACTTCAATGATGTATTAAAAGCGGATGAGTTTTACGCCATAAAGGCGATATAGCACCCTTTTTACGCTGAAGCAGCCTGGACATATTGCATTTACGCGGATAGTCCTCGAGCTTATATTTTACGCTATACTTAGCGGAAAAGCTCTGTTTGTATGCTGATGGCTCTGAAGTCATCTTTTACGCTGCTCAGCATCAACATGCTGCGTATAGCTATCCAGCATATTTTTTATGCTTCTACAAGACCCCCTTCAAAGTTTTCAAATTCCTCGTAATTTGAAATGCTTAGAATAAAGCATGAAACAGTCAAGTCTGACTCGTTCTTCAAGGCTGATTTCTTGGCGGATTCTTGGGGATTTGTTGGGATTTGGTGTGTTCTCTTTTACCAATATAAAGGCTGAGGAGTTAACCTGTTCTTCCCATATTTCCTTCACCACACAGAGATGATCGCCGGAGTTCGTCGGGTCGACTTTAGAAAGAAGAAGACCATGTTCTTCCAGCATGTAAGGAGCCAAAAAAGAAGGCGTCTTTGAGCAAATATCCTCTGCAACGATGGATCATGGAAGGATATCATAGCTTCCTTTGCTCGTGATAATCAGCAACTTCATATGGCGATTCGTCCAGGAGAGTGGAAGGGTCATGTTAGACCACACAGCTTGCAAGCTGTATTTTCTTCTGATATTTTCGTAGACCAGAGCAGAAACTAGCTCTGTCCTCGAGTATTGAGTTGGGTTAAATACCTCAACTCAATCTGTCATGGCGTATGGAGGATAGGCTCTGAATAATTCAGGCAGGCCCAATTTTGTATCCTCCCACCATTAATTATTTTTTTTTGTTAATCGGTCGCGAAAACCGACTAACTGCTGAAGAAGACGGAAGAAGATCTCCACCAGTACGAGAACCTAACAATAGATTCTGGGGTGGCCTTTCGATAACGATAAGGAAATCCTTTGTAGACGGGATTTCCCTCATATATAATCATGAAAATGAAGAAAACCCTTTGTAGACAGAATTTCCCTCATATGTAATCATAATTTAATAAAATCGTCTTCTTCTGTGCATATGATTATCTTGCCATATACTTTGCTGTGATGAAGTCTGAATATGTGTAGCTTCGACACGTCTGGTAACTTTATGCCGACTCTGATAGAAAGAGTGCTAGGTCCCGTCCTGTCTTTTATGTATAACTAAGGATGCGCAGAAAGCCGCTTAGCATTTAAGTCGAGTATTCAAACTGTCCTGCTATTATGAATGGGGAGCTGCGTAGAATTCTGAACCGTCATTTCTGATAAACAGAATTTTCGTTCAGACTATCATCTTCAAGAACGATTTCCCGAATATCCCTTGAAATAGGGCGAGAAATGGCTGTCGAACTGAGTCGCCATTTTGAACTGTAGATAAAATATTCAGACTAAATTCTGGATGAACTTCCAATCGACCCAAGGAGAAGAGTCACTTTCAATGTTAAACTCTGTATGCTTTGGATACTTGGGATATTTTGGGGCCAAGAAGGAGTATCTTCTGCGTGAACCCTTGCAATTGACCGCCTTGAGAATTGTTCAGATATACGCATATTCTGGCCTGCGTATTCTCAGATATGCGAAAAGTCATATATCTGTAATGTAGATGAGCATAAAATTATAAGTTCGTAGCCTCTCGATCGTAAAAGCTGCTGAGCATGAGAGCATTCGGGTGTAGAAACTGTATATTTGTAGCCTCTGAAAAGAAAATCTTTCGAGCGTGAAGTTGTGGATCTGCTGCCTCTGAGCGTAAAAGCCACCGAGCGTGAAATCATAGATTTGTAGCTTCTGAGCGTGAAATCGTAGGTTTGTAGCCTCTCGAGCATAAAATCTACCGAGCATAAAAGCGTCCGGGCATAAAACCATAGACTTATAGCCTCTGAGTGTAAAACCGTAGATTTGTAGCTGTCGAGCGTAGAAAGCTCCTTAGCGTAAAACCACGAATCTGCTTTGCACAAAAACTTTTCGAATTCGCTGACTGTCCGCCTTCTCTGAGTAATAGGCTGACATAGTCCCCAATCATAACCGAATATTAATTGTCAGATTTGGTTCGGAATTCGAGGAGTCCATCCGAACTCTATATATACCCCAAGGCTTTCAGTGAAAAACTTTTCATCTGTCTTTTGCAAAAGAAAGCCTTCGACTCTTCGAGTTTTCTTCTTCGTTTCCTCTCCGGGCATTCAGAGTTTTCAGCAATGGCCCCGAAACAAATCCCCTCCTCTAAGGGAAAGAAGGTTGACTCTTCTTCTCGCTGTTGCGCAGAGTGATTGCCTTAGCATCGATCAGCTCCTGGATCTTCCTCTACAGTACATAACACGCTTTTGTAGGGTGGTGTATGTATCTATGGAAGATACAGTACTTAGGGTTATTAGTACTGCCGACTTCATTAGGCCGCTTCTCCTCAGGAAGGGTAATCTTGTCGCTTTTGACGAGACACTCGAATATGCTCGGAATATCGTCGTCGTCGAAAAAGTATACTTTAATGGGCCTGGAAGTCCCAGGTTTCGTCTGTGTGGTTGCCGCAATCTTTTTCCTGGACGTATTGATTGTCAGAGCTTCTTTTCCTTTGGAACCACGAGGATGGTCGCTGTTGGGGGATGACCTCTTGCCTCTATCGGAGGCAGAGATTATGATGCCAATATCACGCGCCTTCCGACTGTTGTCCTCGGTGGCTACCGCTGAGATGATGAACGAGGGCCAATCATGGAACTGATATGGTCCAGTGAACACCGAGATTACAGAAAGAAGGTTCTTCTTGCAAATGTCCACCAATGCCGAGTCTGGAACTCCGGGAGGCATTTATAAAGTGGCTTGACGAAAACGTTCGATGAAGGTACGAACGTCCTCTTTTTCCTTCTGCTTGACTTCGATGAGAGAGGACATAGACATGTCCATCCCTTCCTCGTAGAATCGTGCGAAGAATAGAGCCTTGAAGTCTTCAAAAGATGTAATGCAGTTGTCCGCCAGGCTACGGTACCACTGGTAAGCCACTCCCGAGAGACAGCCCTTGAACACCCGAGTGAGGAGGGCATCATTCCCTTGTAATAACACCGTCATCATACTGAAGTAGTTCATGTACTAACTCGGTGATATTTTTCCTTCAAACAAAGCCATAGTCTGTGGTTTGTATTTAGGAGAGAAAGGGGCCTCTTCCCAGATAACCGGGTAAGGCTGGTTGATTCCTAATTTCTTGAGCTGATCTTTGTGCTTCAAGGCTTCAAATTGGACTTTCAACTCCCGTACTGCCTGCATCAGATTTTCAGCCGATAGCGGGACCACGGAGTGGTGAGGAATCGGTTGCATCGTGACTCCAACGGGAGGTAATACATTCTCCGAGTGAGGAAGCGGAGGAACTGCTGACTCCTGATCTAGGGCAGGCTCTTGGATCGCGTTGGATGGTGGTAAGTCCACCCCCACACGTATCTGAGTTGGAGGGGCCGATGCTTCAGCCATAGCAGCTGTGTGTTGAGTCAGCATCATCTGGTGTATGTTCTCCATCATGGATTGCATCTCTTTTAGGGATGTCTCCAGTACAGTAATGCATTGCTCAGCGCTCCCTGATGGCGAAGCTTCCTCGCGTTCATCTCCAATGGCATAAACTCCCATCTTCCTGGGTGTCATTTAAGGATTAGTATAGGTCTCTGTAGAAGTTGACTCTATACTTTCAGCATCTGATTCGGGAGACTGGCGACCTCCAACATCGAAATCAGAAGAGTACGAAGTCGGTTGTCGTGACCTCGAACGGGTATTTCGGAACACCCCAGCTTCAGTGTTCCTAAGGAGCTTGTTGAATCTCCTTCGGCTCGGAGTTCTAGAGGGATGACGTCTTGAGCTCGATCTTCCTCTAGGTATGTGTGAAGCCATGTTCACAGATGCATGTGTGGGCTCTTCTTCCTGGAAAGACGGAGAGTAGCTCAACCGGTCAAAAACTGACCGTTTTGCTTCAGAACAGCAATAATTAACTATAATCCTATGACTATTACAATAGTGCTCGCTATGAGGCGTAATAGACATGCTGGAAGATCCCCTATCCTTGCGTTTCTGGATCAGATACTCACGCAGGTCAGGAGGATTTACAGTAGCAGAAGAAGAAGAAGATGGCTTATTCTTTCTGTTCATATCAATGGGCATGCGGATGTTGGGAACCATAGTTTTCCCTGTGCCACCCGTATACAACAGGTTGGCTATCTGGGTAGCGGATAATCCCCGAGGAGGGTGTCTTTCCGCAAATTGAGCCTTCTTTACGCTGAGGGGCTTGGCCTGGCATAATTTGGAGCTCTGCTCGGACTGGAGTAAAGCTGAGGATGTCCTCAGTCGGCCGTCTGCCTCTCGCGTAATCCGGAGGGCGGGCAGATTCTTCCCTTGCTGGCATAAAGGCCGAGAAGTTGAGCAGTCCGCCGCTTGCTTTCCCTTGCGTAGATTGCAGGGATCATCTGTTTTTCCGTGGAGGGCAGATGCATTTTTACGTGCGGAGCGTGTTTGGAATTTCTGATTTGGAGCTAAGGCATTGTCAGAAATTCTGTCTGCCACATCATCAACGGGAAACAGAGTTTTATGCGCGATGTGCGATGTATACTTCTGGATTGGCGCTGAGGCATTGCCAGAAGTTTTGTCTGACCCGTCAGCGACGGGAGACTGAGCTTTACGTGCAAGGCGCAGAGTATACTTCTGGATTGGCGCTGAGGCATTGCCAGAAGTTTTGTCTGACCCGTCAGCGACGGGAGACTGAGTTTTACGCGCAAGGCACGGAGGGAGCGAAGCTACAACCTCGTTGGTCGGAGAGATCAGAGAGTCGGCAGGAATGGTAGGGGATGTCTTGGGCATCCAGACCTTATGCAGCTTCCTGTTGTCTTGGACAGAGAGAGAGTGAGAGCTATCGCCTGTTCAAAGCATATCTTCGTAGGCAGACTGGTTGAACTGGACGACCAGGGTCTTCTTCACGGATCCCACGGATACCGTATCGCGTTGAGCAATTGCTTCCTCATCAGAAGAGAAAGATGTCCCCAGCAGAGTCGCCATCTTGTGTTTGATAATAAACGGAAGAAATGAAATGAGGTTTATACGAAACCCGCTCTTAGGTTTACAAACAAGAAGTACAATTAATCCAATACTAGGATGTCAAGTATAATTTTTAATCTGGGTAAATATTGCTATAGGAGTCTGATCTGCAGTCGATCACTTTGTCCCTTGGACTACACGATGATGAAGAAGTGTCGTAGAAGATAGAAAGCAGCTTCGAAGGTTGCTGAAGAGAATGGATGCTCGATGCCAAAGTCGTCGATCACTACTCTTTGCCTGAGCTCTGGATTCTCCTCTCTCAAAGAATCTTTGACTCTTAGTTCCTTGACCTATTTTCTCCACCTCTAGATTTTTAGACCTTGGAATCTGCGACCTTTTTTCGACCTTCGACCTCTGTCAATAGAGGTCTCTATTTATAGAGTTTTAGTGATAGTGACCACCCAGTCGGCGTAGAAACCGAGTAGTGGAAAGTATAGCACCCTTTTACACGATGGTTACAATAACCGTTGCCCGCGTATAAATAACCTTTTGAATGAGCGTGTGACGCATGTCCCTTTAAGAGACAATGCGTATAACTGCTGCGAAGATCACGGCGTAAAAGCCACGTAGGTAGTTATCCCTCACATAGAAAAGGTTGGCATAGAAGCCAATAGCTGTCACCATGGCGTAGAAGCCAAAAAGTTATCAAACCGGCATAGAAGCCGAGTAGGCGTAGAAGCCGAGCAGGCATAGAAGCCGAGTAGGCGTAGAAGCCGAGTAGGTATAGAAGCCGAGCAGGCATAGAAGCCGAGTGGGCATAGAAGCCGAGTAGGCGTAGAAGCCGAGTGGGCATAGGAGCCGAGCATAGCCTGATGGCGTAATATGCAAAAGTGATGATGTGGACATCTTGGCCGAAATTACGGCTTTTGGAGATATAATCAAATCTCTTACATTAAATGCAGAGATCTGCCATCATCCTGCGTATTAAATGCAAAGGCGTGTCTTGAAGATCTGCCATCATTCTGCGCATTAAATGCAGATACGCGTCTCGAAGCTCTGCCACCATTTTGCGCATTAAATGCAGAGGCGTGGCTCGAGCCTTGTACGAAGAGCAACTTTTGATGTGGCAGCCTGTTTGTCTTCTGTGGAGCATAAACAGCTCATATCTGCCTGTGTAAAACTAGGCAGCGTATTCCCTTGTATGTGTAAACGCAGTTTACGCCAAGAAGATGTCACTAAACGACAGTCTGGTGACATTTAATCAAATCTTTTGCATTAAATGCAGAGATCAGCCCACATCCTGCGTATTAAATGCAGAGACGTGCCTCGAGCCCTGTACGAAGAGCAGCTTTTGACGTGGCAGCCTATTTGTCTTCTGTGAAGCATAAACAGCTCGCATCTGCCTGTGTAAAACTAGGCAGTGTATTCCCTTGTATGTGTAAAAGCAGTTTACGCCGAGGAGATATCACTATACGATAGTTTGGTGACATTAATCAAATCTTTTACATTAAATACAGAGATCTGCCATCATCCTGCGTATTAAATGTAGTGGC
Organism: Iris macrosiphon; assembly: GCA_036927795.1. Lineage (NCBI taxonomy): Eukaryota > Viridiplantae > Streptophyta > Magnoliopsida > Asparagales > Iridaceae > Iris > Iris macrosiphon. The sequence continues at coordinate 50,479,219 of JAYESA010000017.1, read as the reverse complement.
GTGTCTCGAAGATCTGTCACCATTCTGTGCATTAAATGCAGAGACGAACCTCGAGCCCTATACGAAGAGCAGCTTTTGACGTGGCAGCCTGTTTGTCTTCTGTGGAGCGTAAACAACTCACATTTGTCTGTGTAAAACTAGGCAGCGTATTCCTTTGTATGCGTAAAAGCAGTTTATGCCAAGGAGATGTCACTAAACGACAGTCTGGGTCGCTGTGCTGCGCCATCATTATAGCCGTCGTCTGGGTAGTCGTGCAGTACTCTTTGTCAGGAGTCAGACGTCAGTTTCACTGCATGATTTGACAGGTTCATTTCGAGGAATACGAAGCGTTCCTCGTACACTTCAATGCTGCATTAAAAGCGGATAAGTTTTAGCCATAAAGGCGATGTAGTACCCTTTTTATGCTGAAGCAGCCTGGATATACTGCATTTACGCGGATAGTCCTCGAGCTTATATTTTACGCTATACTTAGCGGAAAATCTCTGTTTGTACGCTGATGGCTCTGAAATCATCTTTTACGCTGCTCAGCATCAACATGTTGCGTATAGCTATCGAGCGTATTTTTCATGCTTCTACAATTATATATATTAATTACATATATACATGACTAATGCAACTTGCTACGATAAGAATTCAAGAGTAACTACTAAAATTTCCCAAAATAGACTCTTATATCATACTGTATCACAAGATACTATGATAAGCTCTACTCGTGTCTAATTGTGGAAACGTATCTATTCTTCTAACATTAATCTAAGTCTAATTAGATCTAATTGGTCTCATAACACACTTGATGCATCAATCTCAAAATTCTTCCAAACTGGGCACAAAAACCTAAGTTGAAACCACAATACAGGTCATATAAAAATAGTTCTTGTTCCTATGGATAGATCTAAGCCAAGAAAGATTTTCTAATGGTCAAATGCATGAATTAGAGTCTAATTATGGAAGGAGTTTAGAATTTAGCAATTGGGAGATGGATTCCTAATGAATCACTCAAATGGACACGATCTGGACATAAACTCCTTACCAATTACTCATTCTCCAAGTGCTCCTTACAATCCAAGCTCCAATGCTTCTTAATTGATGAAAATTATGAGAAAATGAGAGTGAATTGAGTGAGTTTGGTGGATGAATGAAGTAAATTAGGAAAGAACTAAATTAGGGATCTAAATTTGAAATGAACTAATGAGAGGAGAGAGAGAGAAAGACCTCCCCCTCAAATTATAGGCCCCCTCTAGCACCTTCTTCAAGTAGGCATATTAGGAAGCTTCTAATTTTTTATGAACTAATATAATCTCTTTAATTATGAGGTCTAGTTAGGTGGGCTATATTATAAAGCTTATAATTCTTCATGAACTAATCTAATCTCTTTAATTAATTAAGGGAAAGGTCTAAGATCTTTTTCGGAGAAAAAGACGGTTGCTTGCTCGAATTGAAGGAGTTTAGAAGGTAAACCATAGATCTAGGGCCCCCACTAGTTAATTATGAGGTCTAGTTAGGAGGGCTATATTAGGAAGCTTCTAATTCTTCATGAACTAATCTAATCTCTTTAATTAATTAAGGGTGGTCTAATTGGGCATAGTCTAATGTTGGCCTCAATATGCCATGATAAACTAATAGGTCCACTAATGATAAGTCTAAATAACATAGACTAGTCCACTAACAAATAAATAAATAGCATAACACATATAATTAATTACTAGTTTAATATATAATATGAAATTACTAAATAATAAATATGCTAATGGAAAAAATACCCTCATCCAAAAATGTGGTAGTGACAATATCGACACGTGTTCTCCTGTAGGTGCATGCTGTATTAAGGCTACCACGTGGCCAATCGAGATCTGGGGTTGATGATGCCCATATTACTCATGACGCGTGTCATGCCCAAATTTTAATGGCTGTGATTGCACATTGGGATCACTATCACTTAGCGCATAAAAATTACTGAGGGAGTATTAGCGCATGGCACTACTGACACATGGGAACACTGGATGCGTAGTGGCGCATGGCACTGCTGGCACATGGGAACAGTAAAGAAGTAGTGGCGCATGGCACTACTGGCATATGAGAATACTAGAGAAGTAGTGGTCGACACATGGCCCTGGATCACTTTGGCGCATAGGAGTCGTACATGGCTCTAGATCACTTTGGCGCATGGGAGTAGTACATGGCTCTGGATTACTTTGACGCATGGAAGAGATTTTCTATGCTTCTACAGGGACATAATGTATGAAATATCATCCATTATATTTATTCTCAACTTGTAAGTCGTATGGCATGATTTATTATATAGAGAGAGAGTGAGAAAGAGATCGAGAGAGAGAGAGCTTGAGAGATTATATTTTTGGCCTAACGTCATTGTAACTCTATTTCATTATCAATAAAAAGAATTATTTCTTTATATATTGTCATGACCCACATCCGGTGTGAGGGCACGATTACGTGGGTACGTCCAGCCTACGCCATAGCATCGACGGTAGAACACTGTCTAGGTCAAAAATACTATCCAATCTTCTCTCACAATAATATATGAAACATGTCAATGATATCTCAACTCCATGCAGAGGACAAGATGATAATATATATGTTAATCGATACTCAATCACAATAAAACTAGAGGAAGATAATGGCACGATATCATATAAGAAATGGATATTACAAAGTCATAAACTAGAATAACTCCAATCAATATCCAAGTCTAAAAGTTTATCATCATCATCAAAAAGTCTAAAGTATCAATAAAATCTTAAGTCTAATAGCTGGAGATATATCCAATACAATGTAAAAGTGCTAGCAAATATAAATAAGGTGATTGGTAACACCGGCTATACCTCCTGGTATTCACTCCTGAATGGTAGGACCCATTGTTGCTACTCCCTCATGTGATCCATAGTACATAGGACACTAATCTTCTAAGTAATCGTCTGAACAATATATCCAGTCATGATGGAACGAGTATAACCCAATATCAGTTCCAAATTAATTGATAATGACTATAAACAGTAATAGTGAATGCAATACAAGCTGAGAAAATTAAAGATTAGATATCATAGTATGACAGAAAAGAAAGACATGTAATCTAGAACAAAAAGACAATATCACTACACAATGAAATTGAATAAAGAGAAGAACTAAAACTATGCTAAGTGTTTTGAAATACTAATTAGATATATGATCGGCTTGGTCGATAGTTTTCTACTTTAACGAGGGAGCAACTCAACCACACATAAAATGTGTGGTTAGTTATTATCTATTTTGTAACTCAACCACAGGTGAAATGTGTGATTAGTTATTGTGCACATTATACATGATTTAGACATTATTTAAGGTTCTTGATCACATATCTTTCTAGCATTTTTGTCCCGACTAGTACAATGGATCCAAATCACGACATATCATAACACGATAATCACTATACATGGTCCATAATATGAGCATGATGATATGATCTATATAATCACAAAGAATATCAAAATAATCACTGAAAAGTAATATCTCATGACGAAGATCCAAATATACCAATCTGTGTACCATCGTGTCGAGAATCAGGTAAAATATTACTAAATAGTTGTATTATAGTAATGATCAAATAATAGAAACTATCAGAGAATGTACTCACCTGGTGCCCGGTGCAAGAAACAATGAACAAGAGTCCTAAATATTGGAACATTAATATTAAAGTCTGATTTAAAATAATAAACATTTGTAACTAGCTTGTTTTGATATTTCTAGGCCACTTCTAGGTCCAACTAGGGTATACTAGTTAATACTAGGTTAACTAGGTCAATACCATGTTACTGTAGATTTTAAAGTCATATTAGGTTAATCTAGTCAATATTAGTCTTATACTAACCAATTATGGGTCACGACCCATTAGTGTTTGGACAAAAAAAAAATCGTCATACTAAGTATACTAGTTAATAACTTAACTATATAACTTACCTTAGTATACTAACCCATATCTTAACTTAATACTAGATGTACTTGACTGAAATTAACTATATATCAATACAACAACCAATGACCCCCAACTCTAATATCCTTTCATCTTTCTAGTTAACCAAAATACTCTATCATTGATAACATTGGTATCCTATTACCCTCTTTCTACACATAACATTAATCCTAATACTTATTACCTCACTACTTTAATCCCAACACCTAAGTATAACCACTACCTCACAAAAATTTCATATTTCCTTAGTACAAAGAGCTTTAACTGATACTCTAGGTATCAGTCACTCTCACATCTACCTATCCAAGCCCAAATATTACTAATAATTTCTCACCTAACTGATATAGTTCAAGTATCTGAACACCTCATCTCCTGTCCTGCACTCCAAGTAAGGATACACCATATTGACAAACTAACAAGTCTAGCACCCATCCTAACCCCCTACTATACTTGTTGTTGCTTGGCAATACCTACAGCCACCCAACTGGATCATTCACTTCCCAGGTTGCCCTCAATTGACATGATAACGTGCTCCAACTGCTACCTAAACTGCAACCTCTACCCTTTACTGATGCAAGTACATCAGGACACACTCGCCTTGCTGCTATAGTTGCTCTCCTAACTTCATTTGCAGCACATCTCCAATACTCTAAACGTAAGTTATACTCTGGTCTTATTGCTACCACAGGATCATGATACATCCGGCCACTTGAGCATTCTTCCTAACTCTGTACTTACCTGCCCTCATAACTTACACTAATAGTTCATACCTTGATCCAAATCCTCACCTCTCTGTATAATATTGTACTAGATACAAACGGCCCGTACAGTTTGCACCACTTACTCGAGCTACCACATTAGCTAAAACCTTCCACCCTTATACCCCTGAGCTCTGTATAGGATTTAAGTGCACCAGTGTACTGATACCTCATACCAGAGAACAACAGGGAAACCCTAAGTTAACCTATGCACTGAAGTTGCTGCTCATATTCTTCTAAATAGCATACCACAACCCCCACTATACCTATAGGCATACCCACATAAGATCTGAGCACACCAATCTCACTCAATTGAACATATGTACAAGGCATATACTATATTACCCCCAAACTCTAACTGCAACTGAAATCCCACTTAGTATCTCTTTGCCACACTCAAATTTTACTACTGTAACCATTGAAACTGGACAGTGCAATCACCCAGCTACTATCATAAATACCTTTTCCAACCTCACATAGAACACAAGAACACTCTAATGCCACCTCACATACAACCATATACATTATATCATATTTATATTCATATATATATAAACACACACACACACACACACACACACACACACACACATATATATATACATAAATGATCTAAAATCATTCGGGTTTATGAAATCACCCTATGTTACATGGATTGGATTTGGATTTGGTGGTTGAGATTAAAATATGGTGGGGTCCACATCTTTTAAACTTAACCACTCAATCATAATCCAACCCATATAACATAGGGTGGTTCTATAATATGAAACCACCCAGATAGTTCTATAGCATTACCCTATATATATATATATAGGCAATACATTAAATCTTGGTGAGTACACTCAAGATACTCGCCATATACTCACGATACTCTCCTCAAATACCAATATACCCACCAAACCTCATGGAACATATTTAATATATCATGTGTAGTATAACTATTATAACAAAAGGCTTTTCTAATGCAATAAAGAGAAATTGACATGCTATAACTCAATACACATGAAAATACCTCTCATATGACTCTGTATCAGGACGTATCATGATGCGTACTTCTCGTATCCAATTGTGGACACGTACACCCTATTCTTCCAAATAGAAGACCACAACCCCCACTCTACCCACAGGCATACCCACATAAGATCTGAGCACACCAATCTCACTCAATTGAACATATATACAAAGCACATACTATATTACCCCCAAACTCTAACTGCAACTGAAACCCTACTTAGTATCTCTTTGTCACACTCAAATCTTACCACTGCAACCAGGAAAACTAGACAGTGCAATCACCCAGCTACTTTCATAAATACCTTCCCCAACCTCACATAGCACACAAGACCACTCTAATGCCACCTCAACACCCAACCATATACATAATATCATATTTATATTCATATATATAAATATACACACACACTTATATATATATATATATATATATATATATATATATATATATATATATATATATATATATATATATATAATGCTTGGTGAGTACACTCAAGATACTCACCATATACTCATGATACTCTCCTCAAATACCAATATACCCACCAAACCTCATGGAACATATTTAATATATCATGTATAGTATAACTATTATAATAAAAGGTTTTTCTAATGCAATAAAGAGAAATCGACATGCTATAAACCAATATACTTGAATATACCCCTCCTACGACTATGTATCAGGACGTATCATGATACACGCACCTCGTATCCAATTATGGACACGTACACCCTCCCAAATCATGAATTATAATCTAAAATCACGGAAAAAATATATTATCAAATATTTAATAGCCCATGCTCTGATTTTCTCTAATTTGGCCATAAAAGTCAATGTAACTATCACAATAGGCCTCATTAGAACATAGTTATTCTTCCTATGGGTAGTCCTTAGCCATAAAAGGGTTCCTATGGGTCAAATACATCAATTAGAATAAAATTTGATAGAAAAATAGAAATTTTACATATTGGGAGGTGGATTTCCAATATATACACCACCAAGTCAACACAAATGAAGGTTGGACACAATCCCTAGCCAATGCTTCCTTTCAAAGCTTTCTCTAGCAATGAAATGCTCCTTAGCCTCCTTTGGAATAAAATATGATGAGATTTGTGAGTGGATGGATTAGGGTTTGCTTTCAAATTTGGAAAAGTTTTGGGGATAAACAAATTAGGAAGTAATGGAGGCTAGTAATGAACTAAAGAGAGTATTTATATGTCCTAATAGGGTTGGCCATCTCCTCCATAGGTTTAGGTTGGTTGCAATATCCAAAGTGGCCTTTTTGGTTGTCATGACAATTTATTTAATTATGGAGAATAGTTAAAATCCTAATGAAGGGATCTTCTATTCATTCTCCTCATTTTATTGAGTCAAACTATGACTAAACTAAATAATTGAACCAATGAGTCAAGTCAAGTCTAGTTGGGTTCACATGGGCTTACTAACACTAAGTCTAACTAATAGGCTAACCACTAACCACTAATCACATAGTCCATTCTAACTAGCTAGCTCACAACAAATACATATAATAATAAATATTATATCACAAATATAATTATCGAGCAAATTATTGAAATAATAAAAATATCCCCTTTTCGAAATTAGGTGATTACATCTATCTTGTGTTTATTCAACTTTTCTGCTTAGAGACTTCTGTACGATGACTTTATAACTTAGTTGTTCCATCGTTCATTTGGTGCTTACCTTGTACGAGCGCAACTTATGCTCGTACCATATCAAGCCCAGCGAGGACGTTCATTTTGCAGAACCGAGATGTGACAATTTTGGTATCAGAGCACGACTTTACGGCCTTGGACCCTGGTCAATTCTCTTAGTTTAAGTTACGTTCGTTATCGATATCATTGATGCTCTCTCTCGATGTTTCGTGGGATGTTCCATACAATAAGTCAAGATATTTTATGAATCTCATGCGGGTATTTTGTTGACTAGGGATAAATATGCAGAAGGCCTTATTGGTTGAGTTGTGCTGGATATTACATATCTAGAACTATGTTCATTTTGGCAATTTGTGTGCAGGATAAGAATATTTTTGGATGAGCAGAAGTTGGACTCAATTTATTAGATTTGATATAGCTATCGGTAAAGGTGTTGCCGGGAGATTGATATTATTGATGTGAATGCAAAGGGAGTGTGTTTGGATTGAGGAACGAATGAGTTGGATGCTCAAGTGGATTATGTGAATTCGATTTTGAGGATTTGCTAAATGGGTTGAATCATGAGTGGTGTATGGGGTAGCCTTGTTGATGTTCGATCACTTGAGAATTTTTGGTATCAATGAGTTTATCAGCAATGAACGAGATAGTGCAAAGCCTTAGATAGAATTTTACTTAGTTAATCATAATTTGGAATATCTCGTCTAAGATTGGTTCAAACGATTGATGATAAGTTGTCAAGATTGAGATAATATCGGATAAAGATTCAAAATGAATGGCTTGGTCGTGTATCACATTACGGATTGAATCAAATAGGATAAAATTTTGATATCGAGTTAGAAGAATCGAGGATACGATCGAAAGATAAAACTATTAAAAGTTGTTTTGAGGATTGACGAACTTACTCTAAGGATTTGAGAATTTTACTGCTTGAGGACTTGGAGATAGATGACAACTGAGTAAACCTAGAATTCGAATGAGCTGATACAGTATCGACGCTCGACAGATAGTAAGGATTGATATATATATATATATATATATATATATATATATATATTTATTTATTTATTTATTTATTTATTTATTTATGGATAAAATATAATATTTTACGAATGGATAATTTTATAGTTAAGCAAATATAATTGTGTATATCAAGGCGTACTGAAGATCAAGGGACCGTGGCTCGAGGATAGTCTAACGGGATTAGATGATGATCGAATTGCATATTGAATTATCGAATTTCGTTATATTAATGGATGTTAGATTATGGATTCTTGGGTGATCGGACAATAACGTTGATGTTTCAGATGACTTGGCTAGGCGAATTTTGATCAAGGCAGAATGGTTATTAGATGAACACAACTTGATGGATGTTAAAAATTTTAGTTATTGATCAATGACTCGGTGTAACATGATTGATGGTTGGAAGGAAAGTGAGTCTACCTATAAACTTTGATAGAATAAGTAACGATAAAGTGTTCAGTGGTTTCAAGATTATCTTGACTTATGGTTTGATGATAAAGTGAATTGAGGATACAAGTGAATCGGGTATGTGTGTTGATGATGAGTTGGCCTGGAATTGAAGCAAGTCGTGCTCGATGGGTTTATGAGCGAATACATAGTTTATGTTGGACGAGAGTTTACGATTTGAGATTTGTGAGTTAGGAAACTTGACTTACGATTTGGTGAGCGAGACTTAGGAAAATGATATTAATGGATTCTATCGTACATATTTGAGGATAGGCTAAGTGAATCATTCGAATTGATACATGTTAATCAGGATATATCGAGGATGATGTCTAGACAAATTAACCCATAATGACTTTGCTCAACAGACTCTGAACCTTGGACTTTAAGTTGTTGATTTTCGTAGGATGATCTATTTTCGAAGTTTAGAAATTTGAGTGGGACATGTCATGCCCCAGTCCCAAAATACGTAGGACTAGGAGTACATAACATGCCAACTACGTATCATGTGGACTCCAGACCAACTCAAATACGTATAAGGTGTCTATATTAGGGCATTATATCTAATATGGCAAGTCAATCTATATTTTAATCCACATAAAGTATAAGTCACAAGAAAGAACAATATGGTTCATGGTCTGCAACCCAGTAGCATATATGTTCGAATAGACCCAAAAGAATAATACGAATCTATCAAAACTAGGCTATATCAGCAAAATAAGTGAAGATAGCCCAAAATATAAGTACGTGAGATTATGATGAATGAAAGTATAAATAGTTAAAGTTCATCAAGAATCACACGTCTGGTGGAGACAAATCCACTACTATTAGACAAAAAATAAACAAAAAATAAAAGACAAAAAAATAAAATTAAGCATTTGTAGGGCCATCAAATGTTGTCGTACCACTATATGATGTCTGGTACGTAAATATGAGGGTACTTCTCGTCTGCCAAACCTGAGTACTTCCAATATGAAATAGTATAACCATACAAAAAGGCAAGAGAGCAAATATAAGTATACTACTGCTAACCAGTCTATGTGTAAATATAAACGAGGACAACGTTCAATACTAGGGCCAACTGACTCGGGTACACGAGTAGCGCTCCGTCGAGACGCTATCAAGACACAACGAGTAGTGCTCCTCACGAGACACTATCAAATACTCATCGAGTAGCTCTCTGTTGAGACGCTATCAACACAGACACGATACGTGCAACATGGCCCAAGCACCTAGTGATGTCCTCCATACCCAATGAAACTACAAGTCGAGTCTATACCAAGCGAGAATCTAGTAGGTAATGTACTATTGTTAAACCAAGTGTGGGAACGAACCGAGAAGGACCCAAAACACATCTAATTATATAACACATAAAGGTACAACATCTCTAACTATCATGCATGCAACTCTCCATGTCCAAGTACATGTCCACAGGGTACGAATGTACAAGAGAGACAGTTCTATGGAAACAACTAATAATAAATCTACAACCAATAGATAAGAACAAGATTACTATGAAATAATGAGCAAAAAATACTGAACAAGAAAATAGAAAGCATAAAAGTACTAAACAATAGCAAGGTATCTTGTCTTGTAGTCCACTGCTGCTAAGGTTGAGGGTACAGAGGTCTGGTCCAAGCCTCTAGACATAATCCCAAGAGATGATTAAGACTGATGAACCACGATTGTTTGTATCTCTACCTATAATTTATTTACAGAGTTTATCATTTCTATTTTATTTTATTTATGATTATAATTCTACTTATTTCATTAAGTTGTCCATATTTGTACCCAAAGCCACCACTATATTATGTATAGCAAGTTTGTATAATATCAATTAAGTATCAAATATTAATTAGAGATTTGGGGGAGGGTCTAGATGCAAAATAAGTTACTAAATTTTGATTATGATCTAAACAAACAGATAGAAGCAACGGAGTACACGTTCTTATTATTTTTCTACCATTTCTTAATGAATAGTGCTAGCATCAATATTGTTCTTCTTCTACTTCTTTCTTGTATTAACTTAACCTTTGTGCACATATTCTATGTAGCTTGGAACATACCGTAGGATCGAGATGGCAAGGTACGATTGTCTGTTGAAGGCGGCGGCGCGTGAACTCCCGGAAGATCGACAGAGCACGCGGAGGCTTCGCATGGTTCGGCGTGGCGGCTTGCTAGAAGTCGTCGGCTCGGGAACTTCACACGGAGAGGCTACCTGGAACGCGGGTGGTGGTCTGTATTCTCCGCTCGGGGTTCTTGTTTCCTACCTACCGCTTGCAGCGCGGTTGGTCATGGGAACAGTGGTGAGGCACCGTTTGCGCGTGGCCGTTCTAGACTTGCTCCAGGAGTGGGCAAGAGTGAGTCCGACATCTGGGGTTGCTCGGTTTGTGCTCAAGCACGGCGCTGACACGAGGTTGCTAGCGCCGGCCCTGGGTTGAAGTGGGCGTGCGAGGCCGGGTCGTCGGGGGTGGGTCGGTCATCGCTTGTTGGCTGGAAGGGATCGTTCACACAGATGTGTGTTTGTGAGAGGAGACAGCAAGCTTGCGTTGATGGCAAAGGAGAACACAGAAACTTTAACACTCTCTATGAACAAAGGAGAACACAGAAACCTTTTAGAATTGATGATTCTTAATACAATTAAAGAGTTACTACATGGCTGCTTAAATACATGAAAGCAAACTAACTAAAATGCCTAGAGTCATGCTCACGTTGGCAACAATTCAGGATCTGTGCATGCTTGTGGACCTATTCTCAAGGTAGCCACTTTAACCAATATGCACAATACAAGGAACATCTCAGACCAAGTCATGATTATTGTTAACATGCTCCCCCCTAATCTGGACTTCACTCTGAGAGGTCCTTGACTCCAATGTTCCTACGATGCTCTTCAAACATGGATCGGTTCAGAGCCTTTGTCAGGATGTTTGCAGTTTGCTCTTTGCTGCTCACGTACTCCACATCAATCTGTCCCTTCTTGACACATTCCCTGATAAAATGATAGCGTGCATCTATATGCTTGCTTCTATCGTGAAAGACAGGATTCTTCACCAATGCAATTGCAGACTTGTTATCCACCAGTAGCTTTGCTGAATAATTTTTACTCCCTGTCATCATCTCCACCATACGATTCAGCCAAATAGCTTGACAAGTTGCTGTCGACGCCGCCATATACTCCGCCTTACACGAAGCTAATGCTACTGTCTTCTGTTTCTGTGATGTCCAAGTGATCGGACATTTACAGAAGTAGAAGATGATCCCAGTGGTACTCTTGCGATCGTCCAAATTTCCAGCCAAGTCGCTATCACAGTAGCCTTGAAGCTGCTCCTCTACTTGTCCTCTGACAAACTCAAGGCCATAATGTAGTGTGCCCTTCACATATCGCAGTATCTGCTTGATTGCAGCGTAATGAGTCTGCGTCGGTGCCTCCATGAAGTGACTCACCACGTCGAGTATGCGATATCGGGCCGGGTGTGCGTCAAGTATCGAAGACTTCCAACGATACTCCGATAGTGTGTTGCATCCACCTTTGGGCTTGTATCAGACTTGGTGAGTTTCAGCTTTGCTTCTATGGGTGTTTTGCTTGCATTGCACTCCAACAAACTGGTCTGCTCGAGGATCTTCTTGGCCTAGGCCGTTTGCTTCAGCTTGACTTTATTGACACCTTGCTGCACCTCTATGCCAAGGTAGTAGCTAAGGTCGCCAAGATCACTCATCTCAAACTCATCTTTCATCTGCTGCTTGAACTCCTCCACATGTCTAAGATTTGAGCCGGTGATAATAAGGTCGTCAACATAGACTCCAACAAGCAGCAATTCGTTCTCCTGACAGCGCATGTACATGGCATGCTCTTGTGGACATCTGTTGAAACTAAGTGACAACAAGTATGCATCAAGCCTTGAGTTCCATGCTCGTGGCGCCTGGCGTAGACCATACAAGGCTTTATAAAGCTTGTATACTTTGTCCTCGTGACCCTTCACGACAAACCCAGTTGGCTGCGCAACGTAGACATCCTCTTTGAGCTCACCGTTCAGGAATGCCGATTTGACGTCTATGTGATGCACACGCCAACCTCGCTGACATGCTAGTGCGAGAATGAGCCGGATGGTTTCCAGCCTAGCCACCGGTGCAAACATCTCATCGACGTCGATACCTTGGCGTTGAACATAACCCTTGGCAACCAGCCGAGCCTTGTATTTTATAACGTCGCCATTTGGATCCTTCTTAAGCTTGTACACCCATTTCAGCCCTATGGCTTGCGCGCCCTTCGGCAGATTTACAAGACTCCATGTCACTACCACATTTTAGGAAAAAGGGTATTTTAGTAATTTCCTATTTAAATAAATATTGTGCATGGTAAATAATTTTTGTTGTATTATTTAATTGTTGTTGGATGTTATTTAATTATTTTGGACTTATTTTAGTGGACCCAACTAGTGTAGTTTGGACCCATGGACCAACATGAATTAAATAGTTAGATTTGGCCCATTTAGAAAGCCCATAATTAAGGAGATGGATTAAATTAATTAAGTGATTAGACTAGAAGCTTCCTTCCTTAATTATTTCTTCATGAGAGGCCCCAAGGGGTACATTGGACATTTTATAATTGCTTGGGAGAGGGGCAAGGCCGGCCTATTAAAAGAGGGAGGAAATTTCTCTCTCCTCTCATTCTCATTCCAAATCTAGATCTAGAATTTCCCACTCCTAAATTCCCTCCATTCCTATTCCAATTTCCCACCAAATTCATTCTAAATTCTTCCCAATTCACCATTAGAAAGTTGAGAAGCAAGGATCTAGAAGGAGGAAGCAAGGATCTATAAAGAGGAGCAAGGATCTACAATTTGGAAGCAAGTTCATCTCAATTGGAGGTTTCATTGGGAATCCATCTCCCAATAGGTATAATTCAGTTTTTCCTATTAAAATAGCTTCTAAATCTGAGATTTAATCATATAAAATCAACCCATATGTATGTACTACCCATAGGACTTTGTTTTATGTTCATAGGAGACCCATGGAGAAAGTTATGGTGCTTTTTGTGTCAATTTTGTTGGAATTCCGAATTTACATTTTGTTGTGTGTGTCAATTGATCCTATAGATCAATTGGGCATATGCTTATGTGTTTGGGGCTTGTGTCGTGTCCATATTTGGGTACATGTGGTTCGTATCCCAACTATTTGGTAATACGTGTCATTTTGGGAGTTTCCCTCCGACACGGGGCTTTGAACATGTCGTATTTTGACACGGACACATAGATCTACTTTTGACACTTTGATTTGTTCATAAATATTATTTGTGACTTGTTTGTGTCCTTCGGGGTGCAATTGGTTGTGTGTTGGACTCGTGTCACATGCGTATCCTAGATCTAGTAGGATACGGTGTGATACTCTCCAATTTGGTGTGTTTATGTGTAGATCTAATTATTTATGCTTTAAATTCTTCATTTATAACTAGTAAATATATATAGATATTATATATTATTTTAGTGTATTTATTATGGTATTTATTGTAGTATAGATCTATAGATATTTCTATGTGTTCTAATATGGTGTATAAATATATGTATGTAGCTTTCTTGCATGCAAATATATATGTACTTATGTTAATAACATAAATTATACATAAATGTTTTATAAAATATATTTATGTGTTTAAATGTATAATTATATTATTTATAATTATTATATATTTAATTGTTAATTTAATGAATGTATTTTTATGTGTGCTTCTAGCCATATAAAATACGTACATTAATATGTGCATTGTGTTTTGTAACTAATAGTATTTAATTGTATTATTAGTATACTTTGTGTGGGTACCAATTGGGATCTAATTTTGATTCCTAAATTGTTGTATTTTATTTCTATATTATTTATATAGATTTCTTGTGAGGTTGACCTTGGTTTGACTTTAGTTGACTTTAGAGTTGACCATAGTTGACTTTTGACTTAGATTTATTTATTGACCTAGGAGTTGACTAGTTTGACTTGTTCTCTTTCCGGGACCTTGTTTTAATGTGGTATTCCATATCTAGGTCTTCGAGGCACCGAGTCAGACATCTGTGAGACTGTTCTTTGGATTTCAGGCGAGTACATTCTCTGATAGTTTCTCATTTATGATATCCTCTATGTTCGTTGTATCTAGTGTAGATATACATGTTTCTCTTGACACTATGGTTACATGGATTGGTATATCCTGATCTCGTCATGAGATGTTATTCCTTGGTATATGGTGTATATGGTGCAAGTATTGTTTTATTGGTTATCTTGTACATGTACAGACACCGATTCTCGGGGAGACTAGCTATCTTCTTGGGGAATCTAGTGCCATAGCATACCGTGGTTGGATCTATTATACCAGTTGGGGGTGGGGAGTATTAGTATAGATATGTGATCAAATCTCTATTGAATAAAGTATTGGTAAGCGAATAGTATTGATCATGCACCGCACGTATGATTAGCCAGGCCGCATTGTATCTTGCCCAAGCCGATCACATGTTAAGCTAGTACTCACACACTTAGTCATTAGTATTATTGTTTCATTGGTATATTGTTCATTATTGTATTTCTTTCCAGTATTTCCTTATTGTCTATATATCTCTTGTATCAATTTTGTGCATCTTGTTTATCCATAGCTATTTACTGTTACATAGTTTTTAATCATGGATTAGAACTGTTGTTAGAGATGTACTCTGCTCCTTTCCTGACTGGATATATTTTTCCAGATGATACTGAGGAGTACCCTACCTATTATGGACCCCAGGATGTTGTGGGTTTAGATTCGGAGACCCTGGCTCAAGAGGGACTTATCCCAACTGAGACAGTTGACCCTGGAGTGTAGCTTGTAGTATGATAGTATTCTTTTGTACTGAATTTGTCTCCAGCTTATTTTTGTTACTCTTCAGACTCATTGATGTATTATTTTAAACTCATGAGTTGATGACTATTCTATTCTTATCTGATTCGTGTTCATTCTATCTTAGTTCTGTGATTGAGTACACTATCTTTTGGTGGTTCATTATATTAGATAGACTTTCTAGACAGCGTTCTACCGCCGATTCTGCGACGTAGGCTGGGCGTTGTTTCCGACTAGTACCCTTACCCCGGGTGCGGGTCGTGACACTCCACGTCTTGTTCTTCTAGATGGCTTCAAGCTCAACCTCCATAGCCCGCTTCCAGTTGAGATCACGTGCAGCTGTGTCATAGCTTTGGGGTTCATCGTTGAGTAGCTTACACATATGAAGCTTACTTGTGTTGTCATAGATATCAAACAAGTCACGATATCTATGTGGTCCACTCCCGTCGATGTTGGGGTCTGAAGCTTCTCCGGTTGGCGGGGTTGCATCACTTGCTCCAGACGCCTGTCTCACTACAGGCACATTAAACCCTGAGGTCTCAGGTTCAGATGTTGTTGGACCAACTCCATCTGGTGGCATGCGCGGTGTACTTGGAGAACTCGGCATCGTCGCTGGAGATAGTAGTACATGCTCCTCATTGTATTGAACGGTGAAAGTGACAAGGATGACCCAAAGTTGGTTTGCTTCAGTGCTCCAGTCGTGTTGTTCATCTTCTCTAAACACAACGTCACGGCTGACACGTACAAACTGGGTCATGGGATCATAGAGACGATATCCCTTGGTGCCAGGCTCAACTCCAAGGTACACCATGATAGTGCTCATGTCCTCCAGCTTTCTTTGGTGATCACGAAGCACCTTGACATGCGCTAAGCAGCCAAATATGCGCAGGTGATGCAGGTTCGACTTCCTTCCTGTCCATGCTTCATATGGTGTCACGCCATCTAGAGCCTTCGTCGGAGACCTGTTCAGTAAATACATGGCATGTCGAATAGCTTCACCCCAGAACCAAGCGGGCATACCTCGAGAATGTAGCAGACTTCGTGATGTCACCAATATGGTTCGGTTGCGGCGTTCCCTAACTCCATTCTGCTGCGGTGAATACGGGGCTGTGAGGTAGCATCGAATGCCCTCGTCCTCGTAATACTTATTGAATTCTCGTAAAGTGAACTCGCCGCCATGGTCAGTTCTGAGCCCCTTCAGCTTGTGACCTGATTCAGCTTCCACCGCCACCTTGAATCGCCGAAA
Organism: Iris macrosiphon; assembly: GCA_036927795.1. Lineage (NCBI taxonomy): Eukaryota > Viridiplantae > Streptophyta > Magnoliopsida > Asparagales > Iridaceae > Iris > Iris macrosiphon. The sequence goes on along the minus strand of JAYESA010000017.1, from coordinate 50,462,240 downwards.
AGTGTTGAAGACCTCACTCTTCAACGTCAATAGATACGCCCACATGATTCTGCTGTAGTCATCAACTATGAGCAGAATGAATTTGTTACCTGCTGGTGTCGTTGGAGTAATGGGACCACAGACATCCGCATGCACCAGTACAGTGGCGACTTTGCTCTAAACTCTGCCTTGTTGGGAAATGGTTGTCGTGTCATCTTTGTGGTTTGGCACCCGTTGCAAACCTTGTTCAAGTGCTCTATCATCGACATCCCCTCGACCATCTTCTTTGCGCACATGGTCCGTAGTGCGTGGAAGTTGAGGTGGCCCATGCGCACGTGCCAGATCCATGCCACATCTTGTGTCTTCATTGACAAACACACAGGCGAGCACACTCTCAAGGCAAGCTTGTACAAGCAGTTTTCAGTTCGCCTCACCCTTGCAACAAGGGCGTTGTCCCTGTCGTAAAGCTTTAACTGATTACCTCCTATGACGATCTGCCACCCTTGCTTGTCCAATTGCCCCAAGTTGATTATTTTACTCTCTAGCTTAGGGAGGTAGTAGACACCCTCAAGTAGCTTGTGCTCCCCTGTCTTGCATTGCAGAAGAATATTACCAATGCCCTTAATGCTGATCTCTGAGCCATCGTCGAATCTTACACCGCCGAGGTCCTTCTCTTCAAACTCCAAAAAGTTGGTTCTTTCTCTGGTCATGTGGTTGCTAGCACCGTTATCCAGGAACCAAAGCTCCTCGGGTCTGACAACGTCTTCTACACCATGCCTGGGGATGCTTCCAGCCCCCCGCGTCATCTGGCAGGACTTCTCCATGTGAGATGCCACTAGAAGTGTGTCTTGATCATCCTTGAAGTTAACCTTGGCTAGGTTAGCTTCTGGCTCCGGCTTGCTGTGGCATTCGGCAGCGAAGTGCCCGAAGTCACCATACTTGAAGCACTTGGACTTCGACTTGTCACGAACGGGCTTGTCATTGTCACGCCCGCCTCTGCCGCGGCCCCTCCCGCGACCACGACCACGACCTTTGCCACGCCCACGCCCTCCGGCATTCGAGCTCTCTGCCACCTCTTGTGACAACTTTTGGTCAAATTTCAGTTGCATGATCTGACCTTGTCGTGGTGCATATGCGCGCATCCGTTCTTCATGCGCCTTCATGGAGCCAAAAACCTGCTCCAACTTCTTCGTCTTTAGATCTCCAAACTCTTCAATGGTTGTGGCGAGCGCCACGAACCTCTCAGGTACTGATCGTAATACCTTCTTGACAACGTATGACTCCTCGAGCGTGTCACCAAGAGTTCTGATCTGATTTACCAAGTTTGTCACCTTCGCACTATAGCCATCAACCGTGTCGGACTCCGACATACGGAGCCCCTCAAACTCCCATCGGAGTGTCTGGAGCTTGACCTCCTTGACACGATCATCTCCCAGATGCACTGTGCGCAAGGCATCCCATGCCTCCTTGGCATTCTTCTTATCAGAGATGTGCATGAAGCTCTCCTCGTCCACCGCATTGAAGATGAGTGCAAGGGCCGCCTGGTCCTTGTGCTCATTCACCTCCTCGTTGGCCTTGGGCTCAATCGCGCTCCACACGCCTTGTGCGCGCATATTAGCCCTCATCTTAACCACCCACATAGAGTAGTTAGTACTGGTAAGAATAGGGTATGAAAGTGCCAAGTTGCCTTCCTTCACCAGTGTGGCCATCGGCTGTGTGGTCGTACTCCCGCTAGTACTTGGTGACTGCGGGGCTTGCCCATCTTCTCAAACGTGAGCTTTGATACCACTTGTTGGCTAGAAGGGATCGTTCACACAGATGTGTGTTTGTGAGAGGAGACAGCAAGCTTGCATTGATGGCAAAGGAGAACACAGAAACTTTAACACTTTCTATGAACAAAGGAGAACACAGGAACCTTTTAGAATTGATGATTCTTAATACAATTAAAGAGTTACTACATGGCTGCTTAAATACATGAAAGCAAACTAACTAAAATGCCTAGAGTCATGCTCACGTTGGCTACAATTCAGGATATGTGCATGCTTGTGGACCTATTCTCAAGGTAGCCACTTCAACCAATATGCATAATGTAAGGAACATCTCAGACCAAGTCATGATTATTGTTAACATCGCTGCGATGCAGCGGGGTCTGGTTAGCGGTCTTGACGAAATGACGGGAAGAAGACTCCTCATGGGAGGAGATGGGCATAGTTGGGGACCCTGACATGGCGTTTATAGAGAACACCAAGAGAGAGGTGAGGGTCAAGGAGCTTGGATGGTTTGATGTTTACGTATATATAAGGGGAGTCCCAGTTTTGGATTGTATGCATAGGTAGGTTGCATGAGTTGTAGTTTTGTAGATTTAAATTTAAGCATGTTAATTTGGATTTGATTTAAGCTATATCTTAACAGAGGGATGGGCAGGATAGGCATCACATGGATTTCACAAGAACATTTATATATTCTCGATTTGATAAGGATGGGTTTATACTTCATATACATATATTTGGCAGGAAAATGATTAGAGATATGCATGGGTTTATTTAGCAGTATGTTTAAATTTAAATAAATCAAGGATTAGCAAAATCCTTGGATATATGATAAATAGGAAATTCTTGATGGATTAAGTTAAGTATAAGATTTATACCTTTTAACATTTATTTTATTTTATTTTCACTTTTGAGTCAGATTTTTGTATGCTACTTACATTAGTTAAAAACCGATTTAATGATTAGACTTTGGATAATATTAATACTTAGAAAAACATAAAGATAACTTCAGTTGGACTTAGAATTTTATTATGTTAATTTAAATATAATTAAATTAATATGTTATGCTTATCTCATATAATTATTTTTTTCTTATCACTATGGATATATCTTTTTTTACTTTTTTTATTTAGATAAATATGAATGGGTCTTGGGGATATATCAAATCACTTATTCGTTTGTTATACAAAATTATAAATAGGAAATTCTTTGTTTTTATTTAGATAAGTAGGCTCGCTACCCTTCGGGGAGGGAAGTCGCTTAACCCACTCTAAGTCCAGGATAATGCTAAGTCAATGACCTTCATGTAGACATATGTCATAGCTAATAATGCCTTGTGTATGATGAGTAAGTTATTACTCAATTATAGGGATGGCTGACCAACTGTGGGTAAGAATCACCAAATGGTGATAATCATTATATTTTTTTATGTTCTTATATATATCATAAATTGTTAAACTGAACTTAAGGCAACATGGAAAGACCATATTATAAATACTATTGCTTTTACATATCTACTTAGTGTTGACTTTTTAGGTGAGATTGGTTGCTGCCACTAACCAGTACATGTTGCATACTGACCTACGTTTGTGGGCATCCTCAGATGCTGAGGATTTAGTTGCTGCTCATGAACGCTGAAGGTTTGGGTACAACTCTTTAAAAGTCTTGCACTTGAAGCTTCCAAGTGGAGACGAAGACTTCTGCTGAAGGTGGTCCATGAGTTTTTAAATAGTAAATAAGGGATATGATGTATGGAGCAACATTGTATCTTATTTTAATATTTTAGCAAGTTGTAAGCCAAGTCTGGCATTTTTATCTCGTCTATTTGAGGGTCTTATGTTTCATTTCAATAATTATAAATAAAGAGTTATTTTTATATCAATTGTGTACTCAATTTCTCTTTGAATGCTGCAAACTCTCTATTTAATTATCTATTTTATAAAATAAGCATGAGCATACCTTGTACAAGCGCAACCCCAGGCTTGTACGACATCACGCCCAATGAGGACGGACGGCTCTGCAGAACCGGGGTGTGGGAAGCCCAAGTGAGGACGTTTGGTTCTGCGAAAGCGGGGTGTGACAGGTTCGAATCTGAATAACTTATGGTTGTTGAATTTAGGAATAATGGGAGGTTTGATAATATTTGTTGGAGCAGTCTATGGCTTCAATGACCGTAGGCTGAGAAAATAACTCTGGAGGGACATTATAGTAATTAGTCATAATATGGGTATGCAACTTCCATTACTTATGATAGGGGACTTTAATGCCATCTTCCAACCTCAAGAGAAGAAGGGTGATAGGTGTGTTTCGTACTCCATATTGGCAGACTTTTAAAATTGCTTATTGGGGTCTGACCTTTCGTATTTGAAGCGCCCTAAAATTTTTTGGACCTACAACAATCAATCTTTGATGAATCACATTTCTTGTCAACTGGATAGGGCGTTAGAGAAATCCATTTGGTTTGACAAATTTCTTAAGGCGCTAACCGAAGGCTTACCAGCGAGTACCAGCTGTCACGCTCCGGTTCTGCAGAACTGAACGTCCTCGCTGGACATGATACTGTGCGAGCCTACTTGTGCTCGTACAAGACAAACACTAAACGACCGTTGGAACTACTAAGAGTCGTCACACAGAAGTTCCCAAGAAGAAAAGTTGAATCAACACAAGATATATAAAGAAATAATTATCTTTATTGATAATAAAATAGTGTTACAATGGCTCTAGGCCAAGAATACAATATCTCAAGCTCTCTCTCTCTCTCTCTCTCTCTCTCTATATATATATATATATATATATATATATATATATATATATCATGCCATATGATTTATAACTTGAGAATGAATACAATGGATAATTTTTCATACATTATGTCCCGTATACAAAAGAAAGCTTTGCCGCAGCTACAACTGCACGCCTCGAGTTGCTAATAAAACTCTATGCCCTAGCGTCGCCCGAACTACTCCCTACACCCTGTAGACAATCGGTGGGATGCCAGTACATATAATTGCACCAGTGGGGAGGCCTCTCTTTCACTCTACAAAACCAGCACGTCCATTATGTGAGTGCATATAATTATTATGTTATTTTTCTAGTCTTGTCTTAAGATTATATTTATCTAAATAAAAATAGATCTCACTCTTTATCATTTCATATAGAATACAAAATTATAAAGGAATAAAGAGTGAGATCTATTTTTAAAGTTTGAAGAACCTACTACCAAGGAGAAGGCGATTACTCTTAAGGCACATCACATAAAGGATACCAACTATAACTCCGACGATAATGAGTCTCAAGATGAGGAAGCTTCCCTGACCACCAGAAACTTCAAGAAATTTCTAAGTTTAAGAAATCAAAGAAGAATGAGCCAACTGACAACAGTGATGAAGAGCCTATATGCTACAACTGTTAGAAGATAGGGCATATAAAGAAAGATTGTCCAACCCTAAGAAAAAAATTGCCACAACTACTCATCCAGAAGAACATCTTCACGAAAATATGCAAACACTAGTATTTGGTACGAAAGTGAAGCTAGTGAATCTGAAGAAGAGAATTCTCGAGAAGAAGCAAACCTATGCCTCATGGCGTTAGCTGATCAAGTAACGGATAAAAACTCTTATGATGATATTACTTTTGATGAACTAGATAATGCTTTTAGTGATATGCTTGATAATTTTAAGAAACTTAAAAATAAGTACAATCATGCTAAGAAAGATGTTCAAGAATGTCAGACTGAAATAGAGAGACATATCTCTACTAAGTGAAGTAAAGGATACATCTAATGATTCAGACAATAATTCTAGACTTAAGCTTAACCTCCATGAGGCACTTGCCAGTCTTGACAAGAACGCTAAACTTAAGGAAGAACTTAAATCTAAAAAGAAGTATTACATTGATGCACGTAAAATAGATGCTCTCACTGCTAAATATGATGAAGTATATGCTACCTCTAAAAAGTTAGAGATTAGATTGGGCAAACAGGTCGAACAAACCTCCACCCAAACTAACATGAGACACGTAGCAAGACAGAAGAACACTTACAACTATGATCCTACCTACATGCATAATCGTTCTTGCAATCATATGTTCAGAACACATCATGAACATAGAACCAAACATAATCATGCATTCTATTATAAATATCCACGAAGACCATAAAGAAATATCCCACACAATCATGTATTCTATCCACATAGACCATAAAGAACTGCTTTGCACAATCATATCTATCATACTGCACCAAACACCAATCACACGGCTATATGTCACTACTGTGGTAAGAAAGGACATATCTAGATTCTTTAGAACAAGAAAGTTAGTATATGAATGTTTATGCATGGGTAACGAAAACTAACACAGCAGGACCCTCAAAGAAATGGGTACCAAGGGTTATATCTATAACTCATTTTGTAGATGGACCAACCCTCTCACGCTAAAAGCAAGTAGATTCTCGATAGTCATTGCTCACGACATATGACTGGTGATGCTAACCTATTGTAATGCTATCGATGAAGAAAGAAGGTTATGTCTCCTTCGGCAATAACCTCAGAGGATATATAATTTATAATGGTAATATAGGTGTTCCCCCTATCCTGTCATAAAAGACGTTTGTCAAGTAACGAAATTAAAACATAACCTACTCAACATCAGACATCTAGCTGACCATGGTTATAGTATTAACTTCGTTAAAATAAATATTCTATTTATGAAAGATCCACTTGTAAGGTTATATTTGAAGGGATCAGAAAAGACTATATATATATATATATATATATATATATATATATATATATATATATATATATATATATATATATATATATATATATATATATTATCTTGTAAAAGATATTGTCAATGCAGGCAAATGTCTATACGCCAACAAAGATGACAGCTGGCTCTGGCATATGCGTTTAGGACACGCAAACATGGATACTATTACAAGACTATCTATAAAGAAACTCCTAAGAGGCTTACCAGAGATTACTTTCAAGAAAGATATGGTATGTGTTGACTGTGAAAAGAATAAAGCTACTAAATCTTTCTTTAAATTAATCAACTCTGTAAGTACCTCTAGACCTGTACAACTCTTGCATATGGACTTGTTTGGACCCAGTAGAGTCACCAGTCTTGGCGGTAAGCTTTATGCTTATATTATTGTTGATAATTTTTCTAGATACACATAGGTTTCTTTTATTGTAAACAAAAATAAAGCACTTTCTGAATTTGTCACTTTTTGCAAAAAGGTTCAAAACGAAAAAGGTTTCATAATTACTTATATCCGAAGTGATCATGGAGGAGAATTCAAAAATTGTAATTTTAAAAGATTTTGCAATGAAAATGGTTTTTCTTATGAATTTTCTTGTCCTAGAACTCCACAACAAAATGGTATTGTAGAACGGAAGAATAGAACTCTTGGCGATATGGCTAGAGTTATGTTAAATCAGTATAACCTTCCGAAATACTTTTGGGCTGAAGCTGTAAGTACTTCATGCCATGTTTTGAATAGGGTGCCTATTCGACCTATATCGAAGAAAATCCCCTATGAACTTTAGTTTGCTAGAATTCCCACAATTAGTTACTTTAAAGTTTTTGGCTGCAAATATTTTATTGTTAATACCAAAGATAATCTAAAAAAATTTGACTCTAAGAACGATGAAGGTATTTTTCTAGGTTATGCCGCCAAAAGTAAAGGATTCAGGGTATTCAATAAGAACTCATTGACTGTTGAAGAATCAATCAATATTATATTTGATGAACACAACACTCAAGTACTAAACGAAAGCGACGATGAAGGTAGTCAACCTGCAACCAACAAGACATCTGAAGATACAAACAGTACAAGCCATCCGAAAAGTCTCCCAAGGAGACTAAAGTTCTCCATAGATCATTCTGAGGACAGATCATCCTGAGGACTTAGTATTAACGAAGTTAATACTATAACCATAATCAGCTAGATGTCTGACCATGGTTATAGTATTGCGATATATATATATATATATATATATATATATATATATATATATATATATATATATATATATATATATATATATATATATATATACATGGTTTAGTTAACTATCAAAATCAAGTTGACTGAGACCGTATGGAGCAATAATCTTTTCTATTTTAATAATTAACTAGCTATGAATGATACTGCAAGTCTTTGAGTGTGCAAGGCTCTCCCACAATTTATGGAATAATTTGATATACTAAAGTCAACGTCTGAGTTTAAAGTCAAGTATCATCTTCTTTCCAAATATTTTTTTATTCTTTTTCCAATACAGTATCATGATATTCTTCTCCTCTGTTGTCATTTGATCAAAATGGCGTGCTCCGCTAAAATTGGTGAGATATTATGTATGACAGGGAAATAAGAGATTGAAACATTTATAGAATACCAACAAGAATAAGAACCAACAGTTAATGGCAAATAGTGAAACCCGTTGTGTCTATTAAATAGTAGTTCTCAAAAAGAAAATCATACAATAAAAGATGTTTACTAGGAATATCATAGTAGATCAACCAAACTAAGCCTAAAATATTTAAATCCATTATAGTATTTACTTATCATCTTCATCTTCATCATTAAGTTCAGCTGTTCTATTTGAATCAAAGAAGGCATCTGTTGGATCCAAATATCTCTAAACATAAGAGTGATCAATGCAAAATCCTGGTTGGTTGGGATTTCGAAGAATCGAAAATGGTCTGACTGGGTGCTAAGATAGGGTATATTGGACATCTATCAAGATGTTGCCAAGGGCCTGAGTTTGAAGATTTTGGCGGTGATCAAAGATACGAAAGCGTTCATCTTCTTTGTGGAAGCGATAATGCAATATAGTAAAGATAAATTATAAAGTTTGTGGTGGCTCAACAGTAGTAGGAAAGGAATCAACATGATGTGTGTTGGAGCTGGAGGACGAGTTATATAGTAGAAGAAATATGAGCTCAATCCTACAAACTCGATTAAGAGATAGTGGGTTTGGAAAAGTCATTAAACCAATCAATAGAGTTTTCTAGGTTTCTAAGGACGAAACCATCGAATTCTTCGATGTTTGGCATAATTGGACATAAGAGAAAATCAGAAAGGGGTTCTAACTTTCTCTTATGAGCCATAAAGGGAAAGGCTTAGGGGAGAGAATAGGAGGGAAAACTAGGCTTTTTATAGAGGTTGAGGTAGTTTTTCGTTGGTCTGAATGAAATATAATAAAAAAGATGTATAAACTAGTAAAAACCTTAATTTATAAGATGTTTAATGACAATAATATTCCTGAATAATGCTAACCGAGTTTGGTCCGAGCTCGGCCCGAGTTCGGTCCAAATTATGTTTTTATTTATGCCCAGAATCATAATACAACTTTAATCGATATTATGCTTTTCTTGACTTGATATAATTCCAGAATAATAAGTGCTAAATAGACTTTATCAAGTCGTAAGTTCTCACGGGTTTGGATCATCTCGGAGTAGCTGTAGGGGCCGAATCCAAACTAGCGGTGGTCCGAAGACACTTAAATACCTTGTCGCTTAAGGTTATTTACCCCTTGTTGACAGAAGGGCCCTTTCGGCTTGTATCCAAGATTTATCAAACTTTGAAAAACTTAGACTGAATAAGAATTTAAAGCATCTTATAATTCTTATAATTTATTAGAATCTAAAAAACCTAATTCTCGACGGATAAAGTTGAATCGATCTTCAGCTAAAGGTTTAGTAAAGATGTATGTTAATTAATGTTCTGTGTCCACATATTCTAAACAAATATCTTCGTGTTGTTGATGATCCCTTAGAAAATGATATCTGATTTCTATGTGCTTAGTGCGTGTCACGTCCCAATCCTAAAATACGTAGGACTAGAAATACGTAAGCATGTCATCCGTATGTACATGACAACTCCAATATATGGATACCATAATACACACGTACGTTGTAATGAATAATAACTCATATGTGGTATATATATTATCACAAGTCACAGGGCATAACTAAATCTCATCCACAGAATCAAATAGAAATAAATAACCAATCTACTATATAACCGAATCTCATTATAAAGTATCAAGGAATGATAGTCGGGTGGAAATAAATCCACTGCCAAACTAGAATATAAGGGAAACCACATAAGAACATCTAATGAACAATGAGACTCGAAGAGAAGACCTCCTCGAAAGAGATAAGTTGTAAGTCCTGATCCGTGCTCCTTCGAATAGTCAAGATCGTCTACACCTGGAAAAGGACCAAGTCCTCAGAGGGACGTAACAAGATACATAGAAGCATGCCAATTTGAATATAGTAAACATGCATAATAGGTAGAAAATATATAAGTATGCTGCATAAGACAACCTATATGAATGCATAATGAGGACAACTTTTTGATGTATGGGCATAGGTAGGCTACTCTATCTAATCTCACAACTCACACACACGTCAGGGACATTATCAGCCGTTTTATCGCGAGCGTAGCGACCATCATGACACCATCAGCCGACATACCGCGAGGATAGCGACCATCAGACACGACTACCATAGTGCGTGCTAGTTACTACAGTTTAGTAGAGTGGTTATAGCCCATACTCTTACTGATTGTCCTCCCCTCCCATGATACTATGTGTCAAGTGTGTGTCAACATATATATAGTATATAATTATGACAGAAAAAATACACATGCAATGAATATATAAAAATATAATAAGCATGCAAAGTACTATAAGCAATTTGGTAAGGTATCTTGTCTGGTCTGAAAAAGAATGAAGTCTCAACTCAAGGCGTCGTCCGATCTACCTGTCACATAAATTAAACAAGTTAGGTTACAAAAGTGGATGAATAGTTTTTGCCATTTTAATCTATTTTAACTCTGAATAAAATAACCTAAAATATTATTTTAATCTTATTATAATCTGATTTTATTATTAAACCTAAATTTTGGTCCAAAGAAAGTTAACTTTACGGATTTGTGATCCGTGGCACACAAATCGAGATAATCTGTTGACCAAAAAATCAACCAACTCAAATCCTAGATTTGTGTGTAAAATCCTATAGATTTTAGTGCTACATGAATGTCAGAATCAACGGTTTCATAAAATCACAAGTCGGTAAAGAGTTATGGCCACAAGGGCGCACAGATGACAGTTTTTGGTAATTTTCTATTTTCGTCTGCGTTGCAAAAATTTTACAGTAGATTAAACTTGCATGTTAAATTCTAAAATTATTTTATATAATTTCATCATGTCAAATTTTTGAAACTTCAAACGGTTCATAATTCTGAATTCGGGATCTCTCGAAATCTCGAAAATACGGAAACGCGTCTGATTTTGAACAACTGGCACTTTTAGAATATTTTGGAAAAATAGGTTCATAAATTATTAAAATAATTTATATATTCAGAAAACTAACCTTGATATAGTTTTAGCCAAAAACATTGGAGCGCATTTGGAGTCCGGAGTTAGGAGATATCATCTTTTTAAGTCGTCATAACTACTAGAAAATGAGGCTGAATTTATGACAAATTTTGACTCTTTTTGGATAAAAAAGAGGGGAATTTGGGGAAGAAAAGTATGAAGGATGAGTTTATTCCATAATTTTAATAGGTATTTATAATGGTTGAGACTACTTAATTGAATACGACTAGGATTGGCTAATTTAGATATGATTAGGATCAGTTTAAATAAGAATATAATATGCATGAAGTTGATTTCCTAGTAGGCTCAGGATTTGAATTAATTTAAAATAGAGTTTGAGTTTATCTCAATAATTTATAATCTTAAATAAAATTAAAGATAATATAAATAATTTATATATAATGTTATTAATATCTATTAACACTAAATTAGAATCTATCTAATATTAACTATATATATCCAAATAAATCCTAAAAAATTTCAAAAATCTAAATAAATTTCTTAAAATTCTAAATAAATTACAGAAAATATAATTAAATATTTTAACCTAAAATAAATATTTTATAGGAACAATATGCAAGTATGGTCTCATAGTAAATCATGAAAGCCCTAAAAATTTACGTTTTCTATGTTTTAATTACCCTAAAATTCTAAAAAAATCTCCAAAAATCTAAAATAGCCTAAAAATGATTCTAAATAAATATTTATATAAGTAAATATATTAAGAAATTTATTTTCTAATTAACTAAGAGAAACTCTAAAAAAATTTAATATTTAAAATAATCTATAATAAATATAATAATATAAAATACACACAAAATACCTATTTTGGGTGAGGGGGTTTACAGTGCGTGAATGACATATTAGATTTTTGGTGAGATTAATAGTACTAATGTTATGTCACGCCCCAGTACCTGAATACATAGACGGACATGACCAACTACCCTGTATAAGGTACTATACGTCGTACAGCGATCACGACTATATAAGACAAGGGGGTGCATGCTATAATCAAGTCTCCTATGATCAAAAATTCTATGTCTTAATCATTCAAACAAGAAACAGTAAGCATAGAGCATATATGATAAGCAATAAGGTGCCCCAAACGCTTTCTCAAAATATTTTGGAGTCCAGCTGTGCAAAAATAAGAAACTGGAAAAGTAGCAAAAGTACATGATAGTGATTCAGCTGTAGTCTTATTTAATATAATCATGTAAGAAAACTAATATCCAGATGAGCCGGCTAACAGGTGGCGGTGGCTAAACACCCAAAAGTAGTAAATGTGCAAGACGAGCAGGGAAGAAAAAAAACTCACTCGCTATCCCCTGCGATAATATTCCTGGTGCGTGCCATGAGTTGAGGGAAAGAACGCTAGATCCTCAGGTGCTGGCTCGAGACCTGACCATGCAAAACCAGTGGGGTTAGACCCCAAATAGCAAGTACCACAAAGGAAGCACAAAATAGAAAAACAAAAACCCAAAAAAATAAATAATATTATATAGGTTCGGTATCGTAACTTAGGTCCATGGCATATCCTAGTGCTAAGGCTCAATCCTACAACCAAACAAGGACAATGGTTGAACCCTCACACTATGATAGTCTATTTTCCTAGGCTACTAGCTGAAATAATACAATCACAAATAATTCTATTTCTTATATCGGCCAATCATTTATACGGCTTATTATTTTGTGGAGTCTGAGATTATCTCAGAATAATGCATAATAAGTATCCTCAGATCATGCCTGTGTCGAACATGAGCTAACCAAACCAATATAATAAAATAAGTACTTGCAGGATGCACTAGTCCCCCGTAGGACCACTGCGCTAAAAATATGATATTAGCGGTTCCAGTGTTCCTATATTATAACAGTGGCTCGGCATAATAATAAGCCAGATACTGCACTCCACTATGGTAGATGATATACAGTATCTGTGGTGCCCAACCCACATCGCACTTCGAATGAATCTCTGTAGGAAGGTTCTTTGGCATGATTTCGGGATACCGTTCCCTCCAATGTTACTACCATTTTTCGTTACCTAATTAGCCCTAGGTTGTATTTAAAATCTCAATGCATGGTCACATGAGAATTTTTCTTAAGATGTCATACAAGTTACAGGCACGCTAGATACGAATCCATGAAAGTCAAATCTGGATTCACCCAAGCGTGTATGCAATATTTATATAATCAAAAATCCTACCCACGCTTTGGTAGTTTGACTCTCTTATTATGCCCATGCTGGGAAAATAATGTTCATATTTATAATATCACGCATTCAGAAATTTGGAGACATTCTCGATGCACCACCCAAATATAATCACTTAACACGTGACACGATGTGTCGTACCTCGGTGCACATGAAATATGAATAATTATCAAACAATAGTAGTATCATCACGGATACAGTATTCGAGTCCAATTACCAATTATATATTGGGTCACATGAATCAAAAAAATATTCGATCAAACAAGCAGGGCACATGGGTCTCTAGGCCGTATAACAATCATGGCCACATGAGAGTCAGGCAGCATGCCAGGATCCGCATGGAGTCATGCTGCATGGAGTCAGGGCTATGGTCTACTCCTCGGGATAAGAGATGAAGTGACTGGAAATAAATAAAGTGTCAGTGATGTGACATAAAGTGTGATGTAATATAAAGTGTGATGTGACATATAGTGAGTTAGGAAGAAAAGATAAAACCATAGAAAGACACGCCAAGGATGCGCCAAAGATACGCCAAAGTTCAGAGTCATGCATCCAAGGGAAGGTGGTTGTATGCTCTGCTTACCGCATAATTTTGATATCGTATGGAGTTCGATGCTGCATAGAGCATCTTTTAGACTTAGCGAATTTCTCATTCGTTCAGCGGGTGAATGTACAAAATATTCAAGGACACTTATGTAGATCTCAGTAGTCATGCATCCAACAAGATGGACGCATGCTGTCAGTATGCGGCAAGAGTTCAGCCGCATAACCCTCTCGGGCCATATGACACTCTCAGTCGCATAGCTCGTTGGCCGCATGAAGACTTCGTCTGCTCTAACAGCAGGTTCGGCCATGGCAAAAACTCCCCAAAACTAAAATCTTATTTTTTTTCATAAAAAACTTATTTTAAGTCCAAATTAGGTGAACCAAAAGTCAAAATGCTCTAAATCAAAAGATCTAACATATAGCAAAAATTGATTTTTAAAAACACAAGTTTAATAGATCAAAACCAAGAAAAACTCATGAAACCTAATAAAAACCTAAGTTAGAAATATAGATCTACACTAATCCATCCATTAAAATAGAAAAAGTCCAAGAACTAAAAGTGCTTAGAAATATATAATAAATATAATTGAACAATAATATGGAAAATTTCTCTATTTCTCATGCAAGGTGTACTTGCCTACGAAATGGGGAGAGAAAGCTAAAGAAAGAGAAAGAAGTGAAGAAGTGAATAGAGAGAATGAAATATTGATTTATATATGCTAGGGTTTAAGGGTTGAACCAAAGACTCTCATTAGTTAAACCAACCCACAAAATAAATCATGAACCAGGTTAAACAAAAGAATGGGTCTAGTCTCCATGCAACCAGGCTAAAATAAAAATATGTTTCAAATACGTATATCGGGAACAGGAAGTGACATCTTTATCCACCTTAGAAAAAATTTGTCCTCGGAATTCGAATCCAAGTAATAGCTAGAGAAGTCTGGACAAGCACGATATAAACCTACTAGCAACTACTCATGCAAGCAATATCATCACAACACCTAAGTGATCACCTGATCACAGAATCCAAGATATGAAGACATAAGATAGAATATACCTTCTGAATCGAACAAATGCGGGTACCGAGTCCGAATATTGTCCTTGTACTCCTACATTGATTCTCCAAGAGTGTGATATCCCCAGGCCACTCCGACAAGAGCAATATTCCGGTTCTTGAGTACTTTCTCTCTTTGATCTAGAATGGATACGGGTTGCTCCTCATAAGATAAGTCAGTACCAATAACTAATTTACAGTGATCGAGGATATGACTCAAATCCAGAATATACCTACGCAACTGAGACACATAAAATACATCATGTACCTCACGTAGCGAAGGCGAAAGGGCAAGACGATAAGTAACATCGCCTGCCTACTCGAGAATATCGAATGGACCTATGTATCTGGGACTAAGCTTCCCACGAACCCCGAACCTAATGACTCCACGGGTAGGCAAAATCTGTAAAATACGTGGTAGCCGATACAACACTCTAAAGGTCTACGATACTGATCTACCCAATGATGATGCCTATCTTGTGCAACCCAAAGTCGCTCTCTAATCTGCTTGACAATCTCTACTATCTGCGTGATCATTTCAGGGCCTAATATCTTTCGTTCGCCAATATCGTTCCAAGCCAACGGTAACCTACACTTTCTGCCGTACAGTGCTTCAAAAGGTGCCTTCTGAATACTGGCCTGATAATTGTTATTATACGAGAATTCTACCAAATAAAGGTGATTCTTCCACGATCCACCAAGATCTAAGGTACAGGCTCATAGCATATCTTCCAATGTCTGGATGGTTCTTTCTGATTATTCGTCTGTCTGAGGATGGTAAGCTGTGTTGAATCTTAACTTGGTACCCAAGCTCTGGTGCAAATTTTTTTTAAAAATAAGAAATAAACCATGTGTCTCGATCTGACATGATACTTACTAGAATACCGTATTGTCTTACTATTTGTCGCATATATATTTCAGCCAATTATTCTGTAGACTGTCCTACTCGATAAGGAAGAAAGTAAACTACTTTTGTGAGATGATCTACTATCATCCAAACTGTATCTCGACCAGTCGGTGATCTAGGTAAACCAGTTACAAGGTCCATCGTGATGTGTTCCCACTTTCACTCTGGAATAGGAAGCGGTTGTAACAATCATGTCGATCTCTGTTGTTCTGTATTCACTTGCTGACATATCAAACATCGTGATACGAAGCGTGCTATTTTTCTCTTCATTTTATTTCACCAAAAGTGTTGCTAAATATTTTGGTACATCTTCGTGCCTCCTGGATGAATAGAATATTGGAAACCGTGTGCTTCAGTCAAAACTTTTTGCCGAATATTCCCGCTTGGTACGTATAGAAGATTCCCAAACCTTAGCGTTCTATTTGCATGTATTGTCAACTCCTTCCGAAGACCTGACTCATATTCTTCTCGTAGCTTTTGAATCTTTGGATTCTCTGCCTGAGCTATCTTGATTCTATCTATCAAAGTTGACTGAATCTGTAGGCTAACCTGAACACCTGTACTTTGTGGAATTATTATCTCGATATCCATCTCTCTTAAGTCTTCTAGAATGTGCTTCTGAGTAGTCAACATAAATGATATACCTCTTCTGCTAAGTGCATCAGCTACTACATTAGCCTTGCCTGGATAGTACTGAAGTTTTACGTCATAATCTTTCAACAACTCTAGCCACCTTCTCTACCTCATATTCAGGTCCTTTTGCGTGAACACATACTTCAAACTCTTATAATCCATGAATATATCTACTTGATTACCATATAAGTAGTGCCTCCATAGTTTAAGTGCAAATACTACTGTTGCTAACTCCAAATAGTGAGTTGGATAGTTCTTCTCGTGATCTCTGAGCCACCGAGAAGTATATGCTATCACTCTCCCTTGTTGTATCAAAATACATCCAAGTCCTTTTCCAGATGCATCACTGTCATGTCCCAATCTCCTGCAAGCTCAATCGTCCCCTCTGAACGTAAATCAACACATTGCAGCGCTCCCGCAAGACAATTGTTCTCATCGGGACGTGATGCCGTACAAGCCTGGAGTTGCGCTCGTACAAGGCGATGCTGTCAAACATCAAAGTTATCATCGAAACGACCAAGTTGCAGTAAAAGTCAAGTATTGTGTACCAAGCGCACATCAGAGTATACACAGCAAGGCTCTCGATAGGGTCCAAATAAAATGCCACAAAGGCGAATGTAATACTCTTGCTCTTTTCTCTAGCCCACAAAGGTACTTACCATTCATACATTATGTCCCATATATCCAAGCAGCGCTACTACACCTGTGTACCTGAAATAATGCCCACAAATATGGGTCAGTACACAGCCGTACTAGTGAGCGGGGCAACCCACTCGTCTAAGCCGACACTAAGTAAAATAGTGAATGCAAACAGTTATACGATGATCTTTCTAGTTGAACCCAAGATTCATTTTATGGCATAGGGTATGACATATTAAGGAAAGCCGTAAAGCATATTAAGCATGCAAGCATTCAACTCAAACCAATCGACGAGCAATATATAACCAACACGAAGAAAACTAGCATGCAACTCGTCCTACTCAAATCCAAGCAACATGAGAACCTATTGAACCATTTCCAAGCCTCAATATCTATCCTCAAACCAAATCTTATAATCCAATCTTGATATGCACACTCTTGCCGAGGCAAGGTGGCCGTCGCATACGTGAAAAGCACAAACAAAACCAAAGTAAAGCAAACCAACTCTTATCTATATGAAGTCACTAGTCAAGCCATAAAGGACTTGGTCGGACTGATCAACTGCGGTTCTACTCGAAATAGCGCTAAGTAGCGAACCCGCCTGAATTGCATTAAACTGTCGGCACCGCGCCCGAGGTACATTACCAATTTGTCTCCCCAATGGCCGAACGGTCCCGGTCCCCCGGAGCCTTCCCGTTCGGGGAGACCAAACCCCGTACAACACAGGTTGTCCATGACATACAGACACCAAGTAGGTATGACGAGAGGATCAAATATTCTTGCTCCACCAAACGATCCTAGACTTATCCAACCAAACATCCAACCAATTATCCATAACTATTCTTCCAACATATAGCCCAAGGCACAAATCTCAAGTTATCCCCATAGGCACTATGACGTTTCTCGATACAGTATTTCCAATTGGTGCAATACCCCATCGCTCAGCACAATCCCATGGCACAATGCCCTCGCTGATGCATTTGTTCGATTTCGAACCACAACTGCACGCTTTGCTTGACAAAGCGCCCAAGTGATACTCGTGCATGGATGCTCGCTCGCCCGAATTCCCGATGTTCCAACCAAGATATATAATTCTAACTGTCCACGCATAATTCTAATTATTTCTCCAACTGCCCCCAAATATATAATCCAACTCTAGCTCCAACTATCTAATACGAAAACCAATTCAAGCCACAAACCTATTCAAGCAAATGACGTACACTCTATGCATGCCTCAGTGTAGTGATTTCTAAGTTCTAGTCCAAGTGTTCAAGCCTTTACGTGTGTTCCATATTATTAGTCATGAAGGAGTAGACGAGAAGGAACAAAGCCCACTCACCAAGTCTGATTCCGTTAAGCATCATGTCCTGCCAATACGGTCGATCCCTTGAACCCGTGGTCCGATACAAAGCATGATCTACTCAACTGGTATGACCGTGTGAGCAGGCCGTGCTCTCTAATCATCCGACCGATCGGACTAAGGAAGACGGCATTATTGCTCCAATCCAGCTACTCAGTACTGCTCTGAATGAACACCTGATTCTCATCGAACTCCGCTAGCGATCTGCACATGAAACTAACTCAATCAATACTTATTCTCAAATCCAATAAATTAAAATATAACCGACTATTGCCTCATTCAGTCCGACTCAGCGTAACGCACCATGCGGTTGTGGGGCATTACAATCATAGTACACTGTGAATCCTCCAGAGCCTGCTGGAAGAGTAAGGATTATGGCAGAGATTAACTTCTTCTTCAACTCTTCAAAGGCTATCTGACATTTTGCTGACCACACAAATTTAACTTTCTTGCGCGTCAACCAATTTAAAGGTGCCGAGATCTTATCAAAATCTGACACAAATCTTTTATAGTATCCTGCCAAGCCCAGAAAACTATGCACTTTCACTATCGTCTTTGGGATTGGCCAGTTCTTTACTACCTATACCTTCTTGGGATCAACTAACACTCATGCTCCAGAAATAATATGTCCAAGAAAGGATATACGATCCAGCCGAAACTCATACTTACTAAGCTTTCCATATAACTGATGCTCCCTTAAAGTCTGCAGAACTATCCTGAGTTATTCTTCATGCTCCTCCTCATTACGAGAATACACCAGGATATCATCGATGAATACTACCATAAATTGGTCTAAGTAAGGTATAAAAATATGGTTCATCAAGTCCATGAATACCGCTGGAGCATTAGTCAGTCTGAATGACATAACTAAGAATTTGTAATGCCCATATCGTGAACTAAATATTGTCTTTGGTATATCCTGCTCCCGGACTCGCACCTGATGATATCATGATCGTAAATCTATCTTGGAGAAGACTCTTGCTCCACTTAATTGGTCAAATAAATTATTAATCCTTGGTAATGGATACTTGTTATTTACGGTCACTGCATTAAGCCGCCTATAATCCTTTTTACAAACGCGTTGATCTATCCTTTTTCTTTACCAATACCGTTGGTGCTCCTTCGGTGATGTACTAGTCCGAATAAATTTTTTTGCTTTCAGTTCTTCCACTTGTTGATATAACTGATCAAGCTCTAATAGTGACATTGGGTACGCCTTCTGGGATACTGGTTCTGCTTCTGGCATCAACTCTATACATAACTTTACTGCCCTAACTGGGGGTAATCCTGGAAGATCATTAGAAAAGACGTCCATGAACTCTTCAACTATCTTGGGCAGTGGGTTTGCTTATTTTGCTATGGTTGTAACTCCTCCCTTGTGCTAGTCTTTTGCTATTCTGCTAAGGACAAACTCTTCTAGACCAAGAATTCTAAACAACACTCTACCCTCATGATAGTATATCATTGCATAACTATCTCTCAACCAGTCCATGCCTAAGATAATGTCAAAGTTATCCATAGAGAACTTGATCAACTTTGCAGGTAATAGATGCCCACATACTATGACTGGATATGCTAGGCACACCCTACTAACTTCTACGAGCCTTCCTGGCAATGCCTCAAACTTCAATCCAATACGTGTCGTCTCAAACTTTAATCCAATATGTGTCACATATTATGCAGATATAAATGAGTACGAAGCTCCAGAATCAAATAAAACTATGGCAAAAAAGTTTATAACAGAAATGTTACCTACCACTACGTCGCCTAACTCTATTGCTTCCTCTAAAGACAAGGTTAGTGCATGTCCTTGGCCTTATCAAGCTTCTTGCTACTGTCTTCCTTGTTGTCGTGGTTGTTGTCCTTGGTGATTATGTTGTTGCTGCCTATAAAGTTGGGCATGCGTCGGCAACGGATGCTGAGCCAGAGGCTGTGCTTCTACTGCTAGTCCTCTTTACTACACTGCACTTGGAGCTGGCAATGAAAGAAAATATTGTACTGGCCCTCCTGGCCTCTGTATCAATGGGCACGTGGCAATCTTGTGATCAAGGCTCCCACATCTCAAACATAGTCTATTAGCTACCTGTCACGACAAGCACCTGGTATAGGGGCACGAGTGCACGGGTACGTCCAGCCTGTAGCGCCCCGTTCTCCCGGTGCGGAGAGCGCGGCTAAGAAACACAAGACGGTATCGTTCGATCGGGATAGATTGAATTAAGAACTCGTCCTCGTTATGGATTTGTTTCTTCAGAATCGATTCCCATATTCAGTGGACTGCGCTAGCAACAATGAAAGGCCGCATTTCCTTACTATGCGGTTTGAGTGCAGTTATATGATCCGGATAACGACGCTTCTTCTTACCCATAGCTTTCACTTCTAGTGGTTCACCACCACCTATGCAGGGTTCCATGAAATCCCAAATTTCCCCAAGGATCGGCTTAGCGGCAGAGTCAGGAGGGACCTCTCCGCTGCTATCTTTTATTGCCTCGGTTTTCGATGTCGCTTGTTGCTTTCGTGCTTTGAGTTGGTTTTGGGATTTGCTTGTTTTCCTTGAACGGTTTCGATGGTTTTCATTGTTTTCGTTCATTGACTTGCACTTCTATTCCGAGATTGGAAAGAGAGGAAGAAGTATTAATCGAGCTGTTCGTGTGCAGGTGAACGAGCAGTAGGTGGCTTGCGAGCGGAGTCGTGAAGCGCCTCTTTCCTTCTTCTTTCCAAAATCTAAGTGAGTGGCTACCAACCCAATTAGCTAGCCCTGCTTCCAAGCTTCACAGCTAATAATCTGCATTCTTCTTTGCCCCGATCAAATGATACCAAGTAATAATAAAAGAAACCAAGATAAAAGAGAATAGACTTGGTTATATGCTTGTCAATAAACTGTACGAACGGATACTTAATGGCATGCTTGTTCGCTTGAGAATAAATCACGAATTATTGCTTGTCTTGTACAATTGCTTGTATTGTACTCTTGTTGCCTCAACTGCAATAACTTGTTACTTGTATATTGTTCGATCATGGACAACTTGTGCACAGGGAAACGTCTCGCGGACGATGCTGGGGCACTAGCATCGATCCGGTCCGGGCGAGACATATTGTTCTAGTCTCTTGTTCGACGGAAATGGCTTGCAGTACCTCTTGTATTTTCGTTGCAAACCATTCTCGTCAAAGACTATCGTCCGTTATGGCACCAAGCCAGTGATCATCTTGTATATTTAAACCTGTTGCATACTAACTTGTGTCTTCATGGCAGGGAAGGCAAGGTAAGTATTGTGCAGGTAAATCAGACGGTCAGGTAAAATCCACCGAACGGTGGCACGTTCATTTCAGTAAATTCAATATGCTGCTTACTTGTAAATGAACTAAGGCAAGATAGAAACCCACAAATATGCATGCTTCACTAAACAACGTGTTGATTGGTATAGTCAGGCTAGCTCGCCTTCACCAGCATGTTTCGATATGCTGACCCTCGTTGAAACAAGTTCTCCGCACCAAGGCGAACCGAGCGAGGAGCCGAAGTCGTCTACCCGATCCAGTCCAAGCTGTTGGCGCATCTTCACCGCGCCTCGAAGCCTTTTGAAGCCAGAAGCTGCAACTCTTCATACACAAATGCAGCTCCGTGGCAAAGCGATCCTCCAGCCTGGAGGTCTTTATCATTTTGAGTTTATAAAGGGATGTAATGTACAGGACTGCTATCTCATTTTGAGTCAACCCTTTTGTAAGCCGTTCGGCATATTAGCTAACTCGTTCAAGAGTTTGTAATAGATGTTCATTATCAATAAAGAGAACTTTTCTATGTTTCAAATCTGTGTTTCAATTTATCTGCGTACTCTGAATATGTGCTTGCTATGCAAATCATTAAAGCCTTGTGCGGGCGCAACTCCAGGCCCGTACGGCGGTCACGATTCGGGGGACGCCTCAAGTGATTCTACGGAATTGGGTCGTGACATAGTGGTATCAGAGCACAGATTCAAAGTTCCTTAGACTTCGTGCTGGAAAAGTTTCTTTAACGATCAAATTCCTGTGCGAACTCTTGAACTCGCTAGGCCAAAATGAGATACGTTCATGCAATAAGTCCATAATACATTATGATCCTAATGTAATTTACCTTCTTTTGAAGGAATGGCTCCAGCGCAATCTGCAGCGCAAACTCCGGACGAAACGCAAGGCCAAGAAAGTAGTTCGGATACTTTGGGAAGTTCAAAGAGCCAGCGAGCCGTGCCAAGCATCGATCCCGTCCAACGAATGTTGCAGATGTTGGAGGCAAACCAACAAAGGGACGAGGCTCGCTATGAACGGACCGAGAAGCGGGCGGAAGAGAGTCAGCTCAAGTCTCAAGACAATATAGAAGCACGATTCTCAGTCCAACAAAAGCAGGTAGATACCCTGCAGCAGATCGTTCAGACTTTGGCATCCAACCAGTCCACGACAACGCCAGCGACTCCGGTGGAACAGCCCGTGCTTGAAGTAGAGACGCCGCAAGTTCCAAGGGCGAGGGACGTGACTGCCTTTGACTTTGGCCACTTCAAGAAAGTCTGCAACACCCCATTCAACGGGACTGAGGACCCAGTCGTAGCTCTAGATTGGTTGGCCGAACTTGAAGATCACTTCGCTCTGCTAGAGGTCCCCGAAGAAAAGCGCGTCGCCTGTGCGCAATTACAGCTCTGCCTCAACGCGCACGATTGGTGGGACGTGCATCGACGAACTCTCCAATTTGATCACGGAGAGGAGGCGATCTCGTGGACGACTTTTTGTGCCGCGTTCGAAGAGGAGTATGTACCCCCTCCAGTCCAACGCCAGATGGAGAACGAGTTCGTGCAGCTGCGGCAAGGCAGCATTACGGTTAAAGAGTACTCCGCCGAGTTCAACCGACTCTCCAAATTCGTTAGGGCCTATTTACCTGATGTAGCGAGTCGAGCTAGAAGGTTTGAAGGTGGACTACGTCCTGTCATCCATTTGCATGTATCCGTTCATCAGTATCGAACAATGCGTGAAGTCATGAATCATGCCCTGTCGCTCGAACCATACTATCCTCACGTTCCTGCCGGCGCTGTGCATACATCCAGTCACAAACGCCAAAGCGACGAGAGAGGAAACAACGCTGCAAGCGCCGAAACGACAGTGGTTCACACAAAGGGAACACAATGCCCTACTGTAAATTCTGTAAAAAGTCAGGGCATGCAATCGACAAATGTCGTATGAAACTTGGATTATGCCTAGCCTGTGGTGAATCAAACCATTATGTTCGTGATTGTTCCTTGAGTCATGATCGCCGCCCCCGACCGAATAATCCTTAACGGTAAGTCCTATCCTAAGTTTCGGGACGAAACTTCCAATTAGTTGGGTAGGATGTAGCGCCCCGTTCTTCCGGTGCGGAGAGCGCGGCTAAGAAACACAAGACGGTATCGTTCGATCGGGATAGATTGAATTAAGAACTCGTCCTCGTTATGGATTTGTTTCTTCGAAATCGATTCCCATATTCAGTGGACTGCGCCCCAAGGATCGGCTTAGCGGCAGAGTCAGGAGGGACCTCTCCGCTGCTATCTTTTATTGCCTCGGTTTTCGATGTCGCTTGTTGTTTTCGTGCTTTGAGTTGGTTTTGGGATTTGCTTGTTTTTCTTGAACGATTTCGATGGTTTTCATTGTTTTCGTTCATTGACTTGCACTTCTATTCCGAGATTGGAAAGAGAGGAAGAAGTATTAATCGAGCTGTTCGTGTGCAGGTGAACGAGCAGTAGGTGGCTTGCGAGCGGAGTCGTGAAGCGCCTCTTTTCTTCTTCTTTCCAAAATCTAAGTGAGTGGCTACCAACCCGATTAGCTAGCCCTGCTTCCAAGCTTCACAACTAATAATCTGCATTCTCCTTTGCCCCGATCAAACGATACCAAGTAATAATAAAAGAAACCAAGATAAAAGAGAATAGACTTGGTTATATGCTTGTCAATAAACTACACGAACGGATACTTAATGGCATGCTTGTTCGCTTGAGAATAAATCACGAATTATTGCTTGTCTTGTACAATTGCTTATCTTGTACTCTTGTTGCTTCAACTGCAATAACTTGTTACTTATATATTGTTCGATCATGGACAACTTGTGCACAGGGAAACGTCTTGCGGACGATGCTGGGGCACTGGCATCGATCCGGTCCGGGCGAGACATATTGTTCTAGTCTCTTGTTCGGCGAAAATGGCTTGCAGCACCTCTTGTATTTTCGTTGCAAACCATTCTCGTCAAAGACTATCGTCCGTTATGGCACCAAGCCAATGATCATCTTGTATATTTAAACCTGTTGCATACTAACTTGTGTCTTCGTGGCAGGGAAGGCAAGGTAAGTATTGTGCAGGTAAATCAGACGGTCAGGTAAAATCTACCAAACGGTGGTACATTCATTTCAGTAAATTCAATATGCTGCTTACTTGTAAATGAACTAAGGCAAGATAGAAACCCACAAATATGCATGCTTCACTAAACAACGTGTTGATTGGTATAGTCAGGCTAGCTCGCCTTCACCAGCATGTTTCGATATGCTGACCCTCGTTGAAACAGGTTCTCCGCACCAAGGCGAACCGAGCGAGGAGCCGAAGTCGTCTACCCGATCCAGTCCAAGCTGTTGGCGCATCTTCACCGCGCCTCGAAGCCTTTTGAAGCCAGAAGCTGCAACTCTTCATACACAAATGCAGCTCCGTGGCAAAGCGATCCTCCAGCCTGGAGGTCTTTATCATTTTGAGTTTATAAAGGGATGTAATGTACAGGACTGCTATCTCATTTTGAGTCAACCCTTTTGTAAGCCGTTCGGCATATTAGCTAACTCGTTCAAGAGTTTGTAATAGATGTTCATTATCAATAAAGAGAACTTTTCTATGTTTCAAATCTGTGTTTCAATTTATCTGCGCACTCTGAATATGTGCTTGCTATGCAAATCATTAAAGCCTTGTGCGGGCGCAACTCCAGGCCCGCACGGCGGTCACGATTCGGGGGACGCCTCAAGTGATTCTACAGAATTGGGTCGTGACACAGCCTACGCCGCAGCATCAGCGGTAGAACGTTATCTAGGTCACAATAAACACTAACATAACTAAATACCTATCAATGATATCAATCTCCATAAGGAGGATAATATATATCTCACAATATCTCATAATGTAAACACAATCACAACCACTATAAGAGTATAAAGGCACGATAAAGATAAGAAGAATAACATAGTCAAACACCATATCTCAAAATATAGATAAACCATAGTCTTGTTGTTCAACATAAAGTCTCCACAAGTCTCAACATAAACTAAGAATAAGTCTAAACATAAACTCAATAAACCTCAAATAAGTCTCAGTGCATAAGATAAATACTGCCTAGATAGCTGCAGGTAATGTCTCCTCTAAAGGAATAGTCTCCTCTAAGATCTCGGGTGTGTAGTCTGCATCTATACCCGGTCCATAGTGTGTGGTACAGAAATCCTCAAGATCCTCTGGAAAAAAATATTCAATCAGGATTGGAATGAAGTACAAGCACTAACAGCAGTTCTACATATATCGACAAAAATAAGACAGATATGAATACTGGCAATAAGAAATCTGGAATAAGAAATACTGGAATAAATGGAATACTGGAGCATATGTCATCATCAATGTACATCTAGCAATGAAATGGAAATACAAGTGCACGCTAGAACAATGAACTGGTATATATAAGTGAATGCTAGAACCATGACTAGAACATAAGGAATGCTATATCAATATACTAGAGATACATGTCAAGAACATCTAACTAAGTATGTGAAACATCAGCATATCAAGTGATCGGCATAGGACTGATCAGGCTTGCTATGTATGACTAGCTATGATTCATGTAAGGTCAGGCTAACCATCCGGATAGCTATGATGCAAGCAATAGTCAGGCTAATCATACATAACAGGCTATGAGGCATGTAATGGTCAGGCTGCACCGACGTGAGGTGTGGGTGAGCTATGATTCATGTAAAGTTGGGTATGATCACATAAGCTACTAATATTTCCCTATTTTCCCCAGCTAGCACGATGGATTCCAAATCATGACTCCTTGTGACAGGTCTCGATAATGCCAACTCGTGTAAATAATAGTGTTAGAATCATGTATGCTATACAACTAGAATTATGAAGATAATCAACATAATAAAAACTGTCAGAGAATATACTCGCCTGTGGTCCTTAGCTGGCAATACCAATGTCCTGGTTCCAAAGTATCGTCTGAATGGTCCAATAGTCCTGGGTACGTGGGACAAGACGTGCGTGTCGAGGTTATCGCGGAGTACTCGGTTCAGTCGAGCGGGTTGGCAGCGAGTTCAGCGGGTCCGGTCGGTCGAGCAGCGGTCTTCGGTTGATCTGGTCGAGTTCAGGTGGACAGCGAGTTATCGACGAGTCTGGAGGTGCAGCGGGTCGTCGGCTTCAGGCGAGTTGACGTGCTCGGCGGGGTTCGTAGTGTTGCTACAGGTCGCCGGTTGAAGAGAAGAGACGGGTTGGCAGCTGGGCGGCGGGGTTGCTGGCGGTTCAGACGAGAGGGATTCCGCTCAAGCGAGAGGTTAGAAGAGCATGGCGGTACTGAGGAGTCGGGGACGGTCCTCAGGCGGTACAGCGGGGTTGCTGCTCGGATCAGTGGTCGACGAGTTGAGCTCCAGTCGGCGTGGCGCGTGCTCGGTTCAGGCGAGAGGTCAAAGTCGGGGAAATGGCAAGGCGGATGAGAACGGGGTGGCTGGTGAACTCCGGTGGGTTACGGATGAGTCAGGAAGGAGATGATGGGAAGGAGGAAATTTGGTTGTGCTCTCAGGTTAGGGTGAAGGAAAAGTAAAGTAAAATAATACTATATATATATAGGTAGTATTTGGGTTGACCTAGAATTAGAGTTTGGTCAAACCCTTGGGAAAAGGGCTTGTCATGGATATTTTCAAGGGATAGGATTCAAATGAATTCAATTAAAATTTTGCTAGAATTGCATTGGTTCCAGGTTTTGAAAGCCATGGTTCAAGGAGGTCGATGTTGCATTGCACACTCCCAAAAATTATAAAAATACACATGAAAGAGAAATAGGTTTATTTACGTGTCGTGTCCAACGGGGTGGATACCTCAATGCACTTTTGCATAAAAGTGCCCGACAATTAGAAAATTACACAAAGTTGGGTTTATGGTTTAATTTAATTAAAGTAAATGAAAATAGTGTTCTAAAATTAATTAGAAGTACAAAGGATCAAAATTAAGTGGGACACAAGTGTCATGAATGAAGTAGACTCATAATAGAATATTACCCTAATTTGGGTTGCTCAACATGGGTCAAGATTGTGTCTCCAATTTCGATTAGAACGTACAATGATACAAAGTTAGATTTATATAGAATTAAATATAGTCATTTACGACGAATGCTGTGCGACTAGAATAAAGCACAACAAAACATAATTATGAGTCACACAAAGATCAGAATAAAAATCTAACACATCTAGGATAAGGGTGTAAAATTAGTTGGAAGACAATGGCTAGTGTAGTGCTCTAATTATCAAAGCAACGGTAAAGTGCAACAATTCATAAATTACAGCAATTTAAATATAATTAAATATCATACAATCATTTACATATTAATTATGAAAAGACAAAAATACCCCTAATCTAACATGTGGGGGTGACACTACCCGGCAAACATCTTGGGTATTAACTCCCTTGCCACAGTAGGTACAACCTGGCAGCGCTCTCCGTCGTTGTTGTTGTTGTTGTTATTGTTGCTGCTGGTGCCTCGGCTGCTGTTGCCGAGTTGGTACTGTCACTGTTGGAACTGTCGCCCTCCATGATGCTGAATTATGTATACGAACGCCAGGTGATGGTACTGACGTTCGGGGTACTGGTCCTCCCTAATTGTTCTGTACATGAGGCATCTTCCGATCCACTCTTTTTATTGCCATCCTTTGAGAAATAAGCTCGACCCTCTTGGCTTCTATCAATACTGCCTCGAAGGTCTGGTAGTCGTGTACCTCAACCATGTGCAAGATTTCTAAGTGAAGTCCCTGCCAGAATCTTATTGCTCTCTCCAACTCTATTTCCACCATGGTTGGAGCAAATATGCTTAGTCGACAAAACTCTGTCGCTTAGCCATCTATCGTCCTCTCAGCTTGCTTAAGGTTAATGAACCTCTGCTGTAACTCACACTGAGCCACAATCCCAAAGTACTTTGCCCTGAACCAGGTCCTAAAATCCTTTCATGAAATAAGATGTCTCAGTCCTACCTCCATCATAGCCCACCAATCTCTTGCCAGATCTTGGAGTTGTAGGCGAACCAAGTTAACTTGTTCCTCGGCTGAAACTTTAGCCACTACCAGAATGGTCTCACTATCCTAGAGCCAATCATCTGTCGTGATTACATCCTCCATGCAATCGAAGTATCTGGGGTTCAGTCTGTAAAATCTAAAAGATACCCCAGAGGATGTTCTCTCGCCTCGTTGTAGGGCTATTTGTAACCCTTTGTTCAATAGGATATTCTGTTCCTGCTGTTGGAGCTTTTATTGTTGATATTGCTGTTGTTGTTGAACCACCATCTGGTGTTATTGTGCAGCCAATAATCCACGAATAATCTCTAGCAAGATTGGGGTATCCAGTGCTACCGGCACTGCGGGAGGTACAAAATACCTAGAGCTTGCTGCTCGGTCCCATTCATCGTGGGTATAACTCGGATCCTTGGCTAAGGTTCCATTGGATCTTGTTCAACTAGCAATACTGTCTCTCATGTTGCTACAATACCAGGGGAAGTAGAAGCCCTAAAGAAGAGCACAAGAACCAATAAGCACAGTACGAGAAGGAACAAGGAAGCAACAATCTGGGAAAATCCAAGCTGATTATTGAAGAGTACAAATTTAGAGTTTCAAGAAGGATCGTGTTTGATTGAGACTCCTATAACCATGACAACCCACAAGTCTGAAGAACAGACCTGCATGGGCCACCACTAAAAACTTGTCATGTTCCAGTACCGGAATACAGAGACGGACATAGCCAGCTACCCCGTACAAGGTACTATGCGTTGTACGGCGATCACGGCTGTATAAGACAAGGGGGTACATGATACAATCAAGTCTCCTTTGGTCAAGAACTTTTATGTCTCAATCATTCAAACAAGAAATAGTAAGCATAGAGCATCTATGATAAGCAATAAGGCTTTCCAAAAGCTTTCTTAAAATATTCTAGAGTCCAGCTGTGCAAAAATAAGAAGCTAAAAAATTAACAAAAGTACAGGACAGTGATTCAGTTGCAGTCTGATTTAATACAATCATGTAAGGAAACTAATGTCCAAACGAGTCGGCTAACATATGACGGTGGCTAAACGCCCAAAAGAAGAAAATGTGTAAGACGAGCAGGGAAGAATAAAAATCCACTCGCTATCCCCTGCAACCATATTCCTAGTACGGGCCATGAGTTGGGAGAAAGAATGCTGGATCCTCAGGAGCTAGATCGAGACCTGGCCATGCAAAACCAGTTGGGTTAGACCCCAAATAGCAAGTACCAAAAAGGAAGCAAGAAATGGAGAAACAAAAATCCAAAGAAAATAATATAATATTATATAGGTTCAGTGTCGTAACTTAGGTCCATGGCATATCCTAGCGCTAAGGCTCAACCCTATAACCAAACAAGGACAAGGATTGAACCCTCACACTATGATAGTCCATTTCCCTAGGTTACTAGCTGAAATAATACAATCACAAATAATTCTATTTTTTATATCAGCTAATCATTTGTACGACTTGTTATTTTGTGGAGTCTGAGGTTATCTCAGAATAATGTATAATAAGTATCCTCAGATCACACTTGTACCGAATATGAGCTAATCGAACCAATATAATAAAATAAGTACTTGTAGGATGCACCAGTCCCCCGTAGGACCACTGCGCTAAAAATACGGTATTAGCGGTTCTAGTGTTCCTATATTATAACAGTGGCTTGGCATAATAATAAGCCAGATACTGCACTCCACTAACGCAGATGATATACAGTATCTGTGGTGGCCAACCTATAATGCACTTTGAATGAATCTCTGTAGAAAGATTCTTTGGCATGATCTCGGGATACCGTTTCCTCCAATGTTATGACCACTTTTAGTTACCTAATTAGCCCTAGGTTGTATTTAAAATATCAATGTGTGGTCACTTGAGGATTTTTCTTAAGATATCGTACAAGGTACGAGCACGCTAGATACGAATCCATGAAAGTTAAATCTGGATTCACCTGAGCGTGTATGCAACATTTATATAATCAAAAATCCTAGCCACGCTTTTGTAGTTTGACTCCCTTATTATGCTCGTGCTTGGGAAACAATATTCATATTTATAATATCACGTATTTAGAAATTTGGAGACATTCTCGATGCACCACCCAAATATAATCACTTAACACGTGACACGATATGTCATACCTCAGTGCACATAAAATATGAATAATTATCAGGCAATAGTAGTATCAGCACGGATACAGTATTCGAGTCAAATTATCAATTATACATTGGGTCACATGAATCAAAAAATATTCGATCAAACAAGCAGGACGCATGGGTCTCTAGGATGCATAACAATCATGTCCGCATGAGAAGTTATATCGTATGACAATCCTGGCCGTATGGAGTCATGTCGCATGACAATCCTGGCCTCATGGAGTCATGCTGCATGGAGTCAGGGCTAAGGTCTACTCCTCTGGATAAGAGATGAAGCGACGGAAAATAAATAAAGTATCAGTGATCATAAAGTGTGATGTGATATAAAGTATGATTTGACATTGTAAACCCCCTTATTTATTTCTATAGAAAGTCTGGTATGGGTTAGAAAATTTTGGTTTAGCAGCAGATGTTTGAGGTTTAGAGTAAGGTTGCATATGTCTGATTATTTTAATTGAACCCTTGGCACGCCCTACCATTGTTGAATTATTTAGAGGCTAACATCAGCCCATAAATTCCAACAGATTGTTTCACTTTTGACTTGATACGCCAATTTAGGCTCTGAACTTTTTCGTCACTCAAAATCATATTTCCTTGTGCTCTAAATAAATTACACAAATTTTTATAACCGAAATCCTTATTTAATCCCGTGTCGGACACCTGTATCGTTACCATCAATTTTGGGACACCAACTTAACCCGTTGAGCCGGACCAACTAAAGGGTCCAAGACTGACTCCAAGCCTACACCATTTTTGACCTTTATGTCACTCCCAAATTGAGACCCCAAGTGCCCCCATTTAATTAAAAAGCACGGGACACAATTTAATCTAATTAAATCGGAGATACCAACTTTGACTAATCCTATTTTAATCCCCATTTAATTTCAATACCCATTTAATTAAGCCCATGCCAAACACACAACACCCCCTCACCCTACATAACACCAAACATCAATTCTCCCATAATTTTTGCATCATTTCATGTGTTTGTGCAAATTCCAAAACTTAAGGGGCTAATTTGCAAATATTGTAACATGTGTCAATACCTCATTGGTCAAAGCCAAATGGAGAAGCCCTCCATTCGTTGACTAGTCAAAACCCCCTCCCATGAATGAAAAATCTCCATGAATAATCATGGCCATTCATTTAAATAGGGAGCATCAACACCACACATTCCCACATCATATCTCTTATTTAATGTCCTCATCACCACTCTTCCCCCAAGGCCAACCCTAATCCCAATACCTAGAGAAACCCCCCATTTCTCTCTCCTTTCCTCCTCTCCATACGTAGCATACTTCTTCTTCTTCCTTTCTTCTTCTTCTTTTTCCTTTCTTCTTCTCCTCCTTCTAATTAACTTTATCTTCTTCTTCATTAAACCCTGAACCCGGCCGACAGAGCTCCCATCTCCGGCGAGTTACCACCTACAGCCGACTGCCACCCCAGTAGCCTCCGTCCGCTGTCCAGAACTGAACCCGGCCAACTGCCACCTCGGCCGAGACCCCTCCGGCGTGTCTGTCCTCCCCGCGATTTCGACTGCTGCCTCGACGCTCCGGCCAACCCTACTGGCTCTCCCCCGATCCGCCATTACTGCCACCATTCGCGTTGACTGCTACCATCACCGCCGGCCTCCATATCTCGACCACTCCCTACCGGCGCTGCCACCACATCCGCCATCCACCATTGTTACCACCGAGCTTCACCTTCACGCCGCTGCACATCCCTCGACCCCGACTCATCCCTGACTTCACCGGAGCAGCCACCCACGGCATCGCCTCCTGTTACCTCCTCCACTTCCTCCCTCAACGCCATGGCCAACAACACTCCACGACTGCTACCTCTGATACCCGGTCACCCATTCCCCACTGCTCCACCGGCTGCACGAGCTTCTCCCAGCACCTCCACGACCAGAGCTCCTCCGTGGGGTCGACGAGCCAACCACCTCCTCTTTCTCCTCCGGTCACCAACACCAATCTTCGGCCATCACCACGGCTTCTCCATAAACCACCACCCCACTGGCCAACCGCCGGCACTGCCCCCAACTTCCCTCCCCGGCCAGTCGTCCCCGACGAAATCCCCTACACCA
Organism: Iris macrosiphon; assembly: GCA_036927795.1. NCBI lineage: Eukaryota > Viridiplantae > Streptophyta > Magnoliopsida > Asparagales > Iridaceae > Iris > Iris macrosiphon. The sequence continues at coordinate 50,429,236 of JAYESA010000017.1, read as the reverse complement.
CCACCACTTCCTCCTCTCCCTTGCTCCGGCTGGAGTCCATGTAACCCCAACTCGCCATTGCTGGAGCCACCACCACCTGGCACCACCCCACGACCACCCTCCTCCGGCCATACTCCACCACCAGCATCTCCATCATCCGGCCAGCAACCTCGCCGTCGAGGTATGCAACTCCCTCCCCCTCTCTATGTTGATATATATGTTTTGTGTAGTACTAATGAATCTTGTGTTTAATGAGGTTGTTTAGGGTTTAGTTACATAAGCTTTTAAAATGGAAATTATGGATATACATTAAGTAGGGATTTGAGGATTATTGGATCTTCGTTTGGGGTTATATTCATATTGGGAATTTATTTGAGGAAATTACAGGGTTAATAAATAAGATTTATAAATGCTATGTCGAGATGTTAGGGTTTTTCAATTAATATATGCATTAGTTGTTGTACATGTATTTAAACGCTGAGAAAGGATGGTGATATTAACACATTGATTAATACCAAGGAGCAGATTTAATTTATAAATGGTAGAGGGATATCGATCTTTGGGTAAATATTGGGAGTTGATGATAAAGTTGTTTAAAGACGTAAATTATATATATACGCATATTGGTCATTGTTGTTTTAGTTGTTGTAAACTATTATTGAATATTGATATGATATTAAAATATTGATGGACATTGGGAGCAGGTGCTCGATCGTGAAATAGACATAATATCAAATCATGAGACCGTGATTGAGGATAGAGAATAATAATTATTTATTTGAGCTTGAGACGTCAATGTGCATGATAATATCTGTGAACACTGAGGTGAAATTGAGGATTGGATCAGGTGTTGGACTACGGAATATCGTGATGAACATAGTAAGATTGAGGTTTGGTTTGATGATATTGCACAGATGATTAGTTGATTTAATGTATCGTACCAATAGTCAACTGTGGTCAACCCTCTAGCGTCTTGTCCCTGTGAGTTATAGCTGAGACTGAGCATATGTATAGACGTGTGTCACATCCCTGTTTGCCGCGTGATAGTTTATTGATTGAGTTTGTATCTCATCTCTAGGTACTACGGGATCTGAGGACTTGGACGTGGTACCGGATCCCCGTCATCAGCAGCCGAACGCAGGCAAGTATACCTTGCCACCCTGTATTTTAGTTACAGATATTTTATTATTTTATTATGTACATTGTGCACGCATTTTTTTACGATTGATACTTCACGTCCGGATCACAACTGGATGCAGACGTTCGTCGTAACATCTTGTAACGAATGTTAGATGTTCATAACACCTTGATGTACATACCTGAGTATATCGTCACCCTGGGACACATTCATACACTGATATCGTGCCAGATTTTCTGTATGCTGATACTGACATTATGACCGGAGACTGGGACGACCTTAGGGTCACGGCTGTTGAGTTATTTCTGTGTGATGAGACTGTTAAATAGAGGTTCAGGTTCAACGCATAATCATTGACCGCTTGGGATGGGAAAGACAGTTACTAGACGTTTGGGCTCCTCTGCACGCGTTTATATATATATGTATTGTTTCTGTAGTGATCATGTATCTAGTGTAGTTGTATCACTCGTATGACTCTTTGCCCGGAGCTGCGGTACGTCCCGTGTGTTTTCGTGTCCGAAGCTTCGGTTTTATTTTGGATAGCCCACGCGTCGAACATTGTCTTTAAACTGTGTCTCACTTATTTGGTTATGATGGATTACCCTGTCGTTGCACTTATACTTTTTGTTATACTTGGCATGTTGTATTTTTGTACCTTGTTACGTCCCTCTGAGGACCTGGTTCCCTGCCAGTTTTGCAGCATAGACGATTACGGAGCATTTGGAGTTGCTGATGGAGTTGCATGGCCTGCAGGCATTATACCAGGTACTCATATCATTTCTACCGGTATTATGGTTACTTTATTCATATTGATTATTCATCTGTTGTTGTAGCTTAGTTTTTATAGACTCATCTTTTCTCGAGTCTATTCGAGTTTGTGTGTTATTGGGCGGCCGACTCTAGCACATATAGCTCTTTCTTGTATACTGATGTACATTATGGATTGAGACATAGAGGTTTACATTTATGGGATATCTAGATAGTGCCCTTTATATTATACAGCTTATATGTATTCGAGTCAGACCAGAGTCTGGTCGAATGTGTAGCTGGCGTGTCACGTATTTCTGGTCCTACGTATTTTGGGACTGGGGCGTGACATATTTTGGTGGTGGCCCATACAAGTCCGATTTAAATCGTCTTGGTCACATGGCTGTGCCAAACGAGCCTGCAAATTAGGAATAGATATTATGATTGTGTATAGGATCTCAATCCATAATTGATTTTAAAAACTCACTTTGTATGTGATTATCGCCCTTGGACTTCCAATTTGTATTCGTTCAATTTCCGTCAATATCGTTATCATTGTTTCTCATCCCTTATTATTCGGGAAGAAAAACGCTTGTGCCTGATGGTTCCCTCCAGAAGAAGATCGAAGACCAGACGAAAGAAGACAGAATTTGTGTAATATTCCCTGAGAATATGGTTACCTTATTAGGATAGATTGATAGTTTCTTTTGGGGATTCTAGAACTAGTGTGGAAGGCTAGCAAAAGAATTGGACCCAGTAGTACCCTACCCGTGCTTGAGATAGCAGTGACCTTGGAAGTACTGGGAGCTGGAAAGATTGTTGATTATGACCTAGAATAATTTATGGGAATGCATAGCCCGATGCTAGAAGTTAGTTGTTGTATATGATGGCGATACCAGGGATGATATTAGGAAATGGTGAGGATAAAATTTTAGGCTCTCACTTGGAAGATAATGATCTGATTTCGGGAATTCTAGTATGTGCTTGAGGGATACCATTAATATACTATGGGACTTGGAGAGATAAATAACAAAAAGAAGAGTTGAGGAATAAATTTTAGGGACAACTTTGAGGAGAAGAGAAATTATACATTAGGAAATGAAAAAAAAAATTAGAGGATTGATGTTGAGAACAGAACAGGAGAATTTATTTTGAGGTTAAGTCTGGATGATGACACCGTCCTAGCATGAGTTGATTGAGCCAATACCACGCGACAGTAGATTGTCGACGTAGTTGCATTATATTTTTAGGCCACTAGGTTACCCTGAGTTGAGTTTCTTCAGGGAGCCCAGGAGTATGGTGCCCATCTACCTTGGGGGTATACAATGCAGGAGGTGAACCAGTGTACCACCGTATTATATCAGAGTTTGAGGATGTATTTCTAGAGAATCTTCCTGGCCTGCCACCTGACAGAGAGATAGAGTTTGCTATAGAGTTGACTCCAAGAGCCGAGCCGGTTATTTTCCTGTCTTCAGACTAGCACCAATAGAGTTGGTTGAGTTGAAGGTCCATAGTAGAGGACCTCTTAGACAAGGGTTTCAGTCGGGCTAGTGTTCCTCTATGGGGGAATACCCATCTTAATTGTGCCGAAGAAAGACGGGACAGTATATTTGAATCAGCTAAGTGGCGCATATGTATTCTCGAAGATCGATCTCAGATCAAGCTATCATCATAATCAAGGTACGGAGAGAGGACATTCCGAAGACGGCTTTTCGGATGTAGTATGGACACTATGAGTTTCTAGTCATGATGTTTGGTTTAACCAACGCGCCAGTAGTATTTATGAGCCTGATGAACAGTATTTTCCACCAGTACTTAGATAAGTTCGTGGTGGTATTTATCGACAATATCTTGGTATATTCCAAGAGCCAAGAGGAGTACGAGAGACATCTCAGGAACGTATTGTAGACGCTGAGAAATTAAAGGCTGTATGCCAAGCTTAGCAAATATGAGTTATGTTTAGATAGAATAGATAGCCTACGCATAGAGACAGCTAAAAGTTCATGAGAAGAACTATCAGACTCACGATCTAGAGCTAGCTGCAGTAATAATTGCACTAAAGCTATGGCGATACTACCTTTATGGAGAGCGTGTTGAGGTTTATACAGATCATAAAAGTCTGAAGTATGTCTATACGCAGAAGGAGCTCAACATAAGACAGAGGCGCTCGCTAGAGTTGATGACAGATTATGATATTGAGTTACAGTACCACCCTGGCAAGACGAATGTAGTAGCAGATGCCTTAAGCAGGAAGCCCATGGCCTACTTTTTGACGACTCAGCGACAATTGCTAGAGGATCTTCAGGATCTTGGGATAGAGATTGTATTTCCAGGCATGGATGGACAGATGGCCAGTCTCGAGGTTCAGTTTACATTGATTGAGATAATCAAGGCAGCCCTATCTACAGATGCGAGATTTTGACGTCTACGAGAGAGGACAGAGGCCGGCATGCAGACGGGACTCAGGATTCATGAAGACGGAATATTGAGGTATGGAGATCGCCTATATGTTCTGAGTGGCAAGCTACGTCAAGAGTTGATGACCGAGGCTCATAGCTCGATTTATTCTATTCATTCTGGGGTTACGAAGATGTATCGAGATTTGAGGCAACATTACTGGTGGCATGGAATAAAGAGAGAGATTGTAAGATTCATGGCGAGATGTTGAGTTTGTCAACAAGTCAAGGCTGAACATCAGAGGACTGCAGGACTATTGCAGCCGCTTCCCATTCCCGAGTGGAAGTGGGAACACATTACCATAGACTTTATCACAGGATTCCCACGGAGCCCTAGCGGGAAGGATACAGTTTGGGTTGTCGCAGACAGACTCACCAAGTCTGCTCATTTCTTGCCCTTCAGAGTTGGGGCAGTCCACGAAGATATTAGCTGACATATATGTGAGGCAGATAGTACGACCACATGGAGTGCCTGTCAGCATCATATCAGATCGTAATTCCAGATTCACGTCGCATTTTTGGCGGAGTATGCAGGAGAGCCTAGGAACTCGTCTCAAGTTCAGCACTACATATCATCCATAGACTGATGGTCAGTCAGAGCACACAATACAGATACTAGAAGTGATGTTGAGAGCGTGCATGATCGATTTTAGAGAATCTTGGGAGAACCATCTACACTTGGTGGAAATTCTCCTACAATAATAGCTACCAGGCTAGCATACAGATGGCACCGTATGAGGCACTGTACGGCAGGAAGTGTAGGTCACCACTATATTGGAGTGACATGGGAGAGCGTCGGATACTTGGTCCAGAGTTGGTGACACAGACAGTGGAGAAAGTCAAGCAGATTCAAAGCCACCTGCGTGCAGCACAGGACAGACAGAAATATTAGGCAGAAGCGCACCGCAGACCTTTGGAGTTCAAGGAAGGTGACCATATATTTTTGAAGATATCGTCTACTCGTGGTACCATCAAATTCGGAGGCAGAGGCAAGTTGAGTCCGAGGTACATCGGACCTCTTGACATCTTGGAACGAGCTGGCGAAGTGGCTTATCATCTGGCATTGCCTCCATCATTAGAAGGAGTGCATGACATAATTCACGTATCGCAGTTTAGGAGATATGTGGCAGACCCTAGCCACGTGCTAGATCATTCGGAAATTACAATCGAGCCCTGTCTATCTTACGTAGAGCAGCTAGTTGAGATCCTCGATCACAGTGAGAAGACTTTGAGAGGGTAGACTATTCGACTGGTCAGAGTTGCATGGAAGCATCATTCGCCAGGCGAGTCTACCTGGGAGCGCGAGGATTCTATTCGACAGCATTTTCCGTATTTATTTGAGGACCAAGGTACGAATTTACATAACGCAATTGATTACTAGTTGCTTTTAAAATTCTCTTAGCTATTATCGTGCTTTACTTTTAATTTCGGAGACGAAATTTTTTTAAGTTGGGAAGGATCTAAACCCCCTCATTTATTTCGATAGATAGTCTGGTATGGGTTAGAAAATTTTCGTTTAGCAGCAGATGTTTGAGGTTTAGAGTAAGGTTGCATATGTCTGATTATTTTAATTGAACCCTTGGAGCGCCCTACCATTATTAAATTATTCAGAGCCTAACATCAGCCCATAAATTCTAACAGATTGTTGCACTTTTGACTTGATACGCTAATTTAGGCGTTAGACTTTTCCGTCACTCAAAATCATATTTCCTTGTGCTCTAAATTAATTGCACAAATTTCCATAACCGAAATCCTTATTTAATCCCGTGTCGGACACCTGTGTCGTTACCATCAATTTTTAGACAATAACTTAACCCGTTGAGCCGGGCCAACTAAAGGGTCCAAGACTGACTCCAAGCCTACACCATTTTTGACCTTTGTGTCACTCCCAAATTGAGACCCCAAGTGCCCCCATTTAATTAAAAAGCACAAGACACAATTTAATCTAATTAAATCGGGGATACCAACTTTGACTAATCCCATTTTAATCCCCATTTAATTCCAATGCCCATTTAATTAAGCCTATGCCAAACACACAACACCCCCTCACCCTACATAACACCAAACACCAATTCTCCCACAATTTTTGCATTATTTTATATGTTTGTGCAAATTCCCAAACTTAAGGGGCTAATTTGTAAATATTGTAACATGTGTCAATACCTCATTGGTCAAAGCCAAATGGAGAAGCCCTCCATTCGTTGACTAGTCAAAACCCTCTCCCATGAATGAAAAATCTCCATGAACAATCATGGCCATTCATTTAAATGGGGAGCATCAACACCACACATTCCCACATCATATCCCTTATTTAATGTCCTCATCACCACTCTTCCCCCAAGGCCGGCTCTAATCCCAATACCTAGAGAAACCCCTAATTTCCCTCTCCTTTCCTCCTCTCCATACGTAGCATACTTCTTCTTCCTTTCTTCTTCTTCTTTTTCCTTCTTCTTCTCCTCCTTCTAATTAACTTTACCTTCTTCTTCATTAAACCCTGAACCCGGCCGACCGAGCTCCCATCTCCGGCGAGTTACCACCTACAGCCGACTGCCACCCCAGTAACCTCCGTTCGCTGTCCAGAACCGAAGCCGGCCAACTGCCACCCCGGTCGAGACCCCTTCGGCGTACCTGTCCTTCCCGCGGTTTCGACTGCTGCCTCGACGCTCCGGCCAACCCGACTGGCTCTCTCCCGATCCGCCATTACTGCCAACCATATCTCGACCACTCCCCACCGGTACTGCCACCATATCTGCCATCCACCATTGTTACCACCGAGCTTCACCTTCACGCCGCTGTACATCCCTCGACCGCGACTCATCCCTGACATCACCTGAGTAGCCACCCACGGCATCACCTCTAGTTACCTCCTCCACTTTCTCCCTCAATGCCACGGCCAACAACACTCCAGGACTGCTACCTCTGATACCCAGTCACCCATTCCCCACTGCTCTGCCGGCTGCACGAGCTTCTCCCAGCACCTCCACGACCAGAGCTCCTCCGTGGGATCGACGAGCCAACCACCTCCTCTTTCTCCTCCGGTCACCAATACCAATCTCCGGCCATCACCACGGCTTCTCTACAAACCACCACGCCTCTGGCCAACCGTCGGCATTGCCCCCAGCTTCCCTCCCCGGCCAGTCGTCCCCGACGAAATCCCCTGCACCACCACCACTTCCTCCTCTCCCTTGCTCCGGCTGGAGTCCCCGCAACCCCAATTCACCATTGTCGGAGCCACCACCACCTGGCACCACCCCACGACCTGTCATGCCCCAGTCCCAAAATAGGACCAGGAATACGTGACACGCCAGACTCGCATTCGACCAGACTCTGGTCTGACTCGAATACGTATAAGTTGTAATATAAAGGGTACTATCTAGAAATTCCATAAATATAAACCTCTATGTCTCAATCCATAATGTACATCAGTATACAAGAAAAAGCTATATGTGCTAGAGTCGGCCGCCCAATAACACACTAACTCGAATAGACTCGAGAAGAAGTATGAGTCTATAAAAACTAGGCTACAACAGCAGATGAATAATCAAAGTAAAATAACCATAATGCCGGTAGATAAGATGTGAGTACCTGGTACCATGCTCGTAAGACATGCAACTCCAACAGCCACTCCAAAAGCTCCGTAATCGTCTATGCTGTAAAACTAGCAGGGAACCAGGTCCTCAGAGGGACGTAACAAGGTACAGAAATACAGCATACCAAGTAAACAAAAAGTACAAGTGCAACGACAGGGTACTCTATCATAACCAAACAAGTGTGACACAGTTTAAAGACAATGTTCGACGCGTGGGCTTTCTAAAATAAAACCGTAGCTCCGAACACGGAAACACACGGCACGTACCGCAGCTCCGGGCAAGGAGTCACACGGGTGGTATAACTACACTAGATACAGGATTCACTACAAAATACTACATAAATATATAAGTGCGTGCAGAGTAGCCCAAACGTCTTGTAACTGTCTTCCCCTTCCCAAGCGGTCAACGATTGTGCGTTGAACCTGACCCTCTAACTACAGTCTCGACTCACAGAAATAACTCAACAAATGCGACCCTACGGTCGTCCCAGTCTCTGGTCATGATATCGGTATCAGGATACAGGAATCTGGCACGATCACAGTGTGTAAGTGTGTCCTGGGGTGTCGATGTACTCAGGTACGTGCATCGAGGTACTATAAAGTATCTAACAATTATTCTAAGACGTTACGACGACCGTCAGCACCGAGTTATGATCCGGACGCAAAGTATCAAACGTCAACATAAATATGTGCACAATGTACATAACGAAACAATAAATATCTGTAACTGAATACAGGGTGGCAAGGTACACTTGCCTGCGTGCGGCTGCTGATGACGGGGATCTGGTACCGCGTCCAAGTCCTCAGGTCCTGCCATACCTAGAGATAGATACAACCCAAAATCAATAATCTATTCTACGTCAAGCAGGGATGCGACACAAATCTACGCCTAAACTCAGTCTCAGCCATGACTCATAGGGATAAGACACTAGAGGGGGTTTGACCACAGTTGACTATCGGTACGATAGTCAAAACATCTAGTCATCAGTACTACAACATCAAGCCATCCTCAAAACACAATTAATGATTATTAACCCTTCGTTTCATTCACGAAGTACTACTCTAATTTAACCCATCATTAATTTCCAGTCCCGAAATTACCGATCAATGGTTTTATACTTCTCACTAGTTCACAATCAAACACGTGCTCCTCAGTGTTCCTCAATGTTCAATATATCATAATCTTAATTCCTAATAATTTAATCTTTATTAATTTATTTAGCATTCTTTCCACCATGTTTAGCATTCATAACATCTCGTCAAAATCAAATTCTAAACCTCCATGCAAATCACTTAAATTTATTTTATTTTATGTAAACATAAATCCTAACCTACAATTAACCCTATTCTCAAGTCATTATAACCAACATTAACCTTAATCATCATTAGACTTAATCATATTCACCTTAATCATCATTGTTCAAGTACTACACTACACAACATTATTAAACCCAAACCCTAGCTATGTACACAACCCATATATACCAATAACCCTAACTAACACATCACAATATAATATATATCAATGTAGAGAGGGGGGAGTCGATACCTTGATGTGGGGGCTGGTGGCCGGAGAACTACCTCTGGCCGGAAGGGAGAAGCGGGGATGGCTGGGAGTGGTGGTGGTAAGGAGCTTGTAGTGGTGGTGATGGTGATGATGATGGTGATGATGATGGGATTCTAATGGTGGTGATGGTCGGATGGGGGAAACCAGAGTCGGGACTGCACAGCGGAGCTGCGCCGTTGGGTCGGGACCGGAGTGCACAGTGTCGCCGGAGAGACTGCTCAGGCTGGAGCGGGTCTGCACTGGCCGAAGACTGCACAGCGGCGGCGGGGACAACTGCTCAGCGGGCTGCACAGCCGACGGCGAGAGCCGTTCAGTGGCTGGTCGGCGCTGAAGCTCGCACCGGTCGGGGACACAGTCGGTCGGGGGGTCGGAAGACACAGCCGGCGGGGACTACTCGGTCTGAGACAGCTGCGGGGGAGACTGCCTCCGGTCGGGGCTGAAGCTGGAGTTGCCGCGAGGGTCGGCTGGCCGGAGCCGAGGTGGCTGCACCGGAGTCGGGCCGGAGTTGGGTCACCCCACAGTGAGAAGGAGGGAGAAGAAATAAAGGAAGAAGAAGAAGGAGAATGGAGGAAGGAGAAACTTTTGTATAGAGAATTTATGGAGGAGTGAGGAGAGAGAGAGATGGGGGGTTTCCACACCTAGGGATTAGGGCCGGCCTTGGGGTTTGTGAAGGTAAGGGTGAGGTGATGTGATATTTTATAGGGGAGTGGTGAATAGATGGAGGGTGGAGATGCTCCTATTCAAAATGGAAGGATAGGATTACTCATGAGAAGGATATTTCTTCATGAGCAAATGATAAGGGGATGTTTAATTCGGTCCCAATTTTTGTGACCACTCCATATGGTTTTGGCCAATGGGGTGAGGGCACCTAAAATCACTAAATTGCAACTTAGCCCCCTTAAATTTAGGAAATTGCACGAACACATAAAATGACGCTAAAATTATGGAAAAAATTGCGGGTGATGGTTTGCATGGCGAGGGGGTATTGGGGGTTTGGCACGGGTTTAATTTTATGGCCATCAAGATTAATTAAGGATTAAAATAGGATTAGGCAAAATTGGTATCCCTGATTTAAATAGAATTAAAGTGCCCCGCGCTTTTGAATTAAATGGGGGCACTTGGGGTCAAAATTCAGAAATGACACAAAGGTCAAAAATGGTGGGGGCTTGGAGCCAGTCTTGGACCCTTTAGTTGGTCCAGCTCAACGGGTTAAGTTGGTATCTCAAAATTTAGGATAACGACACAGGTGTCCGATACGGAATTAAATATGGATTAAGTTTTCGAAAAATTGTGCAATTAATTTAGAGCACAACAAAATCTGATTTTGAGTGATGGAAAAGTCCAGTGCCTAATTTGGCGGGTCAAGTCAGAAGTAAGATATTCTGATGGAATTTATGGGTTGATATTGGGCTCCGAATAATTTAGCAATGATAGGGCACGCCATGGGTTTTAATTAAATGAATTAAAATAACAGACAGACTCAACTCCACTCTAAACCTCAACATCTGTACCAAAACCAAAATTTTCTAATTCCAACCCTGACTATCTACAGAATAAATCGAGGGGTTTACACGACCACCCTCCTCCGGCCACACTCCACCACCAGCATCTCCATCATCCAGCCAGCAACCTCGCCGTCGAGGTATGCGACTCCCTCCCCCTCTCTATGTTGATATATATGTTTTGTGTAGTACTTATGAATTTTGTATTTAATGAGGTTGTTTAGGGTTTAGTTACATAAGCTTTTAAAATAGAAATTATGGATATACATTAAGTAGGGATTTGGATCTTTGTTTGGGGTTATATTCGTATTGGGAATTTATTTGAGGAAATTACAGGGTTAATAAATAAGGTTTATAAATGCTATATCGAGATGTTAGGGTTTTTCAATTAATATATACATTAGTTGTTGTACATGTGTTTAAACGCTGAGAAAGGATTGTGATATTAACACATTGATTAATACCAAGGAGCAGATTTAATTTATAAATGGTAGAGGGATATCGATCTTTGGGTAAATATTGGGATTTGATGATAAAATTGTTTAAAGACGTAAATTATATATATACGCATATTGGTCATTGTTGTTTTAGCTGTTGTAAACTATTGCTGAATATTGATATGATATTAAAATGTTAATGGACATTAGGAGCAGGTGCTCAATCGTGAAATAGACATAATATCAAATCATGAGACCGTGATTGAGGATAGAGAATAATATTTATTTATTTGAGCTTAAGACGTCAATGTGCATGATAATATCTGTGAATACTGAGGTGAAACTGAGGATTGGATCAGGTGTTGGACCACGGAATATCGTGATGAACATAGTAATATTGAGGTTTGGTTTGATGATATTGCACAGATGATTAGTTGATTTAATGTATCGTATCAATAGTCAACTGTGGTCAACCCTCTAACGTCTTGTCCCTGTGAGTTGTAGCTGAGACTGAGCAAATATATAGACATGTGTCACATCACTGTTTGTCGCATGATAGTTTATTGATTGATTTTGTATCTCATATCTAGGTACTACGGGACCTGAGGACTTGGACGTGGTACCGGATCCTCGTTATCAGCAGCCGGACGTAGGAAAGTGTACCTTGCCACCCTGTATTTCTGTTACAGATATTTTATTGTTTCATTATGTACATTGTGCGTGCATTTGTTTACGATCGATACTTTGTATCCGGATCACAACCGGATGTAGACGTTCGTCGTAACGTCTTGTAACGAATGTTAGATGTTCGTAACACCTCGATTTACGTACCTGAGTATATTGTCACCCCAGGACACATTCATACACTGATATCGTGCCAGATTTCCTGTATCCTGATACTGACATCATGACCGGAGACTGGGAGGACCTTAGGGTCGCGACTGTTGAGTTATTTCTATGTGACGAGACTGTTAGATAGAGGTTCAGGTTCCACGCACAATCGTTGACTGCTTGGGATGGGGAAGACAGTTACTAAACTTTTGGGCTCCTCTGCACGCGCTTATATATATATATGTATTATTTTTGTAATGATCATGTATCTAGTGTAGTTGTATCACTCGTGTGACTCTTTGCCCGGAGCTGCGGTACGTCCCGTGTGTTTTCGTATCCGGAGCTACGGTTTTATTTTGGATAGCCCATGCGTCGAACATTGTCTTTAAACTGTGTCTCACTTGTTTGGTTATGATAGATTACCATTTCGTTGCACTTATACTTTCTGTTATACTTGGCATGCTATATTTTTGTACCATGTTACATCTCTCTGAGGACCTGGTTCCCTGCCAGTTTTGCAGCAAAGACGATTACGGAGCATTTGGAGTTGCTGATGGAGTTGCATGGCTTGCAGGCATTATACCCGGTACTCATATCATTTCTACCGACATTATGGTTACTTTATTCATATTGATTATTCATCTGCTGTTGTAGCTTAGTTTTTGTAGACTCATCTCTTCTCGAGTCTATTCGAGTTTGTGTGTTATTGGGTGGCCGACTCTAGCATATATAGATCTTTCTTGTATACTGCTGTACATTATGGATTGAGACATAGAGGTTTATATTTATGGGATATCTAGATAGTGCCCTTTATATTATACAGCTTATACGTATTCGAGTCACACCAGAGTCTGGTCGAATGCGTAGCTGGCGTGTCACGTATTCCTGGTCCTACGTATTTTGGGACTGGGGCGTGACAGACATAAAGTATGTTAGGAAAAAAAGATAAAACCATAGAAAGACACGCCAAGAATGCGCCAAAGATACGCCAAAGTTCAGAGTCATGCGTCCAAGGGAAGATGATAGCATGCTCTGCTTGCCACATAATTTCGATGTCGCATGAGTCACATGGAGTTCGATGCTACATAGAGCATCTTTTGGACTTAGCGAATTTCTCATTCGTTCAGCGAGTGAATGCACAAAGCATTCAAGGATATTTGTGTAGATCTCACCAGTCATGCGTCCAACAAGATGGACGCATGCTATCAGTATACGGCAAGAGTTCAACCGCATAACCCTCTTGGGCTACATGACACTCTCAGCTGCATAGCTCATTGGCCGCATGAAGACTTCGTCTTCTCCAACAGCAGGTTCGGCTATGGCAAAAACTCCCTAAAACTAAAATCTTTTTTTCTTCATAAAAATCTTATTTTAAGTCTAAATCAGGTGAACCAAAAGCCAAAATGCTCTAAATCGAAAGATCTAACATGTAGCAAAAACTAATTTTCAAAGACACAAGTTTAATAGATCAAAACTAAGAAAAACTCATAAAATCTAATAAGTTAGAAATATAGATCTACACTAATCCATCCTTCAAAATAGAAACACTCCAAGAACTAAAAGTGCTTAGAAATATATAATAAACATAATTGAACAATAATATGGAAAATTTCTCTATTTCTCATGCAAGGTGTACTTGCCTACTAAATGGGGAGAGAAAGCTAAAGAAAGAGTAAGAAATGAAGAAGTGAAGAAAGAGAATAAAATATTGATTAATATGTGCTAGGGTTTGAGGGTTGAACCAAAGACTCTCATGAGTTGAACCAACCCACAAAATAAACCATGAACCAGGTTAAACCAAAGAATGGGTCTAGTCTCCATTCACATGCAACCATGCTAAAATAAAAATACGTTCCAAATATGTATATCGGGAACGGGTAGTGACATGTTATCATAGAGAATAGAAATGTTCTTATATTACAGATTAAATTCGTCTAGGGTTTGCTTCATCGATAAAATTTGTGCACAACAACCGCCTCCGACGATATACTCAGCCTATGTTGTTGATAATGCAACAAAATTTTGCTTCTTGCTAAATCAGGAGACTAGAGACTTTCCTAAGAAATAACACGTGCCACTGGTGCTTTTTCGATCGACTTTGCATCCAATAAAATCATTATCCGAATAACCAATAAGGTCAAAGAACGTGGTTCTAGGATACCATAAGCCTGCCGACAAAGTCCCTTTAAGGTATCTAAAGATACGCTTAACTGCGCATAGATGTGATTCCTTAGGATTAGCCTGATATCTAGCATAAAGACATACATCAAACATGATGTCTGGGTGACTAGCTGTTAGGTATTGCAAAATACCAATTATACCTCAATACTTATGTATGTCTGTGGGTTTACCACTCTCATCAAGGTCAAGCTTAGTCGATGTTGCCATTGGAGTTCCAATAGGATTTGCATTATCCATGTCAAACTTTTTGAGCAAATCCTTCGTGTACTTAGCATGATTAATGAATATTCCTTGTGAATCTTTCTTGATTTGTAATCCTAGAAAGAATATAAGCTCTCCTATCATGCTCATCTCAAATTTACTATACATATACTTAGCAAGCTCGTTACATAGCATCTCATTAGTAGATCTAAATATGATATCTTCTACATATATTTGCACTAATAACAAAGAGTCAATAGAAGATTTTATAAAAAGGGTAGTATCCGCTTTTTCTTTTGAAATATCATTTTCAAGTAGAAATGATCTAAGACCCTCATACCAAGCTCGTGGGGCTTGTTTGAATTCGTATAGAGCCTTTCGTAGCTTGAATACGTGGTCAGGGTATTTAAAATCTTCAAAACTGGGGGCTTGCTTAACAAAAACTTCTTTATTTAAGAAACCATATAGAAAATCACTTTTAACGTATATTTGAAAAAAATTTGATGTTGTAAAAACTAGCAAAAGCGTAAAGCATTCGGATATATTCGAGTCTAGCAACTGGAGCATAGGTCTTATCGTAGTTAATGCCTTCCTCTTGGTTGTAACCTTGAGCTACGAGACGTGCTTTGTTGCGTGTGACTAAACCATCCTCATTTAATTTATTTCAAAAAACCTATTTAGTACCAATGATCGGATAATCATTAGGTCTGAAAATAAGTTTCCAAACTTGATTACGTTCAAACTGGTTGATTTTTCTCTTGCATAGCAGAAATCCAAAACTTATCAGCAAAAGCTTCTCCTATATTCTTTGGTTCTATTTGAGAAATAAAAACAACATTTGAAATGGTATCTCTATTTGAAGAATGTGTACTTACACCTTTTGATGCATCGCCTATTATCAAGTCCTCTGGATGATCTGTAGAGAATTTTAGTCTCCTTGGCAAACTTTCCAGACAACTTGTACTGGTTGTATCTTCAGGAGTCATGTTGGTTGCAGGTTGAGTACCTTCATCATCGCTATCGTTAGGTACTTGAGTGTTGAGTTTATCAAATATAACGTTGATTGATTCTTTAATAGTTAATGATTGCTTATTAAATATTTTGAATCCTTTGCTTTTGGCACATAACCCAGACAAATACCTTCATCGGCCTTAGAGTCTTTTCTAGGTTATTTTTAGTATTAAGAATAAAGCATTTGCAGCCAAAAACTTTAAAGTAACTAATAGTTGGGAATCTACCAAACCAAAGTTCATAGGACGTTTTCTTCGATATAGGTCGAATAAGCACCCTATTCAAAATATGGCATGATGTACTTACAACTTCAGCCTAAAAATATTTTGGAAGGTTATATTGATTTAACATGACTCTAGCCATATCGTCGAGAATTCTATTCTTCAGCTCCACAAGACCATTTTGTTAAGAGTTCTAGGACAAGAAAATTCATGAGAGAATCCATTTTTATTATAAAATCTCTTAAAATTATTATTTTTGAATTCGTCTCCATGATCACTTTGGATACGAGCAATCATGAAACATTTTTCATTTTGAATATTTTTGCAAAAATTGACAAATTCAAAAAATGCTTCATTTTTGTTTGCAAGAAAATAAACTCATATATATCTAAAAAAAATATCAACAATGACATAAGCATAAAGTTTACCGCCAAGACTGACGACTCTACTAGGTCCAAACAAGTCCATATGCAAGAGTTGTAGTGGTCTAGAGGTACTTACATCGTTGATTGACTTAAAGGAAGATTTGGTAGGTTTATTCTTTTCACAATCAGCACATACCATATCTTTCTTGAAGGTAATCTCTGGTAAGCCACTTACCAATTTTTTTGTGGATAGTCTTGTAATAGTATCCATATTTGTGTGTCCTAGTCGTATATGCCATAGCCAACTGTCATATTTGTGTGTCCCCCCTCTCCTTTTTGTATGATAATATGCCTACTTTCAATCACAACCCTACATTCAAACTACCATCCATCACAACCACTTATTCTTTCATGACCAACCTACACACTCTCCTAGAAATACCAAGGGAGCTGGCCCTAATCCCTAGACAAACCTCACACTCTCTCCTTCATTACCACACAACACACTCTCCCTCTCTTCCCTAAACTTTCGGTCATAACCCCCTTCCCCCTCCAAAATTGAAACCATCACCACCACCATCACCTTTACTATCAACTCCACCATCTCCTTCACTTCTCCACCCTCTTTTAAACCTGACACCACCACCACTTCTCCCATTCACTTTACCACCTCCCTCATATAGCAGCCGAGCCTACCCTACTACCATCTTCGGCCACTGATCGACCACCACCATCATCACCATCACCTCCACGAACCCCATAACCTTCAGACCACCACCACCATCATCTTTTCTTCCTCTCCTCCCTCACCAACAGTCCCGACCGCCACCACCACTCCACGACTACCTCTACCACACCATGACCATCACCACTTCACGGCCACCTCCACCTTCTTCCCCCTACCTTGCTGCAGCAGCTACTCTATACTGTGACTGATGCTGCCTTATACTGTTTTCGTTGCTGTTAAAGTTGCTGATGCAGTTGTTGCTGCCTTTTCAGGCCGTCGGAACACCCCCACGCCGTCGGAGCACCCCTAGGCCACCACGAGCACCACCCCGACCTATTATGCCCCTTCCTTGTTGTTCCCTCCAGCAGCTCAACACCCCTACAGCAACCGAACCACCCCGACACCTCCAACAACAGACCTGAGCACCCCACAGTCCAAAATCGAGGACTAATACCCCATCTTCGCGTTGTGGTATCTTCCTTCCCGCTTGACCAAATCTCGAATCATCACCTCTAGTATACTTTTAACATAACCCTCTTTCAATGCCTTTAATTAGAATAATTTAGTTTACTTTCTATTATTAGTAATTTAAGTTCCAAAATCGAAGAAAAATAGTTTTTTTAAAATTTAGAAATATCCTATACGGAGTTGGTCCCATCAAACCGGACAACCTCGTCGCGTACCAATTTTATCGAAAGGCACGTACGGTATTTTCTGACGTTTGGGCTTTGACGAAATTCAATTTGCTCGCGTGTGCACGACAAAATTGACCCATATACGTTAAAAGTTCCCGTATCAGTATTTTTGCAAATATCCTAATTACTTTGTGTATGCTCATCGTATCGCGACAAAACTTGCGTCATTGGACTCGCGGCATTCGACTTGTCCTGTGACCTAATTCATGTCTGATTCTGAGAAAGTGATCGGATTATCATTTCGCAGGCCCCACAATCCGTTCCAATGGGCACATTTGTGATCGGCTCATCAAAATCCAAATATGGATATACCGTTGAGTTTGTATCATCATTTAGAATATTTTTGACCTATAATATGCTAAGATTAGATATCGTTATTCCTGGCACATTTTTCGGTGCAAGGCAAGGGGAACCTATGGACCCCGTGTTGACCAGAAACTGCCATTTTGCTCATGCATCCAAATTGGACGTATGGATATATTTTTCTAAGTATCTCACTCATTTTAGGACTGTTGGTGACATTTGTGACAGCATCCGTAGACATATGTTCCAATGCTTCTTTTGTTGCTACTTCCTTGGCGAGTTCGTGTTCAAATCTCCGTATGGCTTCTAGGCAAGTATAACTTGCCTTGTTTTAAGGGTTAAATTCAGTTTTTATTGTTCATATATTATGTGCTCTGAATGTTATATAATTGTGCACGTCCGAGAATAACTCGGGTGCAGTCGACGAAGACGTCGACGTTAGGACTTGTGTTTGTCCTAGTTTCTAGTGGACGTACCTAAAGTTGTGGAGTTATCATTATAACTCTGAGACCTTGAAACATATTATTTTACATCACAGAGAGAGTTCATGATAGGATACGGACTTACGCACTTGACTTGCCATCGGTGCGAGTAGCACGTGTGACGGTACTTAACATAGTTGTATATGACTTGCATTATAGTTATGAGATGTTCATATTGTACTTGAGACTTGTACATCGGCATTGGGAGGGGAGGACAACTAGTAGGCGTATGGGACACCCATATCGGTAACCGTAGTATCCTGAGGAACTATGAAAACTGATGACCTCTATATATATGCATGCGCCGCATTCTTTGGAACATTATGGTTTTATATACTCAGATGTCACGTTCTTCAAAACATTATGGTTTTATATACTCAGATGTCATGTTCTATGAACGTTATGGTTTTTATACATATAGAGTGCCCCGAATATGGGGGGGGCATATATGGCATATATTAGCTAGTCATAACGATTGGTGAATTAGGTCAGCATATGTCTAGCCTACGTATTCCAATACGTACTAAAGTTATCCTTAAATTGCATTCATGTAGTTGGATAGTTTACCCTAATTCACTTTACTCTGTATTTACTTGATGTCATGTACTTTTTGTATCTTGTTACGTCCCTCTGAGGACCTGGTTCCCTTCTAGGTTATTTGAGTAGGTTGCATGATGCTTGGTCTGGTGGTGTGTTGGACATCTTTATCGGTATCTTTATATCTTTCATTTATTACAGTTATGTTCTACTTTCCATTATGATTCTACTGTTATAGCCTAGTGTTTATAGGCCTATATTGTTCTCTTGGCCTACTCGAACGGATGTATTATTGGGCTGCAGACTAATTATGCATACCGTTCCTTCTTGAGATTTATTTATCGTGGATTGAGATTTAGTTTAGTTTTTTGATGTTAGAACTAGATATTTAGCTTGATCACTTGATCGTGGACATCGTAAGTGCACTTCGTTGGGTCCATTAAATTAGAATTCCCTACGGAGTCGTACCAGCTGACCATTGCTACGTGTCTGGTCCCACATATTTTGGGGCTGGGGCATGACACTTTTTTATTGTTCAACTCTCCAAGTTGTTCACAATATTCCCTATATTTCTTCATCGCTGTGTCGTCCAAGGAGTAAAGTGATCATCCGCAGATCAGATCTCTACAACTATACTTCCCCAGAATCAACTATACTTAGATTCATGTCTAGGATCTTTTGTACTTTTATTCCTTTTTAATAGTTTGTAATACAAAAGTTTCATTTAAACTTTTCTTTGCAAACAAGATGGCGACTCGACTGGGGACGACTTTCTCCTCTTACGAGAATGTGATAGCTCAACGCGATATTACGTCGGTCGGCTCGATGCAGAAGACATTGGTCATAAAGTTTAACCAACAAGCATACGAAGAAATGCTCCATTCTGGGGGTGGTACTAACCCCTCATCCGCACTAAAGTTAAGGAAAACCCATAAAGTGTGGGTGCCCAAGCCTCGTCATGCATATCCCAAAGTTGCTACCAACAAGGAAAAAATTATTATGATTGACGGGAATAACCTAGTCAATTATGTCAAACCAAACTCAGGTCAATGATTTAGTGGAAAACTCCCTTGTGTTAAATAAGGGATATAATTTGCGCAACTCGTACAATATCAAGCAAAGGGTGATCCACACCCAAGCTTCTGACTCCCTTGCGTTAAATAAGTGATACAAATAGCGTAACTTGCGCAATGTCAAGCAATGGATGATCCACACCCAAGCTTCTGAGCCTACATATATTGGTTGTAATATATGAGGCAAGAAAGTCATGGACGCTGCTATCCAAATCAATATCTCTACAGGCGTACTATTCAAAGAGAGACAAAAACTTCTCCAGAAGTTATGCCAGCAGAAGAAAGACTACAAGCGCACAAATAAAGTGCTAATCAGGGAAAATTATTCTTCTAACATAATGATTACATACACAGTGGAGGAAAAGTTATGCGCCACTCGTCAGAATCCTACTATTAGTGCATGTCAAGACCTTCGTGCAAAATCAAATACACGTGGATAAACTGTGCCAACTCTGCCTACACCGCAGAAAGTGTGACAAGTAGGACCAACATCTTCACAATATTCTGATTGTGCGCGTGTACATAAGAGGCCTGCTAGAGACAACTTTCTCTCGTCTGTGAAGGACAAAAGCTTGAGAGATAACGAATCACTCGTTAATCAAGCCAGCACCTCACTCTACACACAATGGACCAAAAATATGCATAGAAGATTCAATATATCTCATGTAAAAAGGCAGAGTCTGCCCTCTTCCTCCGCTTCTCTTCCCTCTTTTGATTTACGTGAGCTTATTATACAAAAACGTAAAGAGAGAGACCTTTTTAACTTTATAATGGTGTTTCCTAATGAACATCGTTGCAATTGTCATAGAGTTATAATCAAATATTGTCTACATCAGCTAAACGGTATGTGTTTGACTGATTGACCTACACTATATCTCCAAAATATTAACATACAAAGCTAGTTGACAACCATGAATATGATGACGAATCGCTCCTTGCTTCAGCATACATGGGTTCGCATCTTCCCCGTGGCAGGAGATAATCAAGATGAAGTTCTTTAAAAATACCCAACCAGAGGAGATTGAAACAACTTGTTGACTCCTTTGAAGGAGTATACCAAAATACTCATTCTCGAAGACGGGAGCTCATTCTTCACGGGAAACCCTATTCCTCATAATCAGAGGCTAGGGGTAGCAATCCTCCCGATTCTGAAACTGACAGTGTAGACTCCAAGCACACGGTTCTCTCTACTAATCCCTCTGTTGTACACAGGGATGTTAGCGTTTACGCCGTCGGTGATGAACAAGATGCTTCTCCATCAGAAGCTATCGAACAACGCCTTAACTCATTAGAGGCCGCTCTCAAGGACATGTACAATCAAATGATGACAACCTAATATTCTACTATACCAGTACCTATCCAAGTGGCTTCATTCATACTTGCACAACCTACTCCTGGAACAATACCTCTATAGGATAACACAAATCCAGAAGCAGTCATAAACCAAGAATCAACAGCGCCAAATCTTAATCCTCTCAATATTGGAAGTGGACCTCCGCTAGTGATAATACATGTTCAACCAGGATCTTATCGGTCAGTTACACCACTTCGACCAGAAGATCCTCTCAAAGCTATCCGAGAATTGCGTGCATAGGTCGATGTTTTAAAGAACAAAGACCAACTCCACAAGCTGGGGATGAAACAGCCTTATCCTTCTCATTGGGATAATGTGTTATTCCCTCCCAAATACAAACCTTAATGGATAGTCTTGTTTGAAGGCAGGACATCACCGAGCCAATATATTAATTACTTCAATATGATGATGACTCATCTGCAGAAAGAAGATGCTCTCCTTACCAGATTGTTCGTGGGATGCTTGGTCGGCATAGCCTACGAATGGTATCGCAGTTTACCTGATAACTGTATATCCTCGTTTGATGACATGAAGTATCTTTTTCTCTCACGATTTTATGAAGGAGGCATGGATATGATGATGTCTTTGATCATCGATATCAAACTGAAGTAGAAGAAATCCGCTCATAAATTCATAGAGCTTTTCAGGCAAGAAACTCTGAAGTTACCCCCTGATATTCCAGACTTCACATTCTTTGATACTTACAAAGAGAACCTACTGCCTATAGTAGGGCTCTGGATGGGTACAACTCAATTTTAAGACTGGACGACGTTCATTATCAGGACCAAATTTGCTGAAGGTAACGCGAAGGTGGCAAATAATTTGGGATTACAAATAACCAATACAGAAGGAAAGTGTCCCTCCAACAATAACAACAGTGCGAACGATCACAATAGCAAAGGAAATAAGGCCTTGGCAATAAACCTGTCAAAGCGACCCACCTCTCCTCCAGCACAAAAGCCTCCAGAGTCTTCTAGGCCTAAGAAAGAATATTCCTTTGACGAGAGCGATATCCACAACATTTTTGAATATTTGATAAAAAGCAACAAGTTGTAGTTGCATAATATCAAGCGACCAAATGAGGCTGGTGAAACAGATGACCTAAAGTACTGCCTATACCACCGATATGTACATCACCCTACCAAGTCGTGTTATGTCTTAAAAAAGAAGATACAACAGTTGATAGATGTTAAACCTATTACCCTTCAAAACGAAGAGAAGATAGTCATTGCCAATATGGTGTCTCTTCAAATCGATGACTTTCCAACACAAGAAGTCCCAAACGACGCCATCCTAATACCTAAAGCTACAATAGAAGTGATAAATCTCCCACCACATAGAAGTCAAATAGAGGATTTGGTGCCTCTTACCACAGATCATGGCAAGATTATATGGATTCATCCCGACCTACTGCCAGATTGGGACCAGGGAGCAGCATCTTCCAATTCAAAATTTAAGAAGGGTAAGAAGTATAAATTATGCAATATGATATCTCCAAATCATTATTCAGACAGAGATCAAGACCAACATCAAGAAGATGTATCTCTCGAGATCAGATTTTAAAATTTGAACATTACCCCACCAAACTCTACTCGCAAGTTTTGCTTGACACACCGACAATGACCCGTGATTGGCAGTATTCCGTTGTATAGGGCACAATAAATCTTTATTGCTTATGAAGGTATTCCTACACAGATTTCTCCTTCTTCTACAATAATTAGAACATCGACCTCAACTCAGGTGCTTGAGGAGGATCGTCCCTATTTTCATCGATACAGCCAGTAATCTTTACGCTTGATACAAAACATAGGATATAATTTCCAGAAAGCTGAAAGTTTGAATTTTGGCAAGAGATAACGTATTCCTCTACAACTCTAAGGACAGTTTAACAAATTTAGTAGTGGATTAGGTTACGACGAGACCAGCCCACAGACTCGGTCCAAGAAGAGGCATGAAAATAAGAAATTAAAGTCTTATAACATGGTGCTTCTTTCTCCGATGCCCGAAGAAGAAGCCAGGACTGGTACCAGGTTTGGCAAAGATTATCATAAAACTTACAAATTTGTCTCAAAAGATGTTCCTGGTACTCTTCCTACTTTGCCAACTCATGTTGCACCAGTCACAACCGAATTTGGTCCTTCGAAGCCTACTACGACAGAGAAAGGTAAGCAGAAGAAAGTACGTTTCGATAAATCCTTGAAGAAGAATATACCCCAAGGACTTGAAAAGCCCTACAATAAGACATATTGGCACAACTGGCCAATACCCCAGCCCAACTTTCCCTATTCGAGTTACTTCGTTTGCCAAAGGAGACTCGTGAAGCTTTGAGCGAAGCTCTGATACATGGAGATTCATTCTTAGCTCAACTTAAGGCTCCTGATGAAGAGCCATTAGCGTGTCCTCAATGCTACAGCATAATCGAGAAGATTTCTAACCTCACCTTCACACAAGATGATATGCTACTCAAGGATAATCAGCATGACAGGCCTCTATATTATACCAGTTACATCGAATCTATTAAGGTGAATCAGATTCACATCGACCATGGTTCTTCACTCAACATCATTCCTAAAATCCCACTAAGAGGATTGAAGATACCAATGCACAACATTCCTGCTACTAGCACTACCATTCTAGGCTTCAATATTGGAAGGAGTAAACCGCTGGGATAGATATGCCTAAAAATTTAAATAAGCGATCTACGTACTGAAGTCATATACTATGTGATTGACTCTGACATATCCTATAACATTTTATTGGGACGACCATAGATACACAAGCATAAAATTATACCCTCCACCCTACATTAATGCTTCATATATGTGAACAATAGGGGAGAAATCAAAATAGAGATAGTTGACCTCAACCCATTCAAAGGTATTGAAGCCTATTTAGCTGACTCTATACTCTATACACCAGAGTATATGAAAGAAGAAGCTAATCAAGATAGTGATGAAGCTAAAAATACCCCAAAAGAAGGGCCTTTGATAATCCAAGTCAAAGGATGTACTACTCGTCCAACTCCTTCGAAGCCTCTTGGCATCAACCTGCACAAGTTACCTCCATTGATCATCAACCTTCGATGCAATAAACAGTCGTCATTGGAGAATGAGCCTATTATTATCGACCTTTGTCGTAATAAGCAACCAATAAGTGAATAAACTCCTAGTCATCAATCTTGCCAAGCCTCATGTCAAGGCTGAAGATTCTGTTAACTATGTGGAAGATTAAAAAATCTTGTATTTCATGAACAAAGAAGATACTACTTCATACCATATTAATGTTGAACCCTTTGCCAAAAAATTCTTAGAGGCTCTTCATCTCTATGAACCTCTGTCCATACCTGTGGCATCTCCATTTTAATACAGTTCATTATATGAACCATATGAGGATGCATACTTCATAGTCCCATCAAGACAGGACAAGCAAAGTCAGATAATTTTTGGCAAAGCTAGAAATAAAAGAGTCGCGTAGACTAATAGTTCTGACGAGAATATGGAAAAGATACAACCAGATCGTTATAGCCAACCAACCAAGAATATTATACAAGAAATGGGCTACAACCTAAAATCTGGTTTGGGACTAAATTATGGAAAAGACAGACGGACTCCTATACGTCACTTCTCTCCAAAAGGCAAGCCAGATACATACCACCAGCGGACTGGTCATGGTTTGGGATATGTTATACCACCAACAGGCCCTGAAAGTTCAGAATTGGAAGAAGAGATGCATTATCATTCCTCTGACTCATCATTGTAGGATTCTGACAAAAGCTTGGGTGACATATTAAAAAAGGCTTTCTCTATAAATATGGTGTCAACTACCCCCAAATGATAAAGTTGTTTAACTATTAGAACCATTCGAGAATGATCCATGGGCATAACAAATAGATACTTAATGGGAGCTTCAGTTTGAGCAACGTAAACTACCTACAGATGATGAAATAGTCCAAATTGATGTAGGAGAAGAATCTTTCCCAAGACCGATATTTATTAGCAAGAGTCTTCCTGAAGAAGATCAATACGCTTTACTCCAGCTAATAAAGGAGTATATCGATATCTTCGCCTGGAGTTACAAGGATATGCTTAGCCTAGATCCTTAAATAGGCACATACACAAGCTCAATATTCTTCCGAATGCTAAACCAGTAAAACAGCAGCAACGATAATTCCGTCCTAATATGATGGATGCAATTGAAGTATAAGTCAAAAAATTATAGCATATGGTTTCGTTCAAGAAGAGCAATATCCCGACTGGGTAGCCAATATCGTTCCAGTCATGAAGAAAAATAGAAAGGTCTGGGCCTGTATAGATTATCGAGATCTAAACTTGGCATGTCTAAAAGATGAATTTGCTCTTCCCATCACAGATGTCATAATTGACAATACATGCGGATTTAAACGTATATCCTTCATGGATGTATTCTCAGGATATAATCAAATTAAGATATCACCTGATAACGAAAAATATACCTCTTTTCGTACACCATTGGGAGTTCACTGTTATACAGTCATGCCCTTCAGCTTGAAGAATATAGGTACGATGTATCAACGAGCCATGAGTACAATTTTTCAGAAGCATTTAGGAAAAACAACAGAATGCTACGTGGATGATATTGCTGTCAAGAGTCATCTTAAAGATGAGCACCTTCAAGATTTGAAGACTATGTTCAAATTGATGCGTCACCACCAATTGAAGATGAATCCAACTAAATCCTTTCTAGGAGTCTCCAGTGGCAAGTTTCTGAGATTTGTTATAACTTCCAAATATATTCACATTGACCCTGATAAAATTAAAGTTATCCTTAAAATGCAGCCTCCACATAATCTCAAAGAACTTCGTGGTCTGCAAGGCCGTATGACATACATTAGGATTTTTATCTCCAATCTCTCAGGATGATGCTGACCTTTCACTCAGTTAATGAAGAAAGATGTATCCTTTGTCTGGAATAAAGCATGTCAACAAGCATTCGACGATATCAAACTATATTTAACAAATCTGCCAGTTCTGGTGTCTCAGATAGTAGGAAAATCATTTTTGTTGTATGTTCGAGCAATGAATCACTACCTAGGAGCTATTCTTGCACAAAAAAGTAATGAAGGCCATGAACAAGTGATCTATTATCTCAGCCGCATGATGGTCGGCACTGAATGATACAATCCGGTGGAAAAAAGAATGCCTCGCCTTGATGTTTGCTATTCAAAAGATACAATATTATGTGTCAGGTTAAACCATTCATGTCATATCCAGAGTAAATTCTCTCTGGGTATTGATGACTAAGACGAGCACACTCAATTTTTGTTTATCTATATGGGCAATGTTACTATTACCTTATGATATGGTATATGTCCCACAAAAAGCAGTGAAGGGTCAAGTGCTAGCTGATTTCCTGGCAGCTCATCATGTACCAAAAACTTCCAAACTGTTCGACAACATCCCAGATAAAGTCTTAGAGTATAATATGGCAATAAGAGATAACACTTGGCATTTATTCTTTGATAACGCATCAAGAATAGGACCCAAAGGCAACATGGTAGCTGGAGTTGGCATAGTCCTAGTATCTCATGACAAACTACTCATTCATCGAGTATATTCTCTCAGTGAATCATGTTTCAATAATGTGGCAGAATATAATACTCTACTTATCAGTCTCCACATAAGGACCTTCCCATTTAGCTTAAAATTTTAGTAGGCTTCAGACAGTATTCTCCAACGGAGCCTACAAGCTCGGTAAGCCTAATGGAGATTTAATAATGATGCCTATCAACAACAATTTTCTCAAGAATTATTATGTCTAAATACGACATATTCTTCTCCATCTCCAGCAGATTAAAATAAGATGAACATCAAATATATATTTTTAATCCCCAGCAACTCGTAGCCTACACGGCCTCTCGAACTATATTACCTCTATTCATTCTTGAATGAGACATGGGTAATGGGTCATCAAATTTCTTAGTTAGATAATACTCAGATCCAACAGAATACTCTCATTAAGATCATCTAAATGATTCTCTCCAACAAAAATATTTTATTCTTAAAGCCTAGTTATTTTAAGGATATCATATTCCTGATCCCCAGTTGGGTTGGAAATAATCTCACATATTTTTTCACTAGTCAATAGGTATAATATGATTCATGTCAATATTACCTCTGAATCATATTCCATTTATTATTCCCAAAACAGAAGACAATAGTTTGCCTTTGAACTACTCTTTCTTCTTTTTTCCAGTAGAGTAAACTAGCAAACTATCACGTCCATGTCACCTCTGATAATATTGTATCCTATAAAATTTATCATTTGTACTCAGCATGAGTATGCCCTGAGTGATAAATCTATCAAATTCTCCCACAGAGTTATTCTGCCATATCCATAATACCTCTGAGCATATATATATATATATATTCAATGGATCTCGATTTGAAAATATCACTAAGATAAGACAAATTTTCTTTATTTATGGAAAATGAGGAAGAAAAATACAAATACTTAGGGAGAAGATGAGTCAAAATCTCCCAAATTATTTACAAATATTACAAGAGCATGAAGGATGCAGACGTCAGAATATGCAAATGTTCGACGGGTAGCCATTATTCTGGCTTGATCTTCTCATTCCTCTACGACAGCAGATGAAATAATGGGATCACTTACATTAATATAAGGTTGGGTGGGTTCACCTAATAGAGGGTCGATAAGATTCTGGAGGATATCTGTTTTACCCGGTTGGACAGTAGACACCTCTTTATTTTCTTCAGCAGAAGATGGCTTGATAGCAGAAGGAGAAACAATGGTCTCATCAAATTCTTTGTCTTTCCTCTTTGAAGTAGCCTCAGACATCATTTTGCAAGTCTTCATGAGGATGGAACAAGCAACTCCAGTATTTATAAGATAGGAAATGACGGTTTGAATCCCCAAACATGACTCTTTAGTGAAATGCGACGATGGTTGGTTTCCCAAGCAAAGAGCAAAATTCGAAACAGTAGCATAACAGTTGGAATTTTGCATATTGGGTTAGAAATTTCCACATGCACACATTGGCTTATTGATAGAAAAGGTGCCATAATGCGTGTACTAATCTGAAGAAAGAATACGCATATTTGTTAGCCAGTAGAACTGCACACAAGTATGCATGCATTTGATTAACAGGAGAAAGGCAACATATTCAGTCTTTTCTGATGCACGTCCTCCCAAAAACAAAGACAACCTAAGTCTTCAGTCACCAACACACATACAGCACAATAAAGTCAAGCTATCACACCTAGATTACAATGATACTTAATCATGATTACAATGATGGAGAACTATCACACCTAGATTTTTATTCTAAAAATTATGATTATACATATGGAAATCTATTACATCTGGATTTTCATATGATGGGGATCTATCACAGATCCATCCCCATCTCTTTGCCCCGTTTGCTCCCGATGCAGATGAATTAAGGCACGGAAGAAATGAGCTCTTCAGTGCAAACTATAGTACAAGAAAAAGAAATCTATGTTGTGGACAAGCGAGGATGCTACACTGGACTATGCCTATTTAAATTTGCATGGACCCAGTTCTGTCCAGACTCGATAGAGGACATGGTGAGTCAAACGGAAGATGTTTCGCTATCGCCATCCAGCGCTACAGCTAGAAGTCTCGGTTAGGATTCCAATCCCAACCATGTAATTAGCACATGGGCCATGTTAAGAGAGTAATTCCAGCGAGCTGGATTTAAAGACAACAAACAGTCTTCTGGGTAATTCATTAGTTCAACATGAACAACTAAGCCTATGATATCCTTCCATGCTCTATCACACAAAGAGCTCAACGGCAATAATCTCCAGACGAGTCTCTTATCCATCATTGAGAAGCGTCTCCTCTTGCATCTTCTCGGCGGACAACAGAGCCAATGGAGCTATATTGCTATGGTCATCTTCGTAGGCTCACACTTAACGGTGGCCATGCTCAAATCTCACAGCAAGAAAGAGATAAATCTGGGAATATTGGTAAAGTTTTGCTCATATTTGTAGGAGAAAACATACTAAATTCAACATAGTTCTCGAAAACCTGCTCCTGAAAAGTTGTCTGCGTCTACTCAAAGATCGCGTCAAAACCAAAAAGCAAGTCAAAGATACATGTATGTCGCACCTAGAGCCACGTTAGCAAAACTGTTAGGATTTGCCCAAAATGTGCGCATAAAATCTCGACATTTTTTTATGCTTCTAATTCAAAGTATTTTGAATTCATTTGAACAAGTTTAAAAACTTTAAAGGAGACGCATAAAAATGCGCCTCTTGAAGATGGCACAATTTTTTAAAAATAAACTTAATGAAGGAAGAATGTCACACTTTCTCTCTATTTAGAGGATGGCGCACTTTCTTCTTATTTCAATGGATGGCGTACTATTCAGAGAATAGAAAAGTGGCGCACTTTCAAGTTTCTTTCATCAATGCAGATAGGCATATAATTTGCATGTCTACTTTTTCTCCCGAACATTAAATGCGATAAATCGGACAGGCTGGAATAGAAATCAAAGAGTCAGAATTCATCATTATAACTGGGCTATGGCACGCAGACCCAAGTTGTCATTTAGCGATCCAGTCATTGAGCCAACTTCTTCAAAAGTGCGTCATTGAGCCAATTTTTTTAAAAGTGCGCCATTGAGCCAACTTCTTCAAAAGTGCGGCGTTGAGCCAACTTCTTTAAAAGTACACCGTTGAGCCAATTTTGTCAAAAGTGCGCCATCACGGCTACTTTTTCAAAAGATCACTTGTATAGTCAATCTTTCCAAAAATGTGCCAGTTTCCAGACAACTTCTAAAGTGCGCATACTATCCTAAGTGACAGTGAGCAGTTATGAGTGTGTATCTTACAAGAAGTACTTCTCGTAAAAAGTGTACAAATAACTATCCCCATGACCTATGCTTCCCTCATATAGGAAGTTACGTATTAAGCAGGCACTAAGTTATGCATCCACTCATTCAGAACATAGGGTGTTAGTCCACCAAATGTGCGTGCACAATGGTAAAATAGTGCAGACTATCCAAAGTGCGCGTACACTCTCATAACCTCTCCTAAACTCTATAAATACAGGATCGATACATCCGGGGAGGGAGATAGAGAAAAAGGGGCTAGAATTTTCAAGTCTTTAAAATTCAAGAATATAAGGAGAGAAATAGAAGCTTCTCATGTCGTTTGTTGCCAAAGATTTCTTATTGTTCAACTCTCCAAGTTGTTCACAACATCCCTATATTTTTTCGTCGTCGTGTGGTCCAAGGAATAAAGTGATCATTCGCAGATCAGTGCTCTACAGCTATACTTCCCTAGAATCAACTGTACTTAGATTTCTGTTTAGGATTTTTTGTACTTTTCTTTCTTTTCAATAGTTTGTAATACAAAAGTTTTGTTTAAACTTTTCTTCGCAAACAATAATGTACCCCAAGTCAAGGAAACTCCTCTGGAAATGCCTCAAAGTCCTCGGCCATGTATCTTGTCTCTACTCATGTTCCGTATATGGTCGGGTACAAGTGCTCATCCAAATCTGGAAAGAAACTAGGTCCTCAGAGGGACGTAGCAAGATACAAAAGGTACATGCCATAAATTAAATACTGTATAAACGTGAGGGTGAACTAACCAGCTAAGTGAATGCACTTTGAAGACAACATTGGTGCGTATGGGTAGGTAAAAGGTAAGTGTTTTGGCATTAGCTACAAACTAGATACCATAAGTATATATTGACTACATCACCGGTTACGATAGCCGCAGCTAGTAACCTCTGCCAAATATATCGACAAGTATATACTCCCATAACAGGGTATCTATGAATTCCATACCCGTGTATCTATGAATGCCCATAACATGGTAACTATAAGGCTCGTGACCCCGTAGTTTACTTTAAAACTATGGTAGCCACATGTCTATCCTATACGCCTACTAATTGTCTTCCCCGCCCAATGCCAATATACAAGTCATGAATACGATGTGGATATCTCGTAACTATATGCAAGTCGCTAAATAACTAAAGAACCATACTTCTATGCTAAGTACCGTCACGTATGCTACTCGCACCGATGGCCAGTCAAGTGCGTAAGCTCGCGTCCCTATATAAACTCACTATGTAACATAAAATGATACATGACCAGGCCTTGGGAGTCATAATGATAACTCCACAACTTTAGGTGTGTCCACTAGACTATAGGTCAAACACAAGTCTGAACGTCAATACCTTCGTCGACTGCACTGACGGCATTCTCAGAAGCGCATAATTATATAATATAATATTTAGAGTAGAAATATATGAATAATATTAATTAAATTTACATAGTACAACAAGAAAATGTATACTTGCCTGAAACTCTGATGTAAGCAAGTAAAGATCCGGAACCCGCAACTAAGGTAGAACCATCATGGGTGCCTATTAATATAATAACAATATATCAATAATTATATTATGCTACACTAAGCATGCACTAGAGTACCACATATGCAATATCATGAGTCACATAGAGTCTAAACCAAACAAGCGTTATAACCAAGTAGGTTGACTAAACAAGTGTCAAGTAGGTATAAAAATAACCAAGTCTACTAATCACATAACCTCTCCAAGTCTTCTAATGTACAATTTCTCATATAACATAATCATGTCATAACTAGAGTTTATGAGGTTGCTAAGTTGCTCTCCAATATGAAGCTATCAGGTGGTCTTTCTACTAGGGTTTTCAAAAACAAGTGTGACATGCACATTCTCAAAGTACCTCAAGCAAGTGTTACCCTAACCAAAATGTTTGTTCAAAGTGTGTTCTCATGTCACAAGTTCAAGGGTAAGGTAACTCACTAATAACATCCTCATTCTATACTATACAATATTATTTATATTTAAAATTACCCTCAACCTTTAACTCTAGTAATTAGTGTTCATCCTCAAAGTATACTAACATGCTCACTAAATTCATACACACCATTCTAACATGTATACAACCCTAGAATGGCTCTAAAATACTAGTTTCTCAAAGTGTTTTATATATAGAACACACAAAATGTGACAACACCTAGTCATGGTAACCTGTTCTAATCAACCTATTCACTTGATCATGTATTTGTGTAACTAAGTAAAACACCTAAATATATTATATATATATATATATATATATATTCTAAAAATATATGTAAAACGGTGTTGTATGGGGTTCCAACAAGTATACGCATGCAATTATTTAAATCAAAATTTAATACTAAACATGGCATATCTATCATTCTAATCTTGTGTTACCCATGTCACATATATGCACATTTAATCTTTAACATGTATACAACTAGCATGGCATAAAAATACTTCTAAATATGGTGTTTATGTATAACAACTCAATCTTGAAGAAAAACCTAGGCATGGTATACTTCTCATTGTAGAACCATAACCAAGTCTCATAACAATATATCTATGCATCTCACATCTTAAATAAATAACTTCTATATTCTGAAATCAAATACAAAAATATAGTTAATGTGAAGGTTTAATCAAGTATTTACATAGGTTCAATCATGGGTTAAACTATGGGACTATACATGCAAGTTATTAAAGAAATTAAGAAGAACAAGAAGAAGTAGATGATGAAGAAGATGATGAAGTGAGTTACCAATGGGAAGGTGGATGCTCGGGAATAGAGGGAGGAGGTCCGGCCAGGGGGGCTCAGGCTAGAGGGGGGGTGTGCTCCGGCGGCCTGCTTCGGCTAGGGAGTAGCAAAAGCAGCAACATCATGGGCTAAAAGCAGCAGTAGCAGTGGCCTAAGTAGTAGTAGCAGTAGTATAAGCAGCAGTAGCAGAGGCCTAAGTAGCAGAAGCAGTAACATCAACTCCGGAGAGGATGATGGTGGTGGTGGTGGTGGTGGTGGTGAAGCTGGTGGTGGTGGTGGTGGTGGAGATGATGGAGAGGTGGTGGTCGAGTGATCGGGTGGTGATGATGATGGTGAATGGAGAAGGAGGAAAGGATGAAGAAAAAAAAAGGAAGGACAGAAGAAGAAGAAGAAGAAGAAGAAGAAGAAGAAGAAGAAGAAAAAAAAGAAAAAGAAGAATGAGTTATGGTTTTGGGGTAGAAAAAATGAGGGTCGGCCATAGTTAGTCATAAAAAAAGTTATTTCCATATGAGAAAAGAGGGAATTAGTAGATGTGATGAATGGAGGGGGATTTAATAGCTAGGATTAGAGGGGATTGGATGAGAGGAATAGTATTAGGTGTAGTATCCCGTTCCCCCTATTCGGGGAGCACGGCTAAGAAATACTTGGTATCGTTAAATAGGGACAGATTGAATCAAGATCATTTTTTCGTTATGGATTGGTTTCTTCTGAATCAGGTCCTACATTCAGTGGATCGTGCCTCAAGAAATAACTCGACGGCAGAGTCGAGAGGCGCCTTTCCATTATGCTGGTTTCTTTGCCCCTTTTTGATACCGCTTTGTTGCTTTCTTGTTGGTTTTGTGACTTATATTTTCTTGAACGATTTTGATAGATTTTATTGTCTTTGTTCTTTGAATTTCGTATTTCGTATCAAACCCTTGGAGACCATGGCAGGAGATATTGATCATATGTTGGTGAGTGCAGGTGATCGCGTAGGAGACGCGCAAACGGAGTCTTGAAGATCTTCCCTATCTCTCTCCTGATTCACCAACTAAGTGAGTGGCCTAACTTTGGATTTGTGCCCTTCTTCCAAATCTTCATTCCTAATAATCAGACTTGTTTGTGTATTTCAATCAACGATACTAAAATAATAAAATTGAGTCAAGATAAAAAGAAGAAGTAAACTTAAAAAAATTAATGCTTGTCACATAAAATTCTTTTACGGTTATATTATTGTGTGCTTGTCCGCTATACATGTATCTATTTTATTTCAGTTGTAGCTAGAACTTATTCATCTATAACTATTCAATGG
Organism: Iris macrosiphon; assembly: GCA_036927795.1. Taxonomy (NCBI): domain Eukaryota; kingdom Viridiplantae; phylum Streptophyta; class Magnoliopsida; order Asparagales; family Iridaceae; genus Iris; species Iris macrosiphon. Next base: position 50,394,935 of record JAYESA010000017.1, on the reverse strand, counting down.
GTAGTACATAACTTGTGATTTGATCATATCAGCTTGTAGACTACTCGCACTGTGCTAAAGTAGTTATATTCATATTGATATCTTGAAATACTTCGTATGTTAACTTAGTGTTTAGATCGTCAATGGTCATGGATAACTTGTGCACAAGATATATGGTTCCTGCGAACGGTCGCTGGGGCACCGGGACCGATTTATCCCGGGTAGAACAATAATTAGTCGTGCTAGCAACTTAGCATGGGTGAGGCAGGAGTTTGTAGCAGTGCTCACTACCTGCACTACAAGCATCGCCCTCTACCCAGACTATAGTCCATGATGGCTAGTCAAGATAGTGATCCTTATGTATATTTAAACTATGCAAACTAACTATGTCTTCGTGGCAGGAAAGGTTATGGTAAGTTGTGTACAGGTGGTATTTGGACGGCACATGTAAAAAGACACCGAACGTGGCACATTTCATTATGTCATTTACTTCTATAAATTGCTTATAACTTGATCTAGGGCAAGATAGAAAGACTACATAATATTAATATTGGATGTTCATATGAATACTGTATCGATTGGGTGAGTTGGGTCCGCTCGCCCTCACTGGTCCTTTTCGAAGTAGTGACCCTCGTTGCAGCAGGTTCCTCGAGCCAAGGCAACGCGATGAGGAGCTGAAGCTTTCCCTCCCCTCCAACCTTTCACCGATCTAATTTACGTTTATTTTTGTGACTTTTTGGAGTACAGAGTATAAAATCTCAAGTAGCTCACATATACCCTTTTGAAGTTCCAAGGCGATGGTGCTAACACGCACCCAAGGTAATTTGCTCTTTTGAAATATTAGTAAAGAATATAATGTATTAATCGGCTATCTCATTTTGCGTCCATGGTATAAGTCCGTGCGGCATCCTTTTTACTTTTGAGTCAAGAGTCTGTAACAAGATGTTCATTATCAATAAAGAAAACTTTTATACATTCCAATGTGTGATATCTCAGTTGCATACTCTATTGCATATGTTTCTAAAGTATATCATCATGCTTAGGCCTTGTGTGCACATACCTTACGCTCGCACGGCATCACGTCCAGGGGACGATTATTGATTTAGCAAAAATTGGGGTATGACATAATGGTATCAGAGCATGGCTTCAGATCCTTTGATCTTCGTTTCAGAAGAGTTTTCTTGAAACGACCATGTCCCTCCTAATTGAACTCTTGAATTCGCTTGGCCAAAATGAGATACGTTCCATACAATGAGTCCATAATATATTTTGAGACTGATGCAAGTTACTTTTCTTTCAAGGAACAACCTCAGAGCCGGATGCACAAGTGTAGGTAGTGGCGCAGGTACAAGGAAGCAGTTTCGGCACTTCGGGAAGCTCGAAAAGTCTAGTAGCCGTGTCCTCTATTGACCCATTCGAGCAGATAATGTGCTTGATGGAAATACAGCAGAGCAGGCGAAACTACGTCAAAGCCAATTCGAGTCCCGGATTGAGGCTCAATTTTAGTCATAGCAGACTCAGGCCAAGACACAGCAGAAGCAAATGAATACCTTACAAACGATTGTGATGACGCTCGTCGCCAACAACCATTATGTATCAATGGCCGTCACGACAGTTCCAGTTATAGCCGAGACCGCGGGACTTCAGGGCTCTCAGGAACCTTTTCCCTCAGACCATAAGGGTTTCATTCTTCAAATATCATAGTTTAAGAAGATGTGTCATGCTACCTTCAAAGGGACTGAGGACCCCTCCATGGCGTTGGATTGGCTGGTTGAGCTAGAGGACCACTTTGAAGTGCTTCGCATGGATGAGACGAAGAGAGTTGCTTGCGCTCAGCTTCAGCTTCGTTTAAATGTACATGATTGGTGGGATGTACAAAAACAAGCTATCTTGAGTAAAGATAATAGGACGACTATCTCTTCGTTCGTGTTCCATAAAGCCTTCAAAGATGAGTACCTTCCATCCGCCGTCCGTCGCGAGAAGGAAGACGAATTTACACAACTTCAATAAGGAAATATGATAGTGCGGCAGTACGCCGCAGAATTCAACAGGCTTACAAAATTTTCTAAGTCTCATCTCTGTGATGCCGAAAGTCGAGCTCAAAGATTTAAAATAGGACTTCGACCTTCTATTCGTGCCCACATCATCGTTTCTCAGTACCGTACCATACGAGAGTCTCTCAACCATGCCCTCTCCCTAGAGTCATAGTACCCCCCCAGTTTGCACTGGCGCTGTGCAAAATTTCCATCACAAGAGTCCTAGCAACATAGGTGGTAACAATATGCACAAGCGCCACAATAACGACGGCTCTCAGGACAATGTTCTAGGAAAGAACCAAGGGTTGTAACACCCCATTCCGTTCTAGCGGACTGCCGACTTAAACAGCAAAAGTGCAACTATCCCGACCCGCTTTGCCTCAAACGAGAAGCAAAGGATATCCAGACTTGTCCCTACAGGATTCGGCTTAGGCTTTCAGAGGCTCGCTTGACGTATCGCTCTACCGAGGCGAATCATCGCTAAGGTGGGTGGCTACGGTGAACTTGTCTTTGCTTAGCCAGCACATATAAAATATGAAATGTTCATGCTAGTCGCTAGGTGAATCACCCCCTGCATGCTAATAAGAATCCAACGCACCTAGCTAAGGGAATAATCCCAACTCATATTGCTTATGCTAGAACATGGAAATTGAAATAATGCTTATATTCAGACCCTCGCATGCTAAGTCCCTTAAGGTTTCATCCCTCGGCTTACCTTCGGGTCCGAGCAAACTTGTATGCTTATATCCCTTAGAATGAGTGCTTGCCTGCTTACGAATGTCCAACGTTATTGTATTGTGCATGCATTCATGTTAGCCAGGAGACTATCAAATAGTCCTTCTGTGCAATTAAACCTGCAAGTATCTGGGACCGTTAGGTCACCCAAGGCAAATCCCTAAACCAGGGGAATGTATCAAACAAGATTGAATATAAACGTGAATCACACTTGAATGATAATCATGCCAAGTATGCATCTGAACGAGGATCGTATCTTGTACAGATTGAATCCCAGCTCGTGGAGCAATATTCTCGTTCAGAATAAGTTTAAGTTTCATGATTATCATGTTAAGCTATGGAAAAAGGATAGACCCTGACCTGCATTATCGCGGACAACTTGTGCACAAGGTATGTTATATTGAGTTCCGCGGACGGTCACCGGGACACTGGGACCGATCCGATCCGGACGGGACGTATGAGCAGTCGTATGTTATGGGGCAAGGTGTTATGCAGCGGGGCTCGCCACCTGCGTTGTATATCATTTGTGTCTTGAGACTGTGAACCGTCCATAATGGCTACGCTAGCGACTTATGTCATATAGATAAGTCATCCTCGCTTAGCGGCTATCCGCGTGTGAGTCATTGCATTGCATCAATGAATAACTGAACACCTGAACGGTCATGTTATAAGAAATCTCGTGTTTGCATATGCTATGCCCCTGAATGTTTATACTTGCCCGTGCTTGAATTACCAAATATTTGCCTTGGACAGGGAAGGCCAAATGGTAAGTTGGTAAGTCTCGCCGTATTTTCTCTCATATCGCACGGCGCACTGCCACACGAGTTAGGCTATTCAATGTTTGCATGAAACTGATCCTAAGGAAACTAGAAAGACAACTTAATAGTTGTGCACGGAACCTGTATTACGTGATTGGATTTGTCGAGCGGGCGAGTAGCTTCCCCACCAGTGCATTCGATGTACTGATAATCCACAAGTTTGTATGCAGGGTACGGGAGAATCTCGTTCGTTGCGGATGCCTCCTTCGTGCATGTTAAGGTATGGAGATCACTCCGAAGCAACGGTGCATCCGAAACTGAAGCTCATATACAAGTTAAATATTGTGAACATCGCCTGAACATCGCCTGTACAATCATTCCACAATTGTAGCCACTTGGCACGCTTTATGTTTCAGAGAGAGAGGCTTGAGCGACTTGTAATCTTGGCTATACGCCGCCTGTAACACTTGTTTATATCAATAAAGAGTTGCTTTACTTCAACTTGTGTTATTCAATGCTTCCGCTATATTGTCGACTCAGTAAACCTGTTACCGATCGCCTATGCGTTCATGACTTCGTTGCACTCGGACAATCTGTGCGACTCTGTGGCTTAGAACTCTTACCGCCAGCCAATGGACCACGGCCTTGCATGGGTGTGGCTCACGCTCGTGCGGCATCACGCCCGGAATGGGTCAAAGCGATCGTTCCGTGGGAGCGCTGGCGCGGTGATTCTCGCCTAGCGGGCACGGCCGATTTGCTTGCGGGAAATCAGGGCATGATATGTTGGTATCAGAGCCTGGCTTCTACGCCTTTGGACTTTATTTCAAATATCTCAGTTTCGAAAGCTCGTTCATGGGTTATGTGCACGCTCTCTCTCAATGTCTCGATGGGATGTTCTAACAATAAGTCTAAATACTTTCAAAATACGTTTTTAATGATATGATTGCTTGTATGTTGTTGTGCTGCGAGTGGCCTTTGTGCCAACCTGTGCCAACCTTTGAGAGTATCGCTAGTAGCTGTCCGATTTTATTGACTCTATGTTTGGTTGAATGCATCTATTCGATGGACGCTTTGAACTTGTGCACCATCCAAGATTTAAGAAAAGGTGAAACTCGAGTGCTAAGTGAATATCCAAATGAAACAAGTACAATGACTTGTGTAGGTTTGCCTCAGCCTTGTATCATTAAATCAAAATTGATTGAAATGTACTGCTTGTCCTCAGTAAGTCTCGAGGACGAGACTTTTTCTGAGTTGGGTAGGATGTAACACCCCGTTCCGTTCTAGCGGACTGCCGACTCAAACGGCAAAAGTACAACTGTCCCGACCCGCTTTGCCTCAAACGAGAAGTAAAGGATATCCAGACTTGTCCCTACAGGATTCGGCTTAGGCTTTCAGAGGCTCGCTTGACGTATCGCTCTACCGAGGCGAATCATTGCTAAGGTGGGTGGCTACGATGAACTTGTCTTTGCTTAGCCAGCACATATAAAATCTGGAATGTTCATGCTAGTTGCTAGGTGAATCACCCCTTGCATGCTAATAAGAATCCAACGCACCTAGCTAAGGAAATAATCCTAACTCATATTGCTTATGCTAGAACATGAAAATTGAAATACTGCTTATATTCAGACCCTCGCATGCTAAGTCCCTTACGGTTTCATCCCTCGGCTTACCTTCGGGTCCGAGCAAACTTGTATGCTTATATCCCTTAGAACGAGTGCTTGCCTGCTTACGAATGTCTAACGTTATTGTATTGTGCATGCATTCTTGTTAGCCAGGAGACTATCAAATAGTCCTTCTGTGCAATTAAACCTGCAAGTTTTTGGGACCGTTAGGTCACCCAAGGCATATCCCCGAACCAAGGAAATGCATCAAACAAGATTGAATATAAACGTGAATCACACTTGAATGATAATCATGCCAAGTATGCATCTGAACGAGGATCGTATCTTGTACAGATTGAATCCCAGCTCGTGGAGCAATATTCTTGTTCAGAATAAGTTTAAGTTTCATGATTATCATGTCAAGCTATGGAAAAAGGATAGACCCTGACCTACATTATCGTGGACAACTTGTGCACAAGGTATGTTATGTTGCATTTCGCGGACGGTCACCGGGGCACTGGGACCGATCCGATCCGGATGGGACGTATGAGCAGTCGTATGTTATGGGGCAAGGTGTTATGCAGCGGGGCTCGCCACCTGCGTTGTATATCATCTGTGTCTTGAGACTGTGAACCGTCCATAATGGTTACGCCAACGACTTATGTCATATAGATAAGTCATCATCGCTTAGCGGCTATCCGCATGCAAGTCATTGCATAGCATCAATGAATAACTGAACACCTGAACGGTCATGTTATAAGAAATCTCGTGTTTGCATATGCTATGCCCCTGAATGTTTATACTTGCCCGTGCTTGAATTAACAAATGTTTGCCTTGGACAGGGAAGGCCAAATGGTAAGTTGGTAAGTCTCGCCGTATTTTCTCTCATGTTGCACGGCGCACTGCCACATGAGTTAGGCTATTCAATGTTTGCATGAAAATGATCCTAAGGCAACTAGAAAGACAACTTAATAGTTGTGCACAGAACCTGTATTACGTGATTGGATTTGTCAAGCGGGCGAATAGCTTCCCCATCAGTGCATTCAATGTACTGATAATCCACCAGTTTGTATGCAGGGTGCGGGAGAACCTCGTTCGGTGCAGATGCCTCCTTCGTGCGTGCTAATGTGTGGAGATCACTCCGAAGCAACGGTGCGTCCGGAACTGAAGCACATATATAAGTCATAATATTGTGAACATTGCCTGAACATCGCCTGTACAATCATTCCATAATTGTAGCCACTTGGCATACTTTATGTTTTAGAGAGAGAGGCTTGAGCGACTTATAATCTTAGCTATACGCGGCCTGTAACACTTGTTTATATCAATAAAGAGTTGCTTTACTTCAACTTGTGTTATTCAATGCTTCCGTTATATTGTTGACTCAGTGAACCTGTTACCGATCGCCAATGCGTTAATGACTTTGCTGCACTCGGACAATCTGTGTGACTCTGTGGCTTAGAACTCTTACCGCCAGCTAATAGACCACGGCCTTGCACGGGCGTGGCTCACGCTCGTGCGGTATTACCCCCGGATGGGTCAAAGCGATCGTTCCACGGGAGCGCTGGCGCGGTGATTCTCGCCTAGCGGGCACGGCCGATTTGCCTGCGGAAGATCGGGGTGTGACAAGGGCCACCTTGTGCCTACTTCCATAGGCCAGTATACCATATCAACGATTGTCGTATTTGAAAAGGGGGATATTTTGTTTGTGGTAATTTTGACCACGTAGCTCGCGATTATCGAGATCACCCCAATGATCCCCCTCCGTGCCGTCCACAGCAACAACATCGTCCGCCTCAGAATCAGGGTCAAACACCTTGAGTGAACCAGACGGCACCATAGAATGCTCAAGGTCGGGTCTATGCTCTGACTCAGGTAGAGGCGTTTGCATCAAACACGGTGGTGACAGGTATATTACTTTTCAATAATGTACCTGCTCGAGTATTGTTTGATTCTGGTGTCACACATAGTTTTATTGCGATAGATTTTGCCACCGAGAACACATTTTCTATGATACCGCTAGGCCTAAACCTTAGTGTCAATACTCCATCGGGCGTGAATTTGCTGGCTCGCTTAGTTTGTCGTAAAGGTAACATTTGAATCGGAGGAAGAAAATTATCACTTGATCCAATAGTCTTAGACATCAGGGACTACGACATCATTTTAAGGATGGATTGGCTCAGCGCTTGCTCGGCTATCATTGATTGTACGGAAAAAAAAGTCGTGTTTCATCTACCTGGCGAGATCGAATTTTGCTATACGTGCAGTCCAACATCGAGAGCGTCGAATACCTGCATGATGATCTCTACAATGTCTTCTCGTGGATGATACATTTTGACTATGAAGGGTACTTGGCATCCGTTCGAGACATACAGCGAGATTGTACAAACGTAGAGTCTACCTTCTGTTGTGGCAGATTTTCCTAATGTGTTTCCAGATGAATTGCCCGTCATGCCGCCCGACCGAGAGAAAGAGTTCACTTTTGATACATTTTCAGAGACTCGACCAATTTCTAAGGCTTCGTATTAAATAGCCTCGGCAGAACTAAAGGAGTTAAGGTCCAGTTACAAGAGTTGTTAGATTATGGGTATATTCGTCCTAGCGTGTATCCATGGGGCACGTCTGTATTGTTTGTGAAAAAAAGGATGGCTCGATGCGGCTCTGAATCGACTATCGTGAATTGAATAAGACCATTGTTTGAAACAAGTACCCCCTTTCCAGGATCGATGACCTCTTTGATCAACTATAAGGTGTGACGGTATTTTCAAAAATTTATCTTTGCTCGGGTTACCATCAACTCAAGATCAAGCCGGACGACATGCCGAAGTCATCATTTCGTACTCACTACAACCACTATGAGTTTTTGGAAATGCTATTCGGACTGACCAATGCCTCTGCCACCTTTATGGACTTAAATCGTGTGTTCTGACCATATCTTGACAAGTTTGTAGTAGTGTTCATTGATAATATCTTGGTGTACTCGAAGAATATGGAGGAACATGCAGAGCACTTGCAGACCGTACTACAGACTCTTTAGGACAACAAGCTATACACAAAACTGAGTAAGTGCGGGTTCTGGCTGAGCAGCGTATCTTTTCTTGGGCACATCATTTCTACCGGAGGCATTTCAGTCGATCCAAAGAAAGTTGAAGCCATCATCGAGTGGAAGCGGCCTGCATCCGTCAGTGAGACTCAAAGCTTCCTTGGGCTAGCAAGCTACTACATGCATTTCGTGAAAGACTTTTCCAAGTTAGCATCACCTCTGACTCGCCTCACGCAGAAGGGAGTCATATTCGAGTGGTCTGCTAACTGCAAAGCCTTGTTTGAAGAGTTAAAGCAATGTCTCACCTCTGCTCTACTACTTGCACTTCCAAATAAGACCTCAGAATTCCAAATATACAGCGATGTGTCAGGGCAGGGCTTGGGGTGTGTAATCATGCAGCAGGATAGGGTGATAGCCTACGCATTTAGACAACTGAAAAAGCACGATAAAAATTATCCTACGCATGACCTGAAACTAGCGACAATTATGTTCGCACTAAAATTGTGGTGACACTACCTCTATGGAGAGGCTTGCCGAATTTATACTGATCACAAAAGCTTGAAGTACCTATTCATCCAAACGGATCTTAACCTACGACAGTGGCGTTGGCTAGAATTAATCAAATACTATGACTTGACGATCGACTACATACCTGGCAAAGAAAATATTGTAGCAGATGCGTTGAGTCAAGTGTTTGTGGGATCCCTGTCCGTTGATCACAGGTTACAAAGAGACTTTGAGGAAATGGGCATTGAACTCTGAATTCGATACTGCGACATGCGAGTTGCTCAAATATGATTCGTACCCAACCTGTTAGAGAGAATCATATCTACTCAGAGGGACAACCCATTCCTAAGAAAATTGTGCGAGCAGATTCTAGCAGGGAAGGCGAACAACTTTGTGGTAGATGAGAATGGAGTGTTGCGAGTGAAGGGAAGGCTATGCGTCCCCAATGATGCAGAACTCAAAAAGAAGATCCTTGCGGAAGCTCACTCTGTAGCCTATACAGTCCATCCCGGGAGGACGAAGATGTATAAAGACCTTCTCACTATTTTTTGGTGGCACGACATAAAAAGAGATGTGACGCATTTTGTGTCGCAATGCATATCATGTCAGAGGGTAAAAGCAGAGACTGGGCAGAGAGATATAGAATTTTACTATTATGGAATGGAATACATCAGATACCGGGCGGAGAGATACAGAATCTTGCTATTCCAAAATGAAAATAGGAGCACATAAGCATGGACTTTATTGTTGGCTTGCCAAAGATGCAACAGGGGAACGACGCAGTCTGGGTCATCGTCGACCGGTTAACCAAGTCAGTGCACTTTATTGCCATTAAAGTTACTTAGAGCATTGATTTCCTCGTCCAGACCCACCTTAATGAGATAGTTCGACTACACGGAGTGCCAATTTCTATAGTGTCAGATCGGGATGGACGATTCCTATCACGTTTCTAGGAGAGCCTTCAGTAAGCGATGGGGACCAAGTTGAAGTTCAACTTAGCTTACCATCCTCAAACCAATGTACAAATAGAGCAGGTGAATCAGGTACTCGAAGACATGTTGTGTCTTTGTGCAATCGATTCAAAGTCAAGTTGGAACATCCACCTACCGTTGGCCGAATTTGCATACAACAACAGTTATCAGTCCAGCATCCAAATGGCTCCGTACGAGGCTTTGTACGGGCGAAAGTGTATATCATCGATCTACTGGGATAAAGTTAGGGAACGTTAAATCCTTGGACCGGAACTAGTTGAACAAAAGTCCAAAATGTTCGGTTGATCCGAGAGGGACTAAAAGTAGCACAAAGTCGATAAAATAGTTATGCCGACATTCGTCGTCGACCCCTTGAGTTCTTCGAAGGTGACCAAGTGTTTTTTAAGGTCTCGTCCATGCTAGGAGTTATGAGATTCAGAGTAAAGAGGAAGTTAAGTTTGAGATTCATTGGCCCATTCGAAGTCCTCAAGCGAGTCACTGTAGTTGCCTATCAAATTGCATTACCACCAGTCCTGTCAGACGTGCATGATATTTTTCATGTATCACAGCTTATGAAGTACGTGCACGGCCCAAACCACATGGTAGATTTTTGTCAGTTGGATCTGCAGGAAGACTTGTCGTAGGTCGAAGAACCCGTTAAGATCTTGGATCGGAAAGAGAAGCAGTTACAGAATTATGCAGTCTTACTTGTGCGCATTCTTTAGCGGAACCACGTGGTCGAGGAGTCAACCTGGAACTCGAATCGAATATGAAGGAAAAGTTTTTCTCATTATTTCTTAGGGGTAGGTTCTATTCCTAAGTTTCGTGGACAAAACTTATTATTAGTTGGTTAAGATGCAGTGCCCCGTTTCCTCTATTTGGGGAACGCGCTAAGAAATACTTGGTATCGTTCGATCGGGACAGATTGAATCAAGATTCTTTCCTCGTTATAGATTGGTTTCTTTGGAATCAGGTCCCGCATTCAGTGGAGCGTGCCTCAAGGAAGGACTCGGTGGTAGAGTCGAGAGGGGCCTTTTCGTTGTGCTAGTTTTTTTGCCCGTTTTCGATACCGCTTGGTTGCTTTCTTGTTGGTTTTGTGACTTACATTTTCTTGAATGGTTTCGATGGAATACATTGTCTTTGTTCTTTGATTTTTGTATTTTGTATCGAACCCTTGGAGACCGTGGTTAGAAATATTGATTATATGTTGGTGCGTGCAGGTGATCGTGTAGGCGACGCGCAAGCGAAGTCTTGAAGATCTCCCCTTTCTCTCTCCCGATTCACCAACTAAGTGAGTGGCCTTACTTCCAATTTGTGCCTTTCTTCCAAGTCTTCATTCCTAATAATCTGACTTGTTTATGCGTTCTGATCAACGATACTAAAATAATAAAATTGAGTCAAGATAAAAAGAAGAAGTAGACTTGAAACACTTAATGCTTGTCAAATAAAATTCCTATATGGTTATATTATTGCGTGCTTGTCCGCTATACGTGTATCTATTTTGTGTTCGGTTGTAGCTAGAACTTATTCATCTATAACTATTCAATGGGTAGTATATAACTTGTGATTTGATCATATCAGCTAGTAGACTATGTCATCGCACTGTGCTAAAGTAGTTATGTTCAGGTTGATGTCTTAAAATGCTTCGTATGTTAACTTAGTGTTTAGATCGTCAATGGTCATGGATAACTTATGCACAAGATATATGGTTCCTGCGAACGATTGTCGGGATACCGGGGCTGATTCATCTCGGGTGGAACAATAATTAGTCGTACTAGCAACTTAGCATGGGTGAGGTAGGAGTTTGTAGCGGGGCTCGCTACCTGCGCTGCAAGAATCACCGTCTACCCAGATTATAGTCCATGATGGCTAGTCAAGACAATAATCCTTATGTATATATAAACAGTGCAAACTAATTATGTCTTCGTGGAAGGGAAGGCCATGGTAAGTTGTGTACAGGTGGTATCTGAACGGCGCAGGTAAAAAGTCACCGAATGGTGGCACATTTCATTATGTCATTTACTTCTATGAATTGCTTGTAACTTGATCTAGGGCAATATAGAAAGACTATATAATGATAATATTGCATGTTCATATGAATACTGTGTCGATTGGGTGAGTTGGGTTAGCTCACCCTCACCGGTACTTTTTGAAGTAGTGACCCTCGTTGCAGCAGGTTTCCTAAGCCAAGGCAACGTAACGAGGAGCTGAATCTCCCCCCCCCCCCCCACCAACCTTTACCGATCTGATTTGCGTTCGTGTTCGTGACTTTTTGGAGCCTAAAGTACAAAATCTCAAGGTCTCGCACATACCCTTTTGAAGCTCCAAGGCAATGGTGCTAACACGCACCCAAAGTGGTTTACGCTTTTGAAATATTAGTAAATAATGTAATGTATGGATCGGCTATCTCATTTTGAGTCCATGGTGTAAGCCTGTGCGGCATCCTTTTTGCTTTTGAGTCAAGAGTCTATAACAAGATGTTCATTATCAATAAAGAAAAATTTTCTACATTCCAATATGTGATATCTCGGTTGCGTACTATATTGTATGTGTTTCTAAAGTATATCATTATGCCTAGGCCTTGTGCGCGCGCGTCTTACGCTCGTATGGCATCATGTTCGGGGAACAATTATCGATTTAGCAAAAATTGGGGCGTGATACTAGGATCGGTCATGTGGCTCCAAAATAGAATGCTTTCATTTATTACATCCAATAGAAGATGGACACCTAGCAAATAACTTACATTTAGGTCCGTACGAGTTTCGGGTCTTGCAAAGTGGGAAAATGGGTATTTGATGTGTGTTTGAGGGTGTTTAATATTTTATAGGATAGGGAGTATGTTTAGTATTTTATATGAGTCACATGAGGGTGTGAGTGAGAGTTGGTGGTTAGTGTTTGGATTAGTTTTGGGCTAGGTTGAGTCGGTTGCCTCAAAATAAATATAATTTGTGTCCTAGGTATTATTTAATAAATTGAAAGTGCATAGGATCTCAATCGGGGGATGACACAAGTGTCATGAACGTAATAGACTTAAAATAGATTATCGTCATATATTGGGTTACAAGAAATAGATCGAGGTTGTGTCTCCAATTTCGATTAGAACGGACATATTACAAAGTTTAGGTTTAAAATTAGATATTATTTGACGAACGTTGTGCGATTAAAATAAAGCATAAGAGTGGGTATTTATGAGTAACACAAAGGTCAGAATGGAAGACTGGCATGTCTAGGTCAAGGTTGTGAAATTTTTTTGAAGGAAAAAGCTAGAGTAATGCTCCAAATATTGAATCAACGACAAGGTGCACCAAGTAAATTAAATTAAATAATGCAAAGAATAACTCCATTATCTAATTCAAAATAACCCTAAATAAATCATAATCCTAGATTTGGGTCAGGGGGATTACAACCTACCCAACTTATATAAATTTCATCCTCGAAATTAAAATAAACATATAATAATCTATAAACTCGAAAGCAATACTACGGACATACCTAAGCCTGGTGCAACTGGCCTTTGGACTATCTGTTGTGCTCTATCATGATGCTGCGAGCACCCTTGGGCCTGATGCTGGGATGACCCGCAAATTAAACATTATCCTAACTTCCTCCTATAATCTTTCTGAATATGCCCCTTCTTGCCACAGTAGTGACAAGTCGGAAGCTTCCTCTACTGGTATGGTATGCCCCTCTACTGTTGTTATTGGATCACTAGATGCCTGATCAGCTAGCCCGCTCAAGGCTGCTCTCTGGACTAGGACTGAAGCACCAACATGCCTCTTGGGTGCCCTATCAAGCCTAAAAGTCTTATGAACCTTTGCTGCCTTCAGGACGTCTACTCTAGTTGTGTGGGCCATATTGCCCGTGAACTGTCAGAGCTCGTAGTTGAGGCCATTGTGGAACCGTCTAGCCTTGTCTGACTCATCCTTATCTAGCAAAGAGGTGAACCGGCTCAGTCTGCTAAACTCTGCATCATACTAACCAACATGCTGCCCTAACTGAGGTGAGTGAATTTCTCCTGGAGCTCAAATCGGATAGACACCGAGAAGAACTGCTCCTAAAATAACCGGCAAAACTCCCTCCAAGATGGAGGTGCCTCAAAGTGCCGCTCCTCTGCCTACCACCAGTGGTGGGCTAAATCCTAAAACTACATACGGGCGGGGATGACCCACTTCTCCTTAGGTAGCTCAGCGGCTTCCAACATCTGCTCTGTGGTAATGAGCCACTCGTTCACCTCATAAGGATCCTCGGTACCCCTGAATAGTGGAGGGTGCATCCCTCTGAACTTGTCGATAGTGCCCCTGTCCGGTCTCGATGCTCTTCCTTATGAGCTCATTCTTCTACCATTGGGTCTGTATCATGCCTTGGAAGAACTGGTACATGAATGCCAGGTTGTCCTGTGGCGGTGCCTGTTAACCATGCTGGGCTGAGGCAGAAACAAAAACAGATACAGAAATGGCCCCTAAGGAGGAAAAGGTGGTGGTGGAGGCAAAGGTTCCTCACTCTGACCCTGTGTCATGACCCGTACCTGGATATTCGGGCATGAGTACGTGGGTACATCTAGCCTACGCCGCAGCATCGACGGTAGAACGATGTCTGGATCAAATCTACTATCTAAACATCTCAAATAATATATATATGGTACCTATCAATCATCTCAACTCCAAACGGAGAAGCAATATGGTATCTGATAAATATAAATTGTACTCAATCATAATGCAAACTAAGGAAGATAAAGCATGAGAAAGAATAATGAGGGAAAGAGTCACAAAATATCCACAAGACTGAAATAATATATATACATGCCAATAACCTCAATAAAAGTCTAATACGAGACTCCAAAAAATAATCTAAACCTCTTCAAGCTCTGGCAGTAAGTCATCCAACTCTACAGGAGTATCCTCTAATGGTATGCCATCATGTGGTCCGTAGTATGTAGGACACTGGTCTCCGAGCCAATCATTTGAAAAAAATATTTATTCAGGATTGGAGCGAAGTACATACCTCTGAAAGTAGTTTCAAATACATAATCGAGCATATATAACAGATAATAGAAAAGAATACATGATAACTAAACATCAGAAATAAATGAACTAGAGTGAACAGGTAATATACTAGAAAATAAAGAACAAGCAATATGAATAACTGCAAGTGATAAAAATAGATAAACTAGCTACTGTGCTATAGAATACAAGTTCATTATGTAATCGGTTTAGGTTAAACACGAATACAATATGGTAACTCGATTACAAGTGCGATATGTAATCGATATATACACGAATACACTGGGGCTTGATCACATAATCAACTCATATTCCTTTATTCCCAACCAATACCAATGGATCCAATTACGACACGTTACAAACACGAATAAGGGCACACTGAACACGAGCCGTGTGTGTACATGAATATGAGCACACTGAATACGAGCAGTGTGTGAACACTAAGTACACTAAATCAATACCCGATACACATGATGAAATACATGTGAAGGAGTACCCGCTGAACACGGTAAGGGATAACATCTCCTGATAGGATCCATGTAGTACCAGTCCATGAAACTACTATGTCGAAATTAAGTGTACAGTTCTAGAAGATGTGATATATACACTATTATAAAATAAAAAGTAACAAAAAAATGTACTCGCCTCTGGTCCTGAGCAAAGAGTGTCTCTCGATGCCCAAGATGGTGTCACAATCACCTAAATAGGAATGTCATGTCAAAATAGGTGTAATAAAATGATAATCATGCTAAATGAGTCAAAGTATGCTTTCTAGGCCATTTCTAGGTCATACACCAATTTCTAAGTCCAAACTACGGTTATAAGTCTATATTGGTCACTAACTAGTCAATACTCACAAGCTAGCATACCCTGATACTCACATTAACCTCCCTCTAGATCCTAACTGGCATCACACCCTTGACCCGAGCCTCAACTATTACCTACACACACAAGTAAAGCTAAGTCAAATTCACATCCTCCTTCACTCCTCAGCATCTGATACAACACCTTGCTCATGACACTGATATACCCTACTTGTTGTCACTGCCATAGCTACTAATGCATACTGCTAATGGTGCTGCTACACTGCCTGATACTGCTGCACTTGCTATATAGCTTGCTTCTTTTGTTGTGTGTAGCTGCTGCACTGCTGCCACAGTTGCTGAAAATTGCTTGCTGTTGCATGGCTTTTAGCTCTTGCTCGAGCATGCTGCTGCTACAACTGCATGTTGCTGCTCTTAGCTGCTGCTGCAATTGCTGATACTGCTACTACTATGTGCAAAACCCGACTCCTATAGCTTGTATGCACATCTCAAGTCTTCCACTGCCACTCGACACTCACTCACACAATTCTCACAAACCTCACATAGTCACTAATACACACAAACACACCTATATATATCTATATATATCACTAAACATACACACACATACATATATATTGATATATCTATACATACACACACACACACACACACACACACACACACACACATATATATATATATATATATATATATATATATATATATATATATATATATATGACTTGAGGGAATGATCAATTGCGGATAATGGAGTATATATATTGAGGGATTTAAACAAATACCTATAGTGCACCAACTAGGATATCTATGATACTCAATCCATTAAGGTGCCAAACTCTCCATTATCCGCAATTGATCATTCCCTCAAGTCATATATATATATATATATATAACTATTAGAAGTTATTACAACATATAATGAAAAAAATTTATGTAAATCACCCAAAATTGGTCCAGTATCACACCGTATCGCAAAATACCGTGATATAGCCTATAAATATCTATTTGTGGACACGTGCCTAGTCCCATAACTCCGATCTAAGTCTAATTTGATCTAATTGATCTCATGACACATAATTAAAGTGTCATATTTGTAATTTCCCCAACATGCACACAAAATATCACATAGAACTCACAATACAAAGCCAAATAGCCTAGAATTTGTTTCTATAGGTAGTCCTATGCCATAAGGTCATTTCTAATGGTCAAATGCATGATTAAGAATCTATAATGAGAGAAAAATTTAGAAATTACCAATTGGAAGATGGATTCCTAATGAATATGCAATTTGACACGATCCGGACATGATCTCTAACTCTAAAGCTTCTCCTCCTTGTACTCCTTACTTCTCCAAGCTTCAAAGCTCCAAGAGTGATGAATTTAAGAAGGAATTGGTGGTAAATTATATAGAAATCAATGGAAGAAAAATTGGGAAATTGGGGATCGAGAATTTGGATGCAAAATAAAATACAAATGAGGAGAGAGAGAGAGAAGAACCCCCCCCCTCTTCATATGGCCGGCCTCTTTCCACTTCCCCAAGCAATATCAAAAGTCCAAGTTGCCCCATACATGTTGCATTATGAGGAATAATTAAGAATGTGAATATTTGGAAGTCTCTAACAAATTATAATTACACTAATCATTCTTAATTTAATTAGTGGAATGACTAATGGGCTTGGGTCCAAGTTAGGCTCACTATTTGTCATAAAAAATCTAAATAGGTCCATATGTGATAAGTCTAATTATTGTCTAATCTCTCTAACTAATTATTTACATAAGTCTCTAATGACTAAATAATACTAGTCATAAATAATCATAGCTCAACTTAATTAAATAAAATATACAGTCATCACACAATATTCAATATTATATTTCTAAAAATAAATACCCATACCAAATGATCAAACTACCCCTAGCTGGAAAAGTGAGGGTGACAATCCTACCCACTTTAGAAAAATTGTGTCCTCAAAAATAAGGAAGAAACTAACTACCAAAAGCAATCAATACAAGCAAGAAAGAATTATACCTCAAGACTAAAACAGATAAAAGTATCGCTCGTGCATCTTGGCCTCTTGCTCCTAGGTACTCTCTTCTTGTGAGTGATGCCTCCATGCGACGCACACCAAAGGAATCATCTGGTTCCGCATCACCTTCTTCCTGTGGTCCAAAATCTTCACGGGCTGCTCTGGATAGTTGGGAGTCGAACCAACCCCGATCTCCGAATGATCTAGTATATGGCTAGGATCTGTCATGTACCGTGTAACACGTGGAACACGTTGTGCACTCCCTCTAATGTAGGCGGCAAGTCTAGTCTGTAGGCCGCTACACCGACCATTCAAGAACACCAAAAGGTCTGATGTACCGTGGACTAAGCTTTCCGCCTCCACCAAAGCAAATTATGCCTCGTGTTAGAGAAATCCTCAAGAATGCCTTTACCTACTGGCATATCAAGCATCTAGATACGAAGTTAGCCACCTCCCACTTCATACCATACCACAAAATATGCTCTCTCATATCCCTATACATCTTGTTGGCACCTGGATGCATAGAGTACTGACATCGATGCACCTCCTGAATAATCTCCTCGTATAATGCTCTACTCGACATACACAACCTGGTACCATACCACAATGATTCATCATCTACAATACTGAAGTCCTCTACCAATTCTATCCAGACCTGTGCTCTGATGCTCCTCAGAGACTTATCCTCGAACTATACAGCTTTGACCCGGTCTATCAACTCTGACTGTACATGAAGTCCCAACATCTGTGTTATAACTCCACTAACTAATACCTCATTACCCAAACTATCAAGATCGGCCAATAAATGTATGTCCTCGTCAAATGCATAGCCATTGGATACTTGCTTAAGGCATCTGCGACTATGTTGGCCTTCCCTTGATGGTATTGTAAGACAATATCGAAGTCCTTTATCAACTCAGACCACCGCCGCTGCCTCATGTTGAGCTCTTTTTGTGTAAACACATACTTCAAGCTCTTGTGGTCTGTAAAGATCTCTACTCACTCTCCATACAAGTAGTGCTTCTATAGTTTAAGAGCAAAAATAACTGCTACCAACTCCAAGTCATGGGTAGTTCTTCTCATGCGGGCGTAATTGCCTGGAAGCATAGGCGATCACCTTCTTATTCTATTGAAACACACATTCCAAACCCTTACCTGATGCATCACTATATATAGAAAATCCTCTTATCCCTGATGGAAATATCAACACTGGAGCTATAGTCAACATATTCTTTAGCTCCTCAAAAGCAGACTGACAATCCTCAGTCCAGATGAACTCCACGTCCTTTCTGGTTAGTCTAGTCATCGGCTCCTGAATCCTGAAAAAATCCTGAACAAGTCTTCGATAATATCCTGCCAGTCCAAGAAAACTCCTGATCTCCACTACTGAACTCGGGGTAGACCATGACTCAACTGCTAAAATCTGCTTCGGGTCTATTGAGATTCTGTCTCCTGTAATCACATGCCCGAGGAATTCAACCTTATCAAGAAAGAACTCATACTTCGAAAGCTTGCCTTATAGCTTCTCCTTCCTGAGGGTCTCCAAAACTATCCTCAGATGTTTCTCATGCTCCTCCGGGGTCTTCGAATATATCAATAAATCAGCAATGAAAACTATAACAAACTGATCCAGGTACTGATAAAATACCTTATTTATCAGGTTTATGAATATCGCTGGGGCATTGGTCAACCCAAACAGCATTACCAAAAACTCAAACTGCCCATACCGAGTCCTGAAAGTTATCTTTGGAATGTATTCCTTCTTCACTTTCACCTGGTGGTATCCAGACCTCAAGTCTATCTTTGAGATTACCTTCGCTCCACTCAACTGATCAAATAAATCGTCAATCCATAGCAACGAGTATGTATTCTTGATAGTGAGGTTGTTGAGTGCCCTGTAGTCGATACACATGTGTACCAATCCATCCTTCTTTGGTATAAATAATACCGGACCACCCCACGGTGATGAACTAGAGCGGATGAAGCCCTTGTCCTGCAACTCATCCACTTGCTTCTTCAACTCTACCAGTTCGATGTTGTTCACCGTATATATATTCTATGATATTGGTTCGCTCGGAGTATTACTCGATTGAGGCAAATTATCGCTAAGGTGGGTGGCTACGATGAACTTGTCTTTGCTTAGCCAGCACACCTAAAATATGTGCTAGTCGCTAGAAGAATTACCCCTTACATGCTAAGAAAGAATTCAACATATCTAGCTAAGGAAATAATCCCATCTGATGTATCTTTGTATAGAACATAAAAGTAAATCGGTTGAACGAAATTATAGGCTCGCTTTATAGTTCTCATAATTTTAGCTCATAATTATGCTTTTGTTCCTTATATGTTCTTGAAGTTCATTACTCCATAAGTTCTTGAAATGCTCATCGCATAGAGACGGTCTTAGTACAGAAACACAACATAGATTCTAGTTAACTTACCTGGTGGTAGAAGACTATCAAAATAGTAGTTCAAAGCCAAACAATAGAAACATGGAAAGTCTTCGGGACCGTTGGGTCGCCAAGGCAACTCCCAAAACAGAAACTACAATAAGTAGTAAGATGGCAGCATAAATAATGCATACCAAATAATGAGATCTTTGAACGAGTGAAGTGCATAATCACTGAGTCAAATAGCTATGTTCATTTGAGGTCTTAAGATGTTGCATATAATAAGAGTTTAGTGTTGATCGTCAATGGTCATGGACAACCTGTGCACAGGCTTCAGGTTCCTGCGAACGGTACGTTGTTCACACTGGGGCCGATCCGAATCGGTCAGGAATATTTTAGATAGTCGTTGCTTCCGATGGGAAGGCGTGTAGCAAGGCTCGCTACCTGCGTTGTATCCCATTCCCGTGCCGAGACTATACCTTGTCCATGGCGGCTCGTCAGATTATAAGACCAAGTTTGTCCTTAGAATATTGCATACGTGGTGGCAACCCGCGTATGGGCTCGTTAGGATCTTGTGGCAAGTATCAGATATAAAGTAACTTAAAGTTTGAAACACATTTGAGTAGTCTGAATAAACTATGTCTATACAAGTATAGCATGCCAGTATAAAATAAGTATATGATATCTGAGTAATCTGTACAACCTGAGTCATAAATAATAAGAGTATTGTATATTGTGTATATCGTGCACTGGTCTTGAAACACGCTCGTAGTATACATGTGTTTTTTTGCAATCTTGGAATAGAAAATATCTATATTCGTACTGGATTTAACTTGATTTTATACTTGGGCAGGGAAGGACAAATGGTAAGTTGGTAAGTATCATCGAGTTTCTTGTATATCGCACGGCACGCTGCCATACGAGATAGGCTTTGTATCGTATGCATGAAATTAATCCTAAGGCAAGAATAGAAAGATAACTTAATAGTTGGTGCACGGAACGAATGTTAACGTGTTGGATTTGTTGAATAGGCGAGAAGCCTCCCCACTAGTGCATTCATGTACTGATAACCCACCAGATTGCTTGCAGGGTGCGGAAGAACCTCGTTCGGTGCAGATGCCACCTTCGTGCGCGCTAAGGCGTGGAGTTCGCTCTGGGGCCTTGGAGTGTTGTGTCTAGAACTGAAGCACATATACAGGACATAATGTTGGAACATCGCCTATGTATCATCCCAGTTTGTAAGCCGTTTGGCACATCTTTATTCTTAGAAAGAGAGAGCTTGAGCGACTTGTAATCTCGGCCTAGCGCCGTTTATAACCTTATTCAATATCGATAAAGAGTTGTTTTGTATTCATACTTGTGTTTATGTTATGTTTTCGCTATATTAACTTGGTGAACTAGTTATCATGGCCATTTCGGTATTTGCCTTGTGTGGGCGCAACTTCAGGCTCGCGCGGCATCACGTCCCGATGGAAAAGATCGTCCCGCAGGAGCGCTGGCGCATTGATTCACGCCCAGCAGGGACGGTCGATTCCAGCGGGAGAGCGGGGCGTGACAGTGGCGGCTCCTGCTCTTCTACCAAAGCTCCACAGAAGTCTCCTTCGCTCTGGCCTGCTGCTCCTCTGACAAACTCAAACTCTGGCTCTCCTGGTGTCTAAAATAAAACTCTGCCTCATCGATAATCGATATTAGCATGGTGCCTACTCAACCAATCCATCCCGAGCATTATATTGTAGCTCGGAAGTGGCATTACGAGTAGACACACGCTTAACTCTCGGTCTCCCAAAGAAACTCTCTAGTCCTTGCAAATATCATTGACCAAGATAATGCCACCCCCGGTCGTGATCTTACAAGTCCTCGCCAACGGTTCAGTCTCGAGGTGATATTTCAGAGCAAAAGATACGGATACAAAACTATGTGAAGCACCAAAAATAAATAAAGCATGAGCTGGAAAAGAATCAAGATAGGCTGAACTTGAGATAACATCACCGACTGGCTCCTCCTCCTTGACGGTCAAGGTGAAAGCTCGTTCCTGTCACTGGACACCTCTTTGCTGGTGCTGGTGCTGAGCGAACTGCTATTATTGTAGTGGTAGAGGAGGTCCTCTTTGTTGTCCCGCTAGTGGTCTCGCGGGTGCCCTTTGTGCCTGAGCTCCGCCCTGAGCTGGACGAGCTGGAGCTTTAGGACAATCTCTTAACTAATAGTCTCATGATCCACAAAATAAGCATTGACCCAATCTCATCCTGCATGCATCCCATCCATGTCCCTGCTTCTTACAAATTAGCAAGGAATAACTGGCCTCTGGATCTGGTGCATCTGCTGTACCGGTGCTCTAGTTGGTCCATGATACTACCGCCTCGGATATTGGAAGTGCCTCTGGTACTACTGCTGAAAATGAGGCTGCTTCATTGGACCCGTGTTGGTACTGGATCCTTCTATGTCCCTCGGCCTCTTAGAAGCAAGCTCTAGATTATCCTCTGCCCGCTGTGCCTGCCTCAAGATCTCCTCAGAAGTAGTGGTGGGATCTCCATTCGTATGTGATTTGATCTCCCTGTTCAGGCCCTTTCTGAACTTTTTGGCTATTCCTCTGGGGTTCTGCCCCTCCACAAAGTGGTCTAATCTACAATACTCTGTCGCATACTCATCCACCGTCATACCTCCATGAACGAGGTACTTAAATTGGCTCTCTAGAGATGTCAGAGCCACATCTGGAAAGAACTTTTTCTTGAAGAGCTTTTTGAAAGATTCCCAAGTAAGTCCTGGTGCTGGGATCCTGGGGTCCATCCTGAACCAAGTCAACGCAATGTCGAACAACATGCTTCCTGCGGCCTCTATCTGCAATCTCTCTGGAATCTGCGCCAGCCGCAGGTTCCGCTTAATGTCTTTTATCCAATCATCAGCATATATAATTCCTCCAGTGCCTTTAAAGTCCTTCGGCCCCATCCTCTTGAAATCTATGATAGTCTTCGGCCTTGGCTGTTGTAGTGTAAATTGAGGTGGTGTCGTCTGTGGCTGGACTAAGGCGACTCTCTCCACTGTTGCGAGCATAATCTGGTGAGCATTCTCAGTGCCTTGCCTCATAACCTTTGACTAATGTTGCTGTGCCTCTATTATTTGCTAAAAGAGCACAAACATCTACGTCTGATCGACTGCAGATGGTGGGGGTGAAAGATCCCTTGAAACTGTTGGTGCTGCCCTTTGTACTGGAGGTGGAGCACCTCCGAAAGCTGCTGCAAAAATGCCCACCTAGATCGGTGAAGCAGACCTCTAGAATGTAGCTGCTGGAAAAGCGTCTGATGGTGCTGCCCTTAGAGGCGATGAAGTGACCGACCTCGCTGATACTGTGCCTGAGCGCTGAGAACGCGTCTTCGACGGCATCCTGAAGATAGATTGAACAAAGGAATCAATATTTAGTATGATACGATATCATTAAAGAAGGACAGGACTATTCAAAGTAAAGAAAATATTCAATATATAAGGATAGAAAAACAGATATTGGAAGTGTTTTCTAGTTGTGATTGAGTATACTCTCAGCCTAAATCTATAGCAGGCTAGTAGTAGTACTTTAGGTGAGCACTACTATGATATTGCTCCAATTGCGACTCTGGACAGACAAACCTGTATGGGCCACCACTAAAAATGTATCACGATCCGTATCCGGATATTCGGGCACGAGTATGTGGGTACGTCCAGCCTACGTTGCAACATCGGCGGTAGAACATTGTCTGGGTCAACTCTGCTATCTAAACATCTCAAACAATATATATATGGTACATGTCAATCATTTCAACTATAAATGGAGGAGCAATATGATATCTGATAAATGTAAACTGTAAATCACAATGCAAACTAAGGAAGATAAAGCAAGAGAACAAATAACGAGGGAAAGAGTCATAAAATATCCACAAGGCTGAAATAATATATATACATGCCAATAACCTCAATAAAAGTCTAATACAAGACTCAACAAAATAATCTAAACCTCCTCAGGCTCTAGTAATAAGTCCTCTTGCTCTATAGGAGTATCCTCTAATGGTATGCCATCCTGCGGTCCGTAGTATGTAGGACACTGGTCTACGAGCCAATCATCTGAAAAATATATCCAGTCAGGATTAGAGCGAAGTACATACCTCTGAAAGCAGTTTCAAATACATAATCGAGCATATATAATAAATAATATAAAAGAATATACAATAACTAAACATCAGAAATAAATGAACTAGAGTGAACAAGTAATATACTGGAAAGTAAAGAACAAGCAATATGAATAACTGCAAGTGATAAAAATAGATAAACTAGCTACTGTGCTATAGAATACAAGTTCATCATGTGATCGGTTTAGGTTGAACACAAATACAATATGGTAACTCGATTACAAGTGTAATATGTAATCGATATATATACGAATACACTGGGGCTTGATCATATAATCAACTCATATTCCCCCATTCCCAACCAATACCAATGGATCCAATCATGACACGTTACGAACACGAATATGGGCATACTGAACACGAGCAGTGTGTGTACATGAATATAAGCACACTGAATACGAGCAGTGTGTGAACACTAAGTACACTAAATCAATACCCGATACACACGATAAAATATATATGAAGGAGTACCCGATGAACACGGTAAGGGATAACATCTTCTGGCAGGATCCATGTAGTACCAGTCCGTGAAACTACTATGTCGGAATCAAGTATACAGTTCTAGAAGATGTGATATATATACTATTATGAAATAAAAACTAACAGAAAAATATACTCGCCTCTGGTCTTGAGCAAAGGGTGTCTCTCGATGGCCAAGCTGGTGTCACAATCACCTAAATAGGAATGTCATGTCAAAATGGGTGTAATAAAATGATAATCATGCTAAATGAGTCAAAGTATGCTTTCTAGGCCATTTACAGGTCATACACCAATTTCTAAGTCCAAACTACAGTTATAAATCTATATTGGTTACTAACTAGTCAATACTCATAAGCTAGCATACCCTGATACTCACATTGACCTCCCTCTGGATCCTAACTGGCACCATACCCTTGACCCGAGCCTCAACTGTTACCTACACACACAGGTAAAGCTAAGTCAAATTCACATCCTCCTTCACTCCTCAGCATCTGATACAACACCTTACTCATGACACAGATACACCCTACTTGCTATCACTGCTCTAGCTACTAATGAATACTGCTAATGCTGCTGCTGCACTGCCTGATACTGCTGCAGTTGCTGAAAACTGCTTGCTGCTGCATGGCTTGCTGCTCTTGCTCGAGCATGTTGTTGCTACAACTGCATGTTGCTGCTCTTAGTTGCAGCTGCAATTGCTGATACTGCTACTGCTATGTGCAAAACCCGACCTCTCATAGCTTGTATACACATCTCAAGTCCGCCACTGCCACTCGATACTCACTCACACATAATTCTCACAAACCTCACGCAGTCACTAATACACACAGACACACCTATATATATATATCTATATATATCACTAAATACACACACACACACATACACACATACATATATATATATATATTGATATATCTATACACACACACACACACACACACACACATACACACACACACACACACACACACACATATATATATATATATATATATATATATATATATATATATATATATATATATATATATATATAAAGAGAGAGAGAGAGAGAGAGAGAGAGAGAGAGAGAGAGAGATTAAGGCATTTAAACAAATACCTATAGTGCACCAACTAGGATATTTATGATACTCAATCCATTAATGTGCCAAACTCTTCATTATCCACAATTGATCATTCCCTCAAGTCATATATATAATTACAACTATTAGAAGTTATTACAACATATAATGAAGAGAATTTATGTAAATCACCCAAAATTGGCCATGTATTGTACCGTATCACAAAATACCGTGATACAGCCTATACGTATCCATTTGTGGACACGTACCTAGTCCCATAACCCCGATCTAAGTCTAATTAGATCTAATTGGTTTTATGACACACAATTGATGTGTCAAATTCATAATTCTCCCAACATGCACACAAAATATCACATAGAACTCACAATACAAAGCAAAATAGCCTAGAACTTGTTTTTATAGGTAGTCATATGCCATGGGGTCATTCCTAATGGTTAAATACATGATTAAGAAGCCATAATGAGAGAGAAATTTAGAAATTACCAATTGGAAGATGGATTCCCAATAAAAATATAATTGGTCACGATCCGGATACGATCTCTAGCTCCAAAGCTTCTCATCCTTGTACTCCTTACTTCTCCAAGCTTCAAAGCTCCAAGAGTGATGAATTTGAGAAGGAATTGGTGGTGAATTATGTAAAAATCAATGGAGGAGAAATTGGAAAATTAGGAATCTATAATTTGGATGCAAAATAAAATACAAATGAGGAGAGAGAGAGAGTAGAACCCCCCTCTTCATATGGCCGACCTCTTCCTCCTTCCCCAAGCAATATCAAAAGTCCAAGTTGCCCCCTATATATTACATTATGAGAAATAATTAAGGATGGGTATATTTGGAAGTCTCTAAATAATTATAATTACACTAATCCTTCTTAATTTAATTAGTGAAATGGCTAATGGGCTTAGGTCCAAGTTGGGCTCACTATTTGTCACGACAAATCTAAATAGATCCATATGTGACAAGTCTAATTATTGTTTAATCTCTCTAACTAATTAATTAACACAAGTCTCTAATGACTAAATAATACTAGTCATAAATAATCATAGCTCAACTTAATTAAATAAAATATACAGTCATCACACAATATTTAATATTATATTTCTAAAAATAAATATTCATGCCAAATTACCAAACTACCCCTAGCTGGAAAAGTGAGGGTGACAATCCTACCACCTTAGAAAAATTTTGTTCTCGAAATTAGGGAAGAAACTAACTACCAAAAGCAATCAGTACAAGCAAGAAATAATTATACCTCATGGCTCAAAAAGATAAGGGTATCGCTCGCTCATCTTGGCATCTTGCTCCCAGATACTCTCTCATGGCGGGTTATGCCTCTACGCGACGCGCACCAAAGGAATCGTCTGGTTCCGCAGCACCTTCTCCCTGCGGCCCAAAATCTTCACAGACTGCTCTGGATAGGTGAGAGTCGGACCAATCTCGAATTCCCAGTGATCTAGTACATGGCTAGGATCGGCCACGTACCGGCTCAGCTGCGACACGTGGAATATGTTGTATACTCCACCAACCCTTTCAAGAACACCGAAAGGTCTGATGTACCATGGACTAAGCTTCCCGCCTCCACCAAAGCGAATCGTGCCTCGTGTCGAAGAAATTCTCAAGAAAATCAGATCGTCAACCTAGCACGAAACACAGCCTTAACACTCTAACAAAAACAAGCAATCACAAGCAATACAAAACAAAATCTATACCTCAAACTCTAATGATCTCCGGTGGCTATCGGCCCAATACCGTTGTCTGTCATGCGCCATCCAAAGTCTATCCCTGATGAGCTTCACCTTCTCAGCTGCATCCATGACCATCTTTGGTCCTAATAAGGCTCTCTCACCAACATCATCCCATGATAACAGAGTGCGGCATCTCCGACCATACAACGCCTTAAATGATGACATTTTGATACTGGCCTGGTAGCTATTGTTGTAAGAAAACTCTACCAAATGAAGATGATCCTCTCAGGAGCCTCCAAAATCAAAAATACAGGTGCGGAGCATATCCTCGAGAGTCTAGATAGTCCTCTCTGACTGTCCATCTGTTTGAGGGTGATATGTGGTACTAAACTTGAGCTGAGTGCCCAAGCTAGGCTGCAAACCCCTCTAGAAATGGGACGTGAAGCGGCTATCCCGATCCTACACTATGCTCACAGGAACTCCATACAATCTGACTATCTGATGCACATACATCTCCGCGAGCTTCTCTGTAGACGTACCTACTTTGAATGGCAGAAAGTGGGCTGATTTGGTCAACCTGTCTACGATGACCCAAATCATGTCTTTGCCTCCTTAAGAACGCGGAAGTCCTGAAATAAAGTCCATCGTCACATGCTCCCATTTTCACTCTAGAATGGGTAAAGGCTAAAGTAATCCACCTGGCCTCTATCTCTCTGCCTTTACCAGTTGACATACTAAGCATCTAGATACGAAGCTAGCCACCTCCTGCTTCATATCATACCCAAAGATGGAAATAAGTGCTGGTAAATGAAACACAGAGTGTCAGAATCCAAAATACAAAAAAAATAGTCTGATGGGGACAAACCCACTGAAATACAAAGATGGAATAAAAGTACAGAAAGTAGTAAGATAACTAGACTAAAGCATCAGCTAGCTAAATAAAGATACTCAAGTCCAAAGCGGCAGTGTACCCCAAGTCAAGGAAACTCCTCTGAAAATGCCTCAAAGTCCTCGGCCACGTATCCGGTCTCCACTCTTGCTCCGTATATGGTCGGGTACAAGTGCTCGTCCGAATTTGAAAAGGAACTAGGTCCTCAGAAGGACGTAACAAGATACAAAAGGTACATGCCATAAAGTAAATACTGTATAAATGTGAGGGTGAACTAGCTAGCTAAGTGAATGCATTTTGAAGACAACCTTGATACGTATGGGTAAGTGAAAGGTAAGTGTCTGGCATTAGCTGCAAACTAGATGCCAAAAGTATATACTGACTACATCACCGGTCATGATAGCGTGCAGCTACTGACCTCTGCCAGATGTATCGACAAGTATATACGCCCATAACCGGGTATCTATGAATCCCATAAACGGGTATCTATGAATGTCCATAACCAGATAACTATGAGGCTCCCGACCCCGTAGTTTACTTTGAAACTACGGTAGCCAAATGTCTGTCCCATACGCCTACTAATCGTCTTTCCCATCCAATGCCAATGTACAAGTCATGAATACGACGTGGACATCCGTAACTATATGCAAGTCGCTAAATAACTAAAGAACCATACTGCTATTCTAAGTACCGTCATGCGTGCTACTCACATATGTATACGACGTGGACATTCAATATTTTTATGATATTGTTGAAAAATAGTTCAAATATGTAAATGTATTTGAATTAAATTTTTTTGATATTTTTTCTTTAAAATTAAATTTTAAATTTAGTTTTTGAACTGTTTTAAATTTAGTTTTAAAATATATATTTGGACGGAAGAAAAAAGGGAAAGTTAGTTCTTTTTACGGTAATTTTTTAAATAAAGTGGAAGATGTATAAACGGCTTAGACTACTCGATTTTGAGCCGTTTCTAACCTCATTATAAGAGGAGAGATTTGTGATATTATTGAAAAATAGTTCAAATATGTAAATATATTTAAATTTTTGTTAAACAATTTAAATATTTTTGATATTATTTCTTTAAATTAATCATTAAATTTAGTTTTCAAATCGTTTCAAATTTAATTTTGAAATATATATTTGTACGAAACATAAAAGAGAAAGTTAGTTCTTTTTACGATAGTTTTTTAAATAAATGACAGAAGATTTACAAATGGCTTAGACAACTCAATTTTGAACCATTTTAAAGTCTCATTATAAGAGTAGAGATATATTTGTGTTTGAAAATGTGCTGTTTGTGGTTTGGTATTGTACATTAAGTGATAACATATTTTCTATGGATTGAAAACAATATTTTTGTGCTGGTTCCATGCCCATTCCCCAACAAAAAGGAAAAAATAAATATATGAGAGAGATCATATTTGAGGATTAAGAAAAGTTGTAAATAATTTGGTGTCAAGATTAATTAACCCGAGCTAACTAGCCTTAAACTGAGGTTGGGTCTGTAAACCTAAATTAGAACACGCGGCAGAAAGTGGTTAGGACATTTTTGGCGCGAATACCTTGGAATTTTCCCGCCAAATCTCAATAATCATCCAGTCCAGTGCTCGAGCGAGCGAGAAAGGGCGGAAGAAAGTGTAGTGTAGAAGAGAGAGAGAGAGAGAGAGAGAGAGAGAGAGGAACCATGGCGGATCAAGCCGTGTCGACCCGCCGTACCCGAGCCAGGGGGTCCGAATCGGCCGCCCGCTCCGAGGCCCTCCAGCGGCTGAAATCCCTTCGGAGCTCCACCGACCGCCGGCCCGAACCCAACATCCAGATCAAGCTGTCGGACCCCATCTACGACTCGGTGCCCGAATCCGACTACGCCGCCCTCGTAGCCCGCCGCCGCGACCGCTTCGGCGACTTCATCGTCGACGACGGCGACGACGCCCTCGGCTACGCCGACGACGGCCGCGAGGAGGACTGGTCCAACCCTAATGGGTCCGAATCCGGATCCGATAGCGACGCTAAAGTAGATTCGAAGAAGGACAACAACAACAAGAAGAAGAACAAGAAGCCGGCGGGATCGGCGGCGAGGAAGCCGGATCCGGACCCGCCGCAGAGGCAGCGGATCTCGTCCATGTTCACGTCGGCGGTGTTCAAGAAGAGCGACCAGAGGAAGGGGGTTTCGGCAGCCGCGGAGAGCATAATAGACGACGTCCTTGCCGAGTTCACGCTGGATGAGAAGGATCTGGAGGAGGCCAGGAGGCAGCGGCGAGGATCTACGAGGTACTTCTCCTCCAACAATAGCATGGTCCGGTTGCCCATGCCGCCTGATCCTCCGATTATTGTTCAATCAGAAAGTAAAGAATTGGAAATTGAGGACGTTCCAGAAGCGGAGATGGTGGTAGCAGAGAGTAATGATGGGATGATGGAAGTAAAGGATGAGGTAAAATTGGAGGCGGAGATGGAGAAGAGCGGCGGGAAGGTGCACTTGCTTCTGAACGCTAAAGTGGAGACAGATAAGGATGAAAATGTGGCAAGTGCAAGTGATGGGTGGAGGGAAGTCTGTAGCGATGGCGGAAATGTCGGCGGTGAAATTGGAGGAGCGGAAGCCGCCACCGATGCAAACGTGGTTGAGTGTTCGGACTTTGATTTGGGTTCGGATGGGTCGCTGCCATTTTATATCATTGATGCGCACGAGGAGCCCTTTGGGGCTAATTTGGGCACAGTCTACCTCTTTGGGAAGGTAGAGTTCCTTCTTGCTTGTATGTATTTTGTCTAGTAAACAATACTACACACTTAGGTAGGTACTCTTTATTCCTCACAAATCAATAATGTGCTTTATTAAATTTCGACATAACTAATATATGTTTTATCAGAAGAACAACTTTTGTTCTTGATTCTGAGGGTTTGTTCACAAAGACACATAGTCTACTGTTTTCCCGCTACATAGAGCACTAAAGTGTCCACCAATTGAAAAAAAAAACTGAGATTAGTGATATTAGCTTCTCCTTTATTTAGCCTGCCAATGTATAGTTATTCTAATGTATAGTTGTCATCCCCAGAGCACCAAGTTCCCATGGTCTTAGCTACCAATTGGAGCATTGAATTGGCCCCTTGTGCTTCGTATTAGTAATGTATCAGTGAAGAAAATTACCTAAAAACCTTTTTGTGTCTATTATTTTGTTTGATATTGATATTGATATTGTATTTTTTGATTACAACACATGGATTACTCCTTTCTTTGTAGTATATATTACTTGAATCATGACAAAATCAAGAGACTCGTATCAGGTGTATGAAGTTGTACAATATATAGGTTAGTGTATCTAGTCAGAGTTTGTGTATGTTAGAAGAACGGTATCTCCCATAGCTGCTGAAAGTTCAATGTTAAAGTTTTAGGAATTATGGGTGTGTACAAACATTTGACAGTTTGGTAGCTTTCTATTTCAGGTCAAAACAGGTGGTACATATCATAGCTGTTGTGTGGTTGTAAAGAATATGCAGCGATGTGTTTATGCCATCCCAGTCAGTTCCGAGGAAACAGATTCTCAAGTTCCAGATGTGCAAGTAAAGTACACACAACAATAAGGGCATAAATAACATATAAACTTATTTTAAAACTAATAATAACATACAAACTAATGTAGAAATATTTCTGTCTGTCTATAAGATGCACATGATTTGCTTATGCAATTACTTCTGTTTGTTAGAAAATACCGTCAGGTTTGAAGGATGAGATACGTAAAAGATTGGTCGACTTCAACATTTCAAAATTTAGCACTGTTCCTTCTAAGGTTTGTAACATGCCCTAGAAATTGTTTTTTTTCTTCTCTAGACATGGAAGTTATCATTCCTTCCATGACTTTATCATCAGAATGTTTTGCATTAAGTTATATTATATATTGTCACTGCCCTTGGGATGCTCTACAGAGGCAATATGCTTTTGAACGATCTGATATACATCACGGGGAGCATTGTGTTCTTAAGATCAACTACTCCTTTAAGGTATAAGTACTTCGAATACCCGATGATTCTATCTTTGGGGATTGCAATCTTTTCTTTTCTGTATTATCTTTGTCCGTGTCCACTTATGTCCAGGATTTCCAGTCACTATTCATTGATGTAACTTTTCTTCTATCTATCTGTTATCTTATCTCTTCATTTGACAATAGCTACTTTCTTTTGGTGCAGGATCCACCACTTCCAGCAGATCTTAAAGGGGAACATTTTTGTGCACTCCTAGGAACACACAGCAGGTAAGCATTGTTGGATTAACTTCCATCTCAGTGAAATTTATATACACTAAGAAGAACAGGAGTGCATTATCATGTCTTCAATACTGAAGATATGAACTTATACACATCCATACGAAGAAGACAATAAGGATGGAAAATATCATTTACTTTGACCCCTGCTCTTAGCAACTCTAACTACAAAAGTGCTATTCATAACTGCTGCATTTATCAATAACTGCTGCATTTATCACTCTTTGTTTCATGCACACGATTGAACCATTATAATTTGCTGCCTTCATCCTAAATTGAATCACCAAATAGGCACTTGGCTCTTATGAACTCAGCCAAAGAATATTGTGAGTACCTTGGACCAGTATTAGGATTATCTGGAATATTCTAGTATTGTCCTCCAAATCAAGACGAAATCAAAATTCTTTTTTAATCAGAATCAAACTTCCTATTGAATGTTTAAATTTTAGAGTAACATAGCTGTTAAGTGTATTTCTTTCATACATGCCTTGCAAAAGAATTTGATTAGGTCCTTCTTTGCAGTGCGTTGGAGTTATTTCTAATTAAGAGGAAAATCAAGGGACCCTCTTGGCTATCAATCGCAAGATTCAGTAACAGATCAGCTTCTGAACGGGTGTGATCTCGAACTCCTACATTTGGCCATTAGGCATTATCTGTTTATTCTGTTGCTTCTTTTTTGATTGCTAGCTCCAGTGTCCAACAAGTAGTGTTTGTTCTTGTCAACTTGTAGATTATCAGTTTCATTTAAATGATTTGGGTCATGTTGGAACAGGTCAGCTGGTGCAAGTTTGAAATAGTGGTTGAATGTCCAAAGGATATTTCTTCTTCAGAGACTCTGCCTGAGGTTCCTCAATTGATTGTTGCTGCAATAAATTTGAAAACAATCATTAGTGAGAAGCATAATACAAATGAGATTGTGGGTGCTTCTGTCATCAGCTGTTACAAGGCAAAGGTATTTGAAAGTTTTTGTGTTTACCTTTTTTCTGTCTTGAAGAATCTAAATAGTGGGATAACTTCCCTTCACTTTCCATTAATGACTATTAATGACTTAAATTTAGTTTTGTCATTTGGTTTTGTGATTATTAAGTTGCTCCACATTGCGATTGTAGCACAAGTTTCAATTCCTCTACACACATTTCTCGATTCATCATCTGTTTCTTGTGTTCAGCCAGATATCTGATTTGATATACTTGTGATATAACATACCAGATTGATAGCCCTATGATAGCATCAG
Source organism: Iris macrosiphon (assembly GCA_036927795.1). Lineage (NCBI taxonomy): Eukaryota > Viridiplantae > Streptophyta > Magnoliopsida > Asparagales > Iridaceae > Iris > Iris macrosiphon. Next base: position 50,361,284 of record JAYESA010000017.1, on the reverse strand, counting down.
AGTGGAAGAGAAAGGGAGTACTTAGCCATTTTACTGTTATTCGCAAGCTTGATGGAGGAATATTTCCTTTGGGTCTAGTGAAAGAAGTTACCAACAGAAACGTAAAGGCTGGCTCAAATGTTTTAGCACTGGAAAGCAGGTAAATCTTCACATACTCTTGTTTTGGTGTTGCTAGTCAACGATTATCGTGTATACTGCTGGTTTTGCATTCCTTGAAACTATTATCACATATCCTGCAGCGAGAGGGCCTTGTTAAATCGCTTCATGATTGAACTGCACAAGCTGGATTGTGATGTTCTTGTTGGACACAATATTTCCGGGTTTGATCTTGATGTTCTTCTCCACCGTGCTCAGGTTTGCCTCTTGCATCAAGATAATTATTTCATCAAAATATTGCCTCTTGTAAATTTGATTTGTGTTCAACTCCTCTCAAAAGCAGTATAAAGTAGGGCTGTAAATATTTGACAGTGAAATCCAGTCTGGATCACTTCAAAGTTCAAATTGCGGATATCTTGATCCATCTTCTCAGTATTTTCCCAAAGCATGTCTTCCTTCATATTGGATTCTAATTATTGATTTTCTTTCTTCTGCTGCCCATATTTCACCTTATCTTGATTCCACGAATGATTTGTTTTTTCTTAACACAGGCTTGCAGGGTTCCTAGTAGCATGTGGTCCAAAATAGGTCGTCTGAAGCGTTCTGTGATGCCAAAGCTCACCAGAAGTAGTTCCCTTTATGGGTCTGGAGCTAGTCTAGGGATAATGTCTTGCATTGCAGGTCGACTTTTGTGTGATACCTATTTGTGTTCTCGAGACCTCTTGAGAGAGGTAAATTGGATTTTTTTACTTTCCTAATATCTAGTGTACACAAAGCTTAATTATGCTTATCATCATCTAACATACCCATTTCAGGATAGTTATTCTTTAACTGCACTTGCAAAGACACAGCTGAACAAAAACAGAAAGGAGATTCTTCCACATGATATTCCTGTCATGTTCCATGCATCAGAAACACTACTACAACTGGTACGTTTCTCTTCCATAATATTATCTAACTGTTTACATGCTTGCCAGGCTATTAGTTAGTTCATCTGCTGCAACTAGATTGAAATCATCTTTATTATATGGGCTATTTGGGGATACTTTGGCGAGGGGCAATAGTTAGATAACGTAAAAAGATGAATATTTGCTAAAATTCACGGGAAATATTCTGGACTTCAGTTAAAGAACATTGCAGATATATTATATGCATATAATTTGCTTTATACGTTCTTTAAAGCACGTGACAATAACCATAGAAAAAACACTAATATTAGAAGATGGCCATAGAAACAAGTCACAGTGAGCTGTCAACAAGTCATATATAGATGACTATTGAAGTTTCTGTCGAATTATTAGATTTTCATGTATATCTTGTGAAACTTGTAATTCTTTAGAAATTACATGTTGGGAATAGCTTAGAGAAATCGCTCCCATGGGAAAACCTTAACTCATTCAGGGTATTGTGGCTGTAATGGAACAGGATTCCTAAATAGTCTGTTTGACTTTATATTTTGTGAAAAACCTGAATGGTGATCATGATTATGACTAGGTTGAGTATGCTGAAACTGATGCTTGGCTATCTCTGGAGCTGATGTTTCATCTAAGTATTCTTCCTCTCACTCGCCAGCTAACAAATATTAGTGGTAACCTTTGGGGGAAAACTCTCCAGGTAAAATTTCACATATATTCATTTGAGTTTGAGTCTTCAAATGAGAATGCATATTCAAATTCTATGTTACGATGTTCAGGGGGCTAGAGCGCAGCGAGTGGAATACCTACTATTGCATTCATTTCATAAAGAGAAATATATAGTCCCAGATAAAGTTACTGCAGGGAGTAAGGTGTTGAATACAACAAAGAGAAAGGTGCTCATGGGAGCTGGAGGTGAGGATGCTGATGACCTGAATGCTAATGACATCTATCCTGAGAAAGATGGGCCACAATATCAAGGAAAACGTAAAAAGGGTCCTTCCTACTCCGGGGGATTGGTTTTAGAACCTAAAAAGGGTCTCTATGACAAGTACATTTTACTACTCGACTTCAATAGTCTCTACCCATCAATCATTCAGGTGTTTCCTATCTGTACGACAGTTCTTTGTCAGGAGATCGGTAGTAACAATGAGTGGTTATGTGTACTCATGTATTTATTCCGATCTCAATTTCTTTAACAGGAGTTCAATATCTGTTTCACTACTGTAGAACGACCTGATGATGGCGGGATTCCGAATGTACCGTCATCTAAAAGTGTTGGAGTTTTACCTAAGGTATGCTACAAATTATTGTCTAATTACTGGTATTACTTTTCCAAAGAACCATGACTTGATCTTAGAGAGCAATAATTTATTTTCATGTTTATATTCCTGACTTTTTATTCAGAATTTATCCCAGCAACAATATCTGTTCAGACCTATTTGTTTTTTTTCCATGCAAGAATGTTATTATGTTTTCATATTTTCCATGAAATTTAATAGGTTTTTGAACGTTGGGATTTGTGATTCATAAATCAAATTTTTTGGTTCATCTATGTGCAAATTCATCATTTCATGGCATGGCAATTACTATTTATTCCAAATCCAGTCAAACCTTGTATTGTCGGGATACTACTTAAAAAAGTCTGGGAGTTTGACATCTTGGCATCTAAAGGGTCTTTATACCTTTCTGATTATATTTGAATTTTTTTTGTTGCTAATGAATAGCAAATATATCTCTAATATTATAAAGAGGCTTGAAAATGGTTCAAAATGAGCCATCTAAGTCGTATGTATATCCTCGTGTAATTAAAAATGAAGAAAATATATATATAATCTTAATTAAAATATAAACATATCTATAACAGATCCTAATTTAAACTATTTTTTCAAGAAAAGTTTAATAAAAATCATTTCACGTGTGCACGTGACTATATAATCGTTCAGTGGCACCTTAAAAACACCCCCAGTCTAATTTAGTAACCATCTTTATTCTCTTTATAACATTTGGGTGCAAATAAAAGAAGTTATCTCATTAGGCAGGAATGACCCTGTAATTATTTTACAATTGCTGTGAGGTGCCCACAACTTACAATAATATATATTCTACCCAAGTTAATGTGCAAGTCTTCACATAGCATATATAAGTAATTATCTCTTAACACAGATTGACAATGTAGGGTTTTCCAAGAAGACACAAATCTTGAATTGAGTTGTCAAAATTTCAACAATTTGTATAGATGGGCTATCTAGTAACAAAAAGTTCTTGGATTTGGAAGTGACAAAATGGCTAATGATTCCAATGTGCTTTCTTCAATCATGAAATACTGGATTCTGCAATCTCAATTGCGGTTTGATTGTCACGATGGAGTAGGACTGATTTGGAGAGTTCGACCCCCATGCTAGATAACAGATGACGAAGCTCTTCACTGATACTTCAGTGAACTGATAACGATTTTCTGTTGAATTATCTCCTTGTTGTGGACTTGAAGAGACTCAGTTAATTGCTAGAAGTAATTATCTCTTAATTACCTTATCCTTTTTAACATCCCTCAATGTTTTGAGTTTTTCCTTCACTCTGTTTCTAGTTCAGAACCAAGAGGAGCTTACAGAGAGGAACATGGAGTGGGATACCCTCATAGACAACTGCAAGAAAGGAAAGTAACATAAAGAACCAGAAACAGTCGGAGACCAATATGGTGCTAAGGAGTAACACTAAAACTAGAAATAGTGTACAATGAGAATTCTAGTGTGGAATGAGGGGTACCAACTGTATTCTAAGATGGAGAAATGTGAAACAAATGATGTTGTGAGACTATTAGAAACAAAAGTGAAGGAGAACAAAGCTTATAAAATTATACAAAAACTACCTAGAGGATTGTTACAATGTAATAACTATGTGCACTCTAATCTGGGTAGAATTTGGGTAATCTGAAATTCACTTATCTGGCAAGGACAAATGATCAAACAAAACTGATCAGATGATTACCCTAAAGATGAACAACAAGGATGGTGTGATTCACTTATATGGTGTATGCTTCAGATTCATGGGAAACAAGACTTTGCGGAATGATAGTAGAACTTAGTAATTTTTTTACTAATCCATGGATTGTGGTAGAGGACCTCAATAGTGTCGGATTTAACAGTGAAAAACTGTGTGTGGGTGGGGTGATCATCCCAGAGAGAGTTCTGGCTGCATTCAATGACTGGCCAGAGCATTTGGAACTGTGCAATGGATAAATCAGCTACCATGTTCACACTGTGAATACCTAAGTTGTAGCACTAGTGATCATAAAACTGTGGTGGTGAATTTTGTGAATTCTGAAACCAGTAATGCCATTATACTAGTCATGTTTAATAATACCTGGTCAGACAAAGATGACTATTAGTGGTGGTGACTATGCTTTGGATGTAGATATCAGTGGGAACTTCATGTATCACCTGGTTAACTAAAAAGAGTCAAAATGGGACTGAAGGCATGGAAGAATGAGATTAGTGACCCAGATGTAGAGTCCTCGGAACAGGCTAGAGGTTACCCAGAAAAAGCAACCAAATGATCCACTAGATGTGCAACTGGCTTATGAAGAGTATCAAGCAGAACTAGGTTAGCCAAGGCCATCTTTCTTGAAGAAATTGAACTAGCTCAAAGTGCCAAATGCCAATGGCTTCAGGAAGTGGACAAATGCAAAGAATTCTTCTACAAGAGAATTCTAATCAAATACGGTTTTTTAATTAATGGAGAAGGCGTTCAGAAATCAAGATAGCATTAAAGCTACTGCAGTAGGGTACTATGAAGAACTATGTTCTCAAGAAGACTATCCTGAATTCTTTCCATACTTAGTTACCAAGAGGAAGGTTACTGCTAATGGGAAAGAAATGCTGTCCAGAGGCATCAGTGAAAAGTTATGAAGATAATTGATCAAGCTGATAATAATAAGGCCCTTGACCCTGATGGTTTCTCTACAATATTTTTCAAGATCCATTGAGCAGAAATTAAGGATTTACTTAAATGACAATCCAAGATTTCTTTAAGAATGGGGGACTACTAATCCAGTTGAATAATACTTGTATATCACTCACTCCTAAAGGTGACAGCCAGAAGAGTACATGAGCCAATCAGTTACTGTAATTTTGTATACAAGATTATCACTAAAGGTGTCAGGCAAATGCTGCATCAAGATTGTCTTGAGGAAGGCCAAGGACCATTAATATATATAGTTCATTTGCCATATGATTTATTGTATGGGTTTTCATTAGCATTTGATCTACTTGATTAAGGAGTGTATCACATCCCCTATAGAACATATACGAGCGGGTTAAGAACATGCACACATATATGTGCGGCTATAGAGCATGGGCGCGCCTTGCGTGAGTCAAGAACGCATGAGCTTAGAATTCTATACTACTTGATTGAGGAGTGTATCACATCCCCTACTTATTCAATACTATTGAATGGGTGTCCTAATGGATTCTTCAAAAGCTCTAGAGGATTAAGGCGGGGGGTGGGGGGGGGGTCCCCTTTCCCCTTACCTATTCTCAATTGCTATGGAGTGTTTCTCAAATCTACTGGATATTGAGGAAGCTAAGGGGCACTTGGACCCTCAATACTGCAAGGACCAGTACTACTATTTGTTACTTTCTTTATGCAGGTGAAGTATAGATTTTCTCCATGGGAACTGTAGAATCCATTCTATGTATTAGATAAGTGTTTGATGAGTTAAAGAAATGGTCTGGTTTGACTCTGAGCAATGAGTAAAATTTTCTTCAACAATTGCAGAGGGTAACATATTCTTAAGAATCTCCTACAAATGGAAGAAGGGACCCTACCTGTGACATATCTTGGGATTCCATTATCTACCTGATCTTTAAATTAACAAGAGTGTGCTGAACTAGGTGAAGGTGTAGAAGAAGGTTTGAAGGTTGGCAAGCCTCAACCTTATATTTTGCTGGAAGAATTGTACTAATCTATCATAATTTTGTAATGCAATTTCTGTTGGGAATCAAACACCAGATCTAGATGCTCTGATACCAGACGTTGGATCGAACATGCCCTACAAGCACTTCGACACCGTGTCTGAAACTGACTACAACGGAAACTTATGCCAACCTTCCTGAGATAACCAACCTCCGTTTAACGAACACTAAGCACATATAATGACAACATATATATGGTCGGTGACTATATCACCTGGACAAATCTTAATCTATATAACAGGTGAAATTACAAGATTGACAAAAACCAATGTTGAACTCTTTGTCCTAATAGGTTCAACCCCCTCACCACACTCAAGAAGAAAAGACATAGATTACAATGAAATCACTCACCCTAACCGTAGCGATCTCCCTGAACGAAGCGACAACTCCTCGATCAGATCTCCTTTTCCTTCTGTCTCGGTCCGAGTTCGGGCTAATAGTTCTGGAACAAAAGCACCGAACTCAGACAGAGCCCGGCCATGGACTGAACTCTGCCCGAGTTCTGTTCCTAAGCATCAGACTTGACTCCAACAATTTCTGGATGCAAATCTTGAAGATACCACACCAAACCATCAAGGAAATAGAAAATAGTCGTTCAAACTTCCTGTGGCACAAGTGCATGCTATCAGCTGTGATGAACTCACAAAAACAAAGGAGGAAGGAGGATTAGGCCTTAGGAAACTAAGGGATAGGGCTGTAGCTTTTAATTTCAAGAAGATTTGGAGGTACTAGAAATATGAGTCTTTGAGCAGTGTGGATGAACAAAAGATACCAAGGAGAGGAATTTCTGGGACATGCACCCAGACAACAACACTTTATCTGGAAACAATTGCTGGCTTGTAGGAATAATATTTTTAGCTATTATTCAAAGAATCATAGCTAATGGCAAATCAACCGCAATTTGGTTTGATCCATGGCTTTTAAAAGGCAGATCGATTTATAGGTTTGGTTGGAGCACTTAGTTCTGAATGAGGATTTTACAACGGATAAAATTATTGAAGGGAGGTGGGTTCCAAGCAAACTCACAATCACTAATCAGGTTAGTAACAGATTAATCAAATCCAGATTCATCAAGATATGAGTGAGGACTCTTGGATATGGAAGGACAATGTACATGGGGATTTCATCATCTAATCAGCCTGTTAGGTCATTAAAGGAATTTGTATGGAAGTGGACTAGTGGAGAGCTGTGTGGTACCCGATAAACAATCTAAATATGAGTGAGCTAATGTGCACATAGGGCTATCAAAGGGAGATTACTGACTATAGATAGGCTTAAGGTTTGGTATGAATGGACAACCAGTTTGTGAACTATGCCCGACACATGAGGAATTTTTATTTTTCTTCCATTTTTCTTTGTTTGCTCTTATAGTAAACCTATATTGCAAGTTGTTAGGAGAAGACTAGAGCTTCAACCGAAACAAGAATACCTGATCAGTCAAGAAGGTACAAAGTTCAACACAACCTTTCAAGTAGGCTTTCAGACATCAATGTTAGCTGAACATGCCTTGACAGTAACATGTTGGCATATCTTGGAGGAGGAAGATATTCAACAAAGAGAAGATGATATGTTAGTGGTTGTACAAGAAAATAGAGGAGGATATCAAATCGTTGATGGGAAATGTATAAGATGACCTAGGCTAGCTTAAGGAACTTTAAAATCTTAGGAAACTGGGCATAACTAAAGGAAATGTAAATCAAGGGATAAGCAAGAGACTACTTTGATTTTTATATTTTAACTCAATGAGTAAAGTTAACTACCTTTTAAAAATATTAAAATATTTGAAGTTAATGATGCTTTAAAAAAATGAAAAAGCGGTAGGACCTTTATTCCTATTGAGGTTTGTATATGTTTAGGTAAGAAAGAATTGATATGGCTTACTAATTCATTCAACCAAATACTAAGGATTAAAAATAAGGGAGAACTAGTATTCAAAAAACAAAATAGATGAGATATAGAGTATTCAAAAAACAAGTTTGTAAATGAATAGAGAACTACTATTATCATATCTATATGTAAAAACAAGGGAGACATATAGAGTATTCAGAAAACAAAATAGAGACTTACATATGGTTTTTATTGACATAAAGAAGTCTTATGATATAATCCTAGGGAGATAATATGGTGAGCTTTGGAGAAAAACAATTTCTTAGTGGCTATTGAGACTATTAAAGATATTCATGATGGAGTTACGATGATCATGCGAACCATTAGATGAGAGGATAAACCAGTTCCTTTGGCTTACATCAAGGTTCAACATTAAGTTCTTACCTTTTGCACTAGTTATGAATGAAATTACTAGGCATATCTATGAGGAGCTTCTATGGTGTATGCTATTTATTGATGGTATTGCGTTGTTCGATGAGAGTAGGAGAAGGTTTAGATGCTAAATGGAAGTTTGGAGGCAAACTTTGGAATCTAAAGTTTTTAAAATTAGTAGGACAAAATAGTATATGAAATATAACTTAAAACAAAATACAAAGAGAAATGATAGGGAGTACAAATAGATGGACAAGAGACGCCTTGTAGTGGTAGTTTTCAGTATTTAGAATCAATTATTTATGATGACAAAAAGATGGTGAAGGATGTCATGCATAGAATTAAAACATGATGGTTGAAATAGAGGAGTACTTTGTGATTTGGAAGATACCTCTGAAACTAAAAGATTTTTTTGATAAACGGGTGTAGGTTCATCTAAGCTTTAGGATCCGACTATTGGACAATTAAGAAACATGTCCAAAAAAATTAGTATAGTAAAAAATAAGAATAATGGATGACTGACAATACATTAAAAGATATGATAAGAAATGAGTGTCTACAAGAAAAGTTTTATGTGGTATCAAATAAGGACAAGATAAAAGAAAATCTTTTTAGGTGGTTTGGACATTTAGAACGTAGACCAATAGATACTCCATTAATGAGAAGCAATAAGATAGTAGTTAAAAGAGATGCTAGGACTATAAGTATGCCGGAAAGAACATGGATTATGTTAAATAAGGATATGGTTTTGTTAGTGTTCCAGAGGATATGGCCCTTAACATAACTGAATGGAAGAAACATATTCAAATAGCCGACCCCAAAAATTTGGAATAAATGCTTTGTTGTTCTTGTACCCTTATCACAATGATACATTTAGTTGTTTGGGACTTTTTTTTTATGAAAGAGGAACATAACTAAAATGAGAACAAATGCAAGTGGCAATATATTCAAAACACATCATTGATGTGAAATGCGTGGGAAGTTACGTGTGCGACTCAATTGAGGATATGATTAGGATAGTTGTTAAGATGGTTTGAACATATGCAACAAAAATAAATAATGCAATATGGTCAGGACTGTGGAAGACATAGTTTAGGGATTGTAAGGACTGGTGTAGGAATAAAATGAGCACATATCATGTCTATAAGAGAAGACATGCTTGCTAATATTATCCAGGACCTTAGAAGCCAAAAGCAAGAGCGGGGACGGAAGCGGGGACGGAAGCGGGGGCGGGAGTGGAAGCGGGAGAGCGCGACTACTTAGAAGAGTCTAATGTTGGGAGCGTGCGCTAATAATTTTTTTATGTTTATTAATTATTGTTATCAAAACTTATAAATATTTTAATATTTATTAGAATTTAGAAAGTTCAGTTCAAAGTTACAGAGAGATCATTCGCATGTTGATTTTTTATGATGTCAAGGGAAGTAATCTTTAATTTCTTGGTATTTTGATAAAACGTATATTAGAATTTTTGTAACTTTCTTTCCAAAATTTCTCCTTTTAAAATTATGGTCATATTATAGGATACACTAACGTCGTCGGTAAAACGCACTCCTGTCGCCGGAGAAACGAGCTCCCATCATCGGAAAAACGAGCTCCCAAGTAAGAATCGCCGAATCGAGGTTTTTACTGAGATTCGTTGATCTCCTAGGAGTTTCTGGCTTCTAAGTCCAGGGCATGGTTTAGTCAAGCAACTCATGTACCAGACCTTAAGGATTTGGGATGTTGACTTTGTTGTTGTTTGTTATTAGTATGTTGCTATAGGTGGATCTTTACCTGCCATATTTTTATAGTGGTGGTCTCTTTCCCTAAAGAAAGGAGTTGATTCTGTTTCATCCATTATTTTTCAAAGCCTTAAAATATTGTCTCTTTGCACACTTTTTAAAACTAAGTGCAATTTTAATTTATGTGACATCTATGTTCTTCAACATTTCAGCTCTTGAAAGAACTGGTTCAGAGAAGGAGAATGGTCAAGTCATGGCTCAAGACTGCTTCTGGTCTCAAAGCCCAGCAACTTGATATCCAACAGCAAGCATTAAAGCTTACTGCGAATAGGTTAGGCTACTCTTCATAGCTTCTGAAGTCTAAACTGGTATTTCAAATGTTTTTTTAACAATTAACATGTATTTTTCAAACTTGCTTCAGCATCTATGGTTGTCTGGGTTTTTCCAATTCAAGATTTTATGCAAAACCTCTAGCCGAGCTCATAACAGAACGAGTAAGAATCACCATCATAGGCTATACAAATGAGCTATTAAAAAGTAAATTACGCTTGAACAAGTGGAAATAGTCACTTAACAGTCAATTTATGCTTTAATGCAGGGAAGGGAAATACTGCAAAGAACAGTTGACCTAGTTCAGAACAACTTGAACTTAGAGGTAGCGACCTTTCAACCATTGGCGTTTCAACCATTGGCGTTTATTATCATTGATATCAATTGTTAGGATCTTCTAAAAGACGGAATAAAGACTTTGTAGTTGTGAATATTTATGTTGATTTCATAAGGGGTGCTGACCTAGTCTTTCATAGTCATCTTGTTGGTCAGGCTGAATAATAACTCATGTTTCCAATTAGTGTTTTCAAGGCTATTTTTGTTACATATTTTAGCGAGGGATGAAAACTTAAGGACTTGAGAGAGATGCATTTAGGTATTAGATATCGACAGGACTTCTTGAGTTGAATGAATGCTGTCTAAGACTCTAAATAATTATTTCCTGGTTTAACATACACCTCACTAATCCTAGTATGCATTGTGTCATTCACCACCAAACAAACTTTTGCACAAGAATTACCTATCATAAGTTCTAGAAGACTTTCAAACAAATGCTAAAATATAAATCTCTTATACAATGTAATAATAATAGGTTCTTGTAGGAGAACATGTATTGTCCAACGTTAATATTGACAAACCACCCACCATATTCCATCTCATGTGTATGGCATGTCACAATATGTAATTATGAGGCCCCACTTCGTAACTCCTTTCCCTAGAAATAATCTACTCATGCTCATTCTGGTAAATGTAAAAGTAACTTTGTCAACTATAAATCTAAGTAGACACCAGTAACAGAAAAATTCTCCTTTATCATACAGTTTATCCATCATCTTTCTGGCTTCCTCTTTAGACCGTCTATGTAATACTTATTGGATGGCAAGCAGGTGATTTATGGAGACACAGATTCTATAATGATCTATAGTGGGCTGGATGACATCGCTAAAGCTAAAGCAATTGCTACAAGGGTCATTCAAGCGGTGAGGCCTGTGTTCGTAATTTTTCTCACTGAAAGGTTAAACTTGTATCTGAGTTGCAAATAAAATTTCAGAAATCATGTGTCCTTGTTTTTCCTTTCAGGTCAACAAGAATTATTGTTGTCTAGAGATTGATCTTGATGGCTTGTACAAGAGAATGTTACTTCTTAAGAAGAAGAAATATGCTGCTGTCAAAGTGCAGTTTAAGGATGGGATACCATATGAGGTTGAAATCAAACATCTGATTTATCACTTATATAATTGTTTAATATCTATCTATCTATCTATTGTTTCTCTAAATGGCTATATTATGCATGAGGAAGGTCAAAGAGTGCAAGGGCCTTGATATGGTTCGACGTGACTGGAGTGCACTATCAAAAAATATAGGGGATGACTGCCTCGACATGATATTATCTGGGAGGTATGTGTTGGCATTTCATATGGTTTGCACGATCATAAGTCGTTCTAATTTCAGTTCTACTTTATATCTTCTACTGACACCTTCAAACTTTTTATTGTCTTATTTATACAGGACGTGCGAAGAGGTTGTTGAGTTTATTCATAGCCATCTCATGGAGGTAAATAGCATACGAAATGTCTTGAAGACAAGTCCTATCATTTGATCAGATTGTTTAGGAGTTCTTGGTTCTTGCTTGTACTCTGAAACCTTTTATCTTAAAAAATCCTGGGGATCCATAAACTTCAGCATTCTTGTATATTCAGGTACAGAAGAAGATAAGAAATGGTGAAGTACTCCTTGACAAATATGTTATCATGAAGACCTTAACGAAGCCCCCAGAAGACTATCCAGATGCTAAAAACCAGCCTCATGTGCAGGTCAGAAAGTTCTTACTCCATAGATGTTACCATCAATTCATTTAGTTCTCTGCTAATATGTTTTACCTTGCTGTAGGTGGCACTAAGGTTAAAACAAAAGGGCTATTCCGGGTGTTCTGTTGGCGATACAATTTCTTATATCATATGCTGTCAGCAGGTAAGTTTTTTCTAGCTGGTGTTTCCTTATCATCAGGTCAATCCCCACTAGAATCAGAAAGCCCCATCATTTTACTCGATTCACAAGTTCATGATTGCATTCTATTTATCGTCGTTAAAAGCAAGCAGTTTAGATAAATAATTCAGCAGGGGACTAAAAGTTTGGAGTTGTGAGGACGGGGAAAGTTCAGTTTCGGCAAGACAGCAGTTCAGAAGAGTTAATATATTTAATAGTGTCTTTTTTTGTTTACTTTTACATACATAAATGTTGCAACATTTGTATTTTATAGCTCTTTGGAGATACAATATATTTAATAGTTTGTCTCTTAGAGGTTTAGATTCTATAGTTGCAATAATTATGTTTTATTCATACCTTCTTGAAAGTCCAGAAATTTAAAATTAATCTTTCAAATACTAAAAACTAACAACAACATTAGAGCCTTTATCCAAAAAATTAGGGTTGGATATTTGAATCCTTTCTTACAAAAGTCCCTATGTAACACTAACAAAAACTATGACCTTTTTTAAAACTTCATTCCATGTTTGTTTATGTCAACCTAAGCCCTTGCTGTAAGTAAACGACATGCATTGTTGGCAGAAGCTTTATTTAAAATTTTCCGATACACTAGGTTGTCACCCGATACAGACCCCTTCATTTTGTACCATGCATCCGTTGTGGGGATTTGTCACAAGCGAGCCCTTTCGCAAACGTGACTGGATGTTTACTTCGAACGATCTAGATTCGTGATATATCTAATCTATCAAAATGAGTCTTAATCATATCGTGCTCATCTCATGAGTCACGATCTATTTTTGAGTCAATATGCATCCTTACAATATTGATTCATCTCATGAGCTGATAGGATCTCGATCCATTGTCTTAAAGCATGTCATACACAAGTAATTCAGATTACAAACATGGTATTAACAAGTATAGTAACTGCTCTACGTAGGGTTTATCGATATTCCTTTGTTGATGTCTTAATCACATAGCGTTCATCCTCTAACGGTATCCACATGAGCGCGTCGGCCCTTGAATGATCCAAGTCACGAACTCCTTCGCAATCATCGAAATCAGCTACCCAAGGATCCTCGAAGATCCTCCTTGAAGCAGCTTTGAAGCACAACTTGTATTGCAAGATTAGATCTCAACAAATCCTTGCCCCTATATTTATAGGCAAGGGGTAGACTTGGCAATCTAGGTCTCCTAATTAGGGTTTAAGTGATAATCCTAATTCCAATCTCAATGTCTTAGATTCTTCTAGTATCTTCTAAACGATTCTAGACTCCTTTAGAATACTGTAGATACAAGATTTAGATTGCGTATCATATTAGGAGTTAACCAAGTCAATATCTAATTGGCTCATGTGCTAGCACAAGTTAACACTGTTGACTTAGGTCAATTGCACAATGACCAATCTCTTAGACCCAATACAAACCTGAGCATGCTATAGCCCACCAACTCTTGTGTGTATGACCCACTAGGCTTAACGTCATGATGGCCGCATGGATCAAAGCTGATCCTGAAATTGTTGTTACAACATTGCAATTTCAGTCTGTATTGTGTGTCGTGTACCAGAACATCCTTCTTTTAGAACTTTGATTACTGTCCAAGATTGACACCTAGCAGTGTGTCGTGGCCCCCATATGGTGTGAGGTTGTCTATTGACATCCACTCAAGAACCTACAATGTACAATAACAGTGCAAATTCAATCTTTCAGTCAGACTGCGTCCCAACTAGACATATGATATATAATATTTGCCAAGTCATATTTTGTCATAGTAACTATGTAACTTGATCTCGTTTGTTGAACACTCATATGACCAAGCAGGACTCTTCTACTTTCACATTACCTTGTACAAGGATTTCTCGGGTGTACCATTTCAGAAGGACCGTTGGACAACTCTAGAGGGAAGTCAATAGAGTGCAGCGGAATAATCTATCCAATTAAAAATTAAGTGAAGTGAAGGCAGCTAGCAACTAACAGTCTATATGCAAGACAATAATATAAAGTAGTAAGAGTAATAGAAAGCAAACGTAAACATCGCGATGTATACTGGTTTTCCTCTGAGAGGACTAGTCCAGTCCCAAGAATTCTTGCTCGGAGTTGTATCTACTATAATCACCAGTAGTGAATCACAAGCTTTGATTCGAAGGCTCGCCACTTCTTTACAACCACGAGATTTGATCCGAAGTCTCGCAACTTCACAACAAGAGAGAAAATCGGTTGAGCCAAGCTCTTTACAACTCTTGTAGACTTCTAGACCGAGACCACATTTGGCACTTAGAAGGCTAGGGAGTTACTCTTGGAGATGGGAAGGTTGAGACTCAGATGTTTGCTTACTAAAGGATTGAAGATTGTAGAATGGGATGAGATGTTGAGAGTGTGAAATTCAATCATATTTATAGAGTATTGGCAAACAGAGTTCGACTAGAGTTCGGGTAGATTTTAATTCAAAATTTTGAATGTTGGGCCAGGAAATTAGGGGTGTAATAACTCGGTTGATTTCATACTATATAGGTGACCGAGTTCGTTCCGAGTTTGGCACGAATTCAGTCCGAGTTCAGTTGCCTATTCTAGTAAAGTTTGGGTTTGAATGTAGGCTGATTTGGTGGCTAGGTTCGAGGGTTTGTTTGAGTGGACTTTGGGTCATGCTAGTGCGACTCGATCTACACAAGTCCTATACTCAAAATAAAGTAAAATTTACATTTGAATGACGCAGTACAATCAACATGTAGCAACATTGTTGAGTTTTTAGATTGCGACATATAAATACATGGTTTAGTTAACTATCAAAATCAAGTTGACTGAGACAGGATGGGCCAATAATCTCCTCTATTTTGATAATTAACAAACCATGAATGATATTTCAAGTCTTTGAGTGTGGAAGGCTCGCTTGCAGTTTGTGGAGCAATTTGATATACTGAAGTCAACATCTGATTCTGAGTTGAGTATACAATGCCATATTATACTTCTCCTCCGTTGTCATTTGATCGAAATGACGCGTTCTCCCGAAATCATTGAGGTATTATGTATGACAAGGAAACAAGAGTGAATTATATATAGAATAATAATAATAATAATAAGAAGAAGAACCAACAGTTAATAGCAAATAGTGAAATCCATTGCTTTTATTAATCATCAGTTCTAAAACATAAAAGACATACATACAATAAAAGTTGTTTACTAAAAACATCATAGTAGATCAACCAAACTAAGTCTAAAACATTCAAATCCATTGTAACCTTTAGTTATTACCTTCATCTTCATCATCAGGCTCAGCTGTTCTATTTGGATCAAAGAAAGCATCGGCTAGATCCAAATATCTCTGAATATATGGGTGATCAATGCGAAATCCTGGTTGGTTGGGATTCCGAAAAATCGAAAATGGTCCGACTGTGTGCTGAGAGAGGGTATACTGGATATTTATCAAGGTGTTGCCAAGGACTTGAATCTAAAGAGTTTGACGTTGATCAAAAACACTATAGCATTCGTCTTCTTTGTGGAATCGATCACGCAACAGATTGACGATAGATTCCAAGGTTTGTGGTGGTTCACCATCAGTAGGAACGAAATTAGCAGGATACGTGTTGGAGTTTGAGGACGAGTTATAAGGTAGAAGTAAAGATGACTCAATCCTACGAACTCTATTAAGGTAAAGGTTCATCGAGATGAGGGCAAGTATCCAAAGAAATGCCTAAGTAGCTGAAAATGGTTAACAAGTACATGACGTAAAGTAGTTGACGTCATTTTCTGCGACATTGAACCATTTGAGAGATGATGGTCTGAGGAACATTGAAATGAATGGAGAAATGCAGATGGTATAAGGCTGACATTTCTAAGTAAGAGACATCATCATAGTACGTCATATTAGGAAGAAATGTAGAAAAGATAATACGGTGCGTTTCAAAGAAGTGGCAATTTAGATAGCGAGCATGAAATTTGCCAGTTGGACATTCATGAGGGACACAAAGAATGTTTTTGAAAGATTCTAGAGTTAAGTGTGTTCAAATTGAACTTGCGTAATGTTGACTAGAGGTCTACCTTCAGCAGGAATGCGTAAGATTTCACCCAAGTCATTTGTATCGAATTCAATTTGAATACCACGAACTCTAGAAGTGATGGTATCGTTTTCATATGCTAAGTTGCAATAGAACATTTGGATAGCATTGAGAAAAACATGAGAATGGGTTGCAACGAATTCTTCTAGTTGGAGTTTTTGAAAAATGGGTATATAGTCATTATAGTGGAGGAAATCAATAGGATGGCCGTGACATATGGTTCTTTTAGAGAAATCATTAAACCAATCAACAGAGTTTTCTAGGTTTCTAAAGAAGAAACCATCAAATTCTCTGATATTTGGCATAATGGGATAGAAGAAATAATTAGAAAAGGGTTCTAATTTTCTCTTGGGAGCCATAGGGAAAGAGGTTTAAAGAATAGGAGGAAAACTAGGTTTTTGTTTGTAGAGGAGGTAGTTTTTCGTTGGTCTGAAAGTTTAACCACGAAAGGATGTATAAATAGACCAGCAAAAACCTTAATTATGAAGATATTAAATGATTAGAATATTCTGGAATAAAGCAAACTGAGTTCGGTCTGAGCTTCGTCCGAGTTCGGTCCGAATTCTGTTTTCATTAATGTGCAGAATCACAATGCAACTATAATCGATATTTTGCCTTTTTGGATTTGATATAAATACAGAATAATAAGTGCTAAATGAGCTTTATCAGATCATAAATCCTTGTAAGTCAGATTTTCTCGGAGTAGCTGATCCCAGCTAGCGGTGGTCCGAAGACACTTAAATACCGTATCGCTTAATATTTTACACCTTGTTGACAGAAGGGCACTTTCGGCTTGTATCCAAAATTATCATAACTTTAAAGATCTTAGACTGAACAAGAATTTAAAGCATCTTACAATTCTTATATTTTATTTTAATCTAAAAGACCTAATTTTTGACGGATAAAGTTGAATCGATCTTCAGCTAAAGGTTTAGTAAATATGTCTGCTAATTGATGTTCCGTGTCAATATATTTCAAACAAATATCTCCGTATTGTTGATGATCCCTTAGAAAATGATGTCTAATTTCTATGTGCTTAGTGTTTGAATGATATACTGGATTTTTGGTGAGATTAATAGTGCTAGTGTTATCACAGAGAATATACATGTTCTTGTAGTGCAGATTAAAGTCTTCTAGGATTTGCTTTATCCACCAAATTTGTGTACAACAACGGCCTGCAACGATATTATAAGCCTCAGTTGTTGAAAATACAACAAAATTTTGTTTCTTGCTAAACCAGGAGACTAGAGACTTTCCTAGGAAATGATAAGTGTTGTTGGTACTTTTTCGATCGACTTTGCATCCAGCAAAATCAGCACCCGAGTAACCAGTAAGGTCAAAGGACGTGATTTTGGGATACCATAAGCCTGTCGACAAAGTCCCTTTGAGGTATCGAAGATACGCTTGACTACACACAAATGTGATTCCTTAGGATTAGCCTGATATCTAGCACAAAGATATACAACAAACGTGATGTCTGGACGACTAGCAGTTAGATATAACAAACTACCAATCATACCTCGATACTTACGTATGTCTGTAGGTTTACCACTCTCATCAAGGTCAAGCTTGGTGGATGCTGCCATAGGAGTGCCGATAGACTTTGCATTGTCCATATTGAACTTTTTGAGCAAATACTTCGTGTACTTAGCCTGATTGATGAACGTTCCTTGTGAATCTTGCTTGATTTGCAATCCTAGGAAGAATGTTAGTTCTCCTATCATGCTCATCTCAAATTCACTCTGCATACACTTAGCAAACTCGTTACATAGCATCTCATTTATAGATCCAAATATGATATCATTTACGTATATTTGCACTAATAACAAAAGGTCAGCACAATATTTTATAAAAATGGTAGTATCAATTTTTCCTTTTGAAAAACCGTTTTCAAGTAGAAAGAAGCTAAGGCGCTCATACCAAGCACGAGGGGTTTGTTTGAGTCCATAGAGAGCCTTTCATAGCTTGAATACGTGATCAGGGTGTTTGAAATCTTCAAAATTAGGGGGTTGTTTAACAAAAACTTCTTTTATAAAATCATTTAGAAAAGCACTTTTAACATCCATTTGAAAAAAATTAAAATTGTGAAAACTAGCAAAAGCACAAAGCATTTGGATAGATTCGAGTCTAGCGACAGGAGCATAGGTCTCATCGTAGTCAATGCCTTCCTCTTGGTTGTAATCTTGAGCTACAAGTCGTGCTTTGTTGCGTGTGACTGAACAACCATCCCCATTTAATTTATTTCGGAAAACCCATTTAGTACCAATGATCGGATAATCATTAGGTCTGAGAACAAGTTCCCAAACTTGATTACGTTCAAATTGGTTGAGTTTCTCTTGTATAGCAGAAATCCAAAATTTATCAGCAAAAGCTTCTTCTATATTCTTTGGTTCTATTTGAGAAATAAAAACAACATTAGCAATGGTATCTCTATTTAAAGAACGTGTACTTACACCTTTCGATACATCACCTATTACCAAGTCCTCTGGATGATCTGTAGAGAATCTCATTCTCTTGGGCAGACTTTCCAGATAACTTGTACCGGGTTGTATCTTCAGGAGTCTTGTTGGTTGCAGATTGAATATCTTCATCGTCGCTTTCGTTTGGTTCGTGAGTGTTGAGTTCATCGAATGTAACATTGATTGATTCTTCAACAGTCATTGCTTGTTGAATACTCTGAATCCTTTACTTTTGGCAGCGTAACCTAGAAAAATACCTTCATCGGCCTTGGAGTCAAACTTTTCTAGGTTATCTTTAGTATTGAGAATAAAGCATTTGCAGCCGAAATTTTTAAAGTAACTAATAATGGGGATTCTACTAAACCAAAGTTCATAGGGGTTTTCGGGATAGGTCGAATAAGCACCCTATTCAAAACATGGCATGCTGTACTTATAGCTTCTTCCCAAAAATATTTTGGAAGGTTATACTGATTTAACATATCTCTAGCCATATCGCCAAGAGTTATATTCTTTCGCTCCACAACACCATTTTTTTGAGGAGTTCTAGGACAAAAAAATTCATGAGAAAACCATTTCTTCACCAAAATATTTTGAAATCACTATTTTCGGATTCGCCTCCATGATCATTTCTGATACGAGCAATCATGAAATCTTTTTCGTTTTGAACCTTTTTGCAAAAAGTAACAAATTCATAAAATACTTCATTTTTGTTTGCAAGAAAATAAACCCATTTGTATCTAGAAAAATAATCAATAATAACATAAGCATAGAGCTTACCGTCAAGATTGACGACTCTACTAGATCCAAATAAATCCATATGCAAGAGTTGAAGTGGTCTAGAGGTACTTACAACGTTGATTAACTTAAAGAAAGATTTAGTAGCTTTATTCTTTTCACAATCAGCACATACGATATCTTTCTTGAAAGTAATCTCTGGTAAGCCTCTTACCAACTTCTTTGTGGACAATCTTACAATAGCGTCCATGTTTGCGTGTCCTAAACGCATGTGCCATAGTCAACTATCATCTTTGTTGGCTATAGACATCTGCCTATATTGTTAGTATCCTTTGCAAGATAAAAATATATATTTTTCCTAGTCCCTTCAAAGATAACATTACCTGTGGATCTTTCATATATAGAACATTTGTATTTTACGAAGTTAATGCCATAACCATGGTTAGCTAGAGATGACTGATGCTGAGTAGGTTATGTTTTAATTCCGTTACTAGACAAACGTCTTTTATGGCAGGATATATATCCTCTGAGGTAATTACCGAAGGAGACGTATCATTCTTTTTTCATCGATAGCGTTGCAAATAGGTTGGCATCACTAGTCATATGTCGTGAGCAACCACTATCGAGAATCCATTTGCTTCTAGCATGAGAGGGTTAATTCACCTACAAAACGAGTTGTAGATATAATCCTTGGTACCCATTTCTTTCAGGGTCCAGCTGTGTTAGTTTTTGGTACCCATGCATAAACATTCATATCTACTAGCTTTCTAGTTCTACAAAATCTAGATATATGTTATTTCTTACCATAGTAGTGACATATAGCTGTGTTATTTGTTCTTGGTGCAGCATAGTAGATATGAGTGTGTGAAGTAGTTCTTTGTGGTTTACGTGGATATCTATAGTAAAATGCATGATTTTGTGAGGCATATTGAGCTCTACGTGCATGATAGTGTACAATGTTATGATGTGTTCTACATGTATGATTGCATAGAGCATTATGCTTGTAGGTAGGAACATAGTTGTGAGTGCTAATATGTTTTGCTACATGTCTTGTGTTAGGTAGGGTAGGAAGTTGTTCAACCTGCTTACCCAATCTAATCTCTAATCTTTTAGAGGTAACATATACTTTATCATATTTAGCAGTGAGAGTATCTATTCTACGAGAAGCAATAGAATACTTCTTCTTTTAGGATTCGAGTTCTTTCTTAAGTTTAGTATTCTCTTGAGAGCTCTTGTCAATGCTGGCAAGTGCCTCGTGGAGATTAAGCTTAAGTTTAGAATTCTCTTCTGAATCGTTAGAAGTATCATTTACTTCACTTAGTAAAGATGTAAGTATCTCTTTCTCAGTTTGATAATCTTGAATATCTTTTCTAGCATGCTTGTATTTATTCCTAAGTTTTCTAAAATCATCAAGCAAATCACTAAAGACATTACCTAACTCATCAAATGTAAAATCATCATAAGATATTTGTCTGTTACCTGATCAGTTAGTGCCATGAAGCATAGGTTTGTCGCTTCTCGAGGATTCTCCTCTTCGGATTCACTAGCTTCGCTTTCATGCCAGATGCTAGTATTTGCATACTTCCTTGATGTTCGATCATGGCAATTTTCTTTCTTTAAGGTTGGGCAGTCTTTCTTTATATGTCCTGTCTTCTTGCAGTTGTAACATATAGACTCTTCATCACTGTTGTCATTGAACTCCTTCTTTGATCTCTCAAGCTTTAGAAATTTTCTGAAGTTCCTGGTGATTATGGCAACTTCTTCATCTTGAGATTCATCGTCATCGGAGTCGCAGTTGTGACCTTCTTGTGATGAGCCTTGAAAGCAATCGTATTTTCCTTTTGGAGTAAGATCTTCGAATTCCCAGAGATCCAGCTCGTGAGTCATCAACTTGCCTATGAGTGTCTCGAGGGTCATCGTGGTGAGATCATTTCCTTCTATAATTGCAGTGACCATGGGATTCCAGTTCTTGGTAAGTCCTCTGAGTACTTTGCAAATCTTCTCGTGATTGTTGTACTCCTTACCAATAGAGGATAGGGGGTTGACGTTGTCGAGGAATCTTGTGAATATTTGAGTGATCGTCTCATTTTGCTTTATCTTGAATGCTTTATATTCCTGTGTCAGTCGACTTTTTTTTCGATTGCTTCACTTGTGAGGTTCCTTTCTGAGTGACCTCAAGAAGTTTCCAAACTTCGTGCGAAGTGCCACAAGTTGGAGATCCTGTTGAATTCAGTTGTCTACAGCACAGAATAGAGCGTTAATAGCTTTAGCATCAAGACTAGCATGTTTCTTTTCAGTGCCTGTGTACTTATCATGAGGTTTCTCTACAAGGTTGCCATCTATGAGTATTCTAGGTGGCTTCTTATATCCTTCTACTACAACAGCCCAAAGGTCAAAATCAAGCGACTTTAAGTACAAGCTCATACGTGTCTTCGAGTACGTGTAGTTAGTACCATCAAACATGGGTGGCCTGTTTGTGGATTAGGCTTCACCATTGTTGGTGAGGATCGATCTAACAGTTGCCATAAATCTCTTAGGATATTAAGTCAATATCAAGAGAACTAGCTCTGATACCAATTGAAGGACTGTAGGATAACTTTAGAGGGGGGTGAATAGAGTGTAGCAGAATAATCTATCCAATTAAAAGTAATAAGAGTAAGAGAAAGCAAACGCAAACACTGCGATGTATACTGGTTTCCCTCTGAGAGGACTAGTCCAGTTCCGAGAACTTTTGCTCGGAGTTGTATCTACTATAATCACCCATAGTGAATTACAAGCTTTGATCTGAAGACTTGTTACTTCTTTATAACCACGAGATTTGATCCGAAGTATCGCAACTTCACAGCAAGAGTGTCATGTCCCGATAACGTTGAATCGATAGTCGTCCCCCCGGACGTGACACCGTGCATGCCTAGGTTGAGCAACTCACAAGGCCAAGGTATTTTTGCATAACGAGCACATATTCAGAGTACGCAGATAATTGAAACACAAAGTTGAAACATGAATTTTTTTCTTTATTGATAATGAACATCTTTTACAAACTCTTGAACGAGTCATATAATTGCCGCACGGGCTTACAAAAGTTGACACAAAATGAGATAGTTGTCATGTACATTACATCCTTGAACTAAAACTTTAAAATGTTAAAGACCTCCAAGCGGGACAATCGCTTTTCCACGGAACTGCATGAGTTATGGTTGCTAGCTCCTGGGTCTTCAAAATGCTTCAACTAAGGCACGATCTGGGCGTGTCGGTTAGTGGACTGGAACGGGAAGTAGCTTCAACTTCTCGCAGGATCTCCTTGGTGCGGGAAACCTGTTTCAATGAGGGTCAGTACATCGAAATGCACTGGCGAAGACGAGCTAACCCAACTATACCAATCAACACGTTGTTTATATGAAGCATACAAGTTATTTGTGGTATTTCTATCTAGCCTTAGTTCATTTTACAAGCAAGCAGTAGATATGAAAATTACTGAATTAAATTTGCCACCGTTCGGTGACTTTTTACCTGCCCGTCTGAACCACCTGCACAATACTTACCATGTCCTTCCCTGCCACGAAGACACAAGTTAGATTGCACAGGTTTAAATATAAGATGGGATCACTGGCATGATGCCATGAATGACACTAGTTACTGGCGAGGCTTGTATGCAACGAAAGTACAAGGTGCGCTGCAAACCATCTCGTCCAGTACAATGGACTATACAATAGAGTTTCGTCCGAATTGGATCGGTGTCAGTGCCCCAGCAACCGTTCGCAGGAACTATGACCTCGTGCACAAGTTGTCTGTGATCAAACGGTATCTACTAAGTTATCAATCGAGGCAGTTCAAGGCAACATGAGCACAAGAGGATACTGCGGTTCAAGAGAAAGAGCATGATTGAGGACTTCCTGCATCGTCTGGTACTGAGGAACGACCACGTGCGCATGGATGACAGGTCGCATGCCGCCTTCAAATCGTCTGGCACAACTCGCCACATCAGGTGCAAACTTGGCGAGCCGGTTGAATTCGGCGGAGTACTGCTTCACTGTCATACTGTCTTAACGAAGCTGCACGCAATCGTTATCCTTCTGCCGACGTACGGGAGGGGGTATGAACGCCTCTTCGAACGCGCTACGGAAGGTAGCCCACGCGATCGTCTCATCTTCATCGTCAACTGGAAGAGATCTTCGATGCACGTCCCACTAATCGTGCGCGTTCAAGCGAAGCTGTAGTTGGGCACCCGCGACTCGCTTCTGCTCAGGTACCTCTAGAAATTTGAAGTGATCCTCAAGTTATGCTAGCCAATCTAAAGCCATGATTGGATCTTCAGTCCCCTTAAACGACGTGTTGCAGACTTTCTCGAAGTCGGCAAAGTCGAAGGTAGTCGCATCCTTCTTCCTTGGAGTTTGAGGCGTTTCGACTTCAAGCGCGGGTTGCTCCACCGGTGTCGCTGCTGTTGCCGCAGAATGGTTGGAGGCCAAGGTCTGCACGATCTGTTGCAGGGTATCTACCTGCTTTTGTTAGACTGCAAATCGGGCTTCTAGATTGCCTTCAAACTTGCTCTGTCGTTCATAACGAGCCTCATCCCTCTGTTGGCTAGCCTCAAGCATCCGCATCATTTGCTGAATTGGATCGACACGGGACATGGCTCGCTGACTTCGAGAACTTTTCGATGTGCCAGAACTACTTTCTTGGGCTTGGGTTTCACCTGGTGCTAGCGATGATGCTTGCGCTTGAGTCATTCCTTCAAAAGAAGGTAACTTATATCAGGATCATAGTGTATTATAGACTCATTGTATGTAGAATATCTCATTTTGGCCTAACGAGTTCAAGAATTCGTATAGGGAATAGATCGTTAAAGGAACTTTTTCGACACGAGGGTCAAAGGAACTTGAAGCTGTGCTCTGATACCAATATGTCACGTCCCGATTCCGTCGAATCGATAGTCGTCCCCCGGACGTGACGCCGTGCGTGCCTAGGTTGAGCAACACACAAGGCCTAGGTATTTTTGCATAACGAGCACATATTCAGAGTACGCAGATAATTGAAACACAAAGTTAAAACATGGAAAACTTCTCTTTATTGATAATGAACATCTTTTACAAACTTTTGAACGAGTCATATAATTGCCGCACATGCTTACAAAAGTTGACACAAAATGAGATAGTTGTCCTGTACATTACATCCTTGTACTAAAACTTCAAAATGTTAAAGACCTCCAGGCGGGACAATCGTTTTTCCACGGAGCTGCATGAGTTATGGTTGCTAGCTCCTGGGTCTTCAAAATGCTTCAACTAAGGCACGATCTGGCATGCCGGTTAGTGGATTGGAACGGGAAGTAGCTTCAGCTCCTCGCAGGATCTCCTTGGTGCGGAAAATATGTTTCAACGAGGGTCAGTACATCGAAATGCACTGGCGAAGGCGAGCTAACCCAACTATACTAATCAACACGTTGTTTATATGAAGCATATAAGTTATTTGTGGTCTTTCTATCTTGCCTTAGTTCATTTGACAAGCAAGCAGTAGATATGAAAATTACTGAATTAAACTTGCCACCGTTCGGTGATTTTTTACCTGCCCGTCTGAACCACCTGCACAATACTTACCATGTCCTTCCCTGCCACGAAGACACAAGTTAGCTTGCACATGTTTAAATATACGAGGGGATCACTGACATAATGCCAAAAAGGATACTAGTTACTGGCGAGGCTGGTATGCAACAAAAGTACAAGGTGTGCTGCAAACCATCTCGTCCAGTACAATGGACTATACAATAGAGTTTCATCCGGATTGGATCGGTGCCAGTGCCCCAGCGACCGTCCGCAGGAACTATGACCTCGTGCACAAGTTGTCCGTGATCAAACGATATCTACTAAGTTATCAATCGAGGAAGTTGAAGACAACATGAGCACAAGACAAGTAGCAAGGCATGATTCATTTAGCATAGTCTTCCTGATCAGTTTATTGTATAACAAGGTGTGTTCTACACATAACACAATTTATAGAAGTATACATTCTAACTAAAATTGAAGCATAGGAAGAACATTCTAAACGAACTAGCATGCAATAAGATAACCGTTCACAAGTTGATTGACAAGCATAAAGTAGTCAAAGTCTATTCTTTTTTATCTTGACATTTTTTAGTTATTTTGGTATCATTTGATCGGGGCAAGCAAGAAGGCAAGATTTTAGATGTGAAGACTTGGAAGAAGGGTCAACTTAATCGAATATAGCCACTCACAAGTTGGTTGGTGAAAGGAAAGGGAAGAGGTGCTTTAAGACTCCGCTCGCACGTCGTCTACTGCACGATCACCTGTATTGCCACGAACAGCTGATCAATACCTCTTCTACTCTTTCCAAGATCGGAATTGAAGTGCAGTTCAACGAATGATAACAATGAAATCCATAACCGTTCAAGAAAATGCAAACAAGTTCGAAAACCAACTCAAAGGACGAAAGCAACAAGGCGACAGCGAAAACTAGACAAGAAAACTTGCAGCGGAGAAGTCCCTCTTGACTCTGCCGCTAAGTCCATCCTCGGGACACGGTCCACTGAATATGGAAATCGATTCCAAAGAAGCAAATCCATAACGAGGATAAGATCTTGATTCAATCTATCCCGATCGAATGATACCGACTTGTATTTCTTAGCCGCGCTCCCCGAATAGGGGGAACATGGCATCACAAAGAGAGAAAACTAGTTGAGCCAAGCTCTTTACAACTTTTGTAGACTTCTAGACCGAGACCGCACTTGGCACTTAGAAGGCTAAGGAGTTGCTCTTGGAGATGGGAAGGTTGAGCTCATATGTTTGTTCACTAAAGGATTGAAGATTGTAGAATGTGATGTTGAGAGTGAAATTCAATCATATTTATAGGGTATTGGCAAACAGAGTTCGGCCAGAGTTCGGGCAAATTTTTGAACATTGGGCCAGGAAATCAGGGGTGTAATAATTGTGTTGATTTCATACTATATAGGTGACCAAGTTCGGTCCGAGTTCGACACGAATTTGGTCCGAGTTTAGTTGCCTATTTTAGTAAGGTTTGGGTTTGAATGTAGGCTGATTTGGTGGCTAGGTTCGAAGGTTTGTTTGAGTGGACTTTGGGTCATGCCAGTGCGACTCGATGTACACAAGTCCTATACTCAAAATAAAGTAAAAATTATATTTGAATGACGCAGTACAATCAAAATGTAGCAGCAGTGTTGAGTCTTCAGATTGCGACATATCGATACATAGTTTAGTTAATTATCAAAATCAAGTTGACTGAGACCGGATGGGCCAACATGTTAGACCACATATGACGTAACTCTCCTTATCATATGCTAGGAGTGACATATTCCTTGATTATGTATATTCTTTACGAATGATTCGTCACACTCAATGTATGACCTTCACAACCCTTGAGTTCGCTTTATGTACATAATTAAAGTGTGGGTGCACATCCATAAGTTACATAATGACATTAGGTTCAAAGACCACTTGAACCATTGACATGAAGGACTCCCTATTAACGTTACCATACATTATCTATTAGGGATTCCTTTATGGAGTTCTTCATTGAACTTGTTTAACTAACTAAGCTTCCATACTCTCTTTATGATGTCAACTACACCGACAACTTATGGGACCAATTACATTCATCATATGAGTTCGACACAAATTGTACTGACCTATCTGGTTTCACCAATGTCTCTCTTGGTGAACCTATGTTCAGGAACATGTGTTTAGAGTAAAGCTTATTAAGACATTTACATTCTATCCAACTCCTCTCATGACAATACGAAATCCATTGTTATTACTTTTGAGACTTTATCACGTTATCAGTAATTATATAAAAGTACAATCTAAACATGATAAATAAATGCAATTAAATAATAATCAAAATGTCTCTTACATCTACTGATATTGGTATAAACTGAAACGTCTTTCAAATTGGCTGCTAGGGAATATCAGGATCAGTGGTGGCTTCTTTAACTTTAGAAGCCAGAAGCGGGACGAAAGCGGGGGCGGGAGTGGGAGCGGGAACGGGGAAGCGCGACTACTTAGAAGAGTCTATAGTTGGGAGCGTGCGCTAATAATTTTTTTATGTTTATTAATTATTGTTATCAAAACTTATAAATACCTTAATATTTATTAGAATTTATAAAGTTCAGTTTAAAGTTACATAGAGGTCATTCGTATGTTGATTTTTTATGATGTCAAGGTAAGTAATTTTTACTTAGTATTTTGATAAAACGTTGTCACTCTCCAGTACCAAAATACGGAGACGGATATGGCCAGCTACCCCGTACAAGGTGCTATACGTCGTACGACGACCACGGCTGTATAAGATAAGGGGGTGCATGCTTCAATCAAGTCTCCTATGGCCAAGAACTTTCCTGTCTCAATCATTCAAACAAGAAACAGTAAGCATAGAGCATATATGATAAAGCAATAAGACATCCCAAACGCTTTCTCAAAATGTTCTGAAGACCAGCTGTGCAAAATAAGAAGCTTGAAGAGTAAGAAAATTATATGACAGTGATCGGTTGCAGTCTGATTAAGTACAATCATGTAAGAAGACTAATGTTTAGACGAGCCGGCTAATAGGTGCCGGTGGCTAAACTCCCCAAAAGTAAATGTTCAATGATGAGCAGGGAAGAAGAAAACCCACTCGCTATCCCCTGCGACCATATTTTTGGTATTCGCCATGAGTTGGGAGAAGGTATGCTGGATCCTCGGGTGCTGGCTCGAAACCTGGCCATGCAAAACTAGTGGATTAAACCCTAAATAGCAAGTACCACAAAGGAAGCACGAAATGGAGAAACAAAAATCCAAGGAAAACATATAATAATACATAGGTTCAGTGTCGTTACTTAGGTCCATGACATATCCTAGCGCAAAGACCCAACCCTACAACCAAACAAGGACAATAGTTGAACCAATGTAGCGCGCCTAAGGCGCGCCTTGCTCCTAGGCACAGGGGTAGCGCCTCAGGGCACTCCAGGCGAGGCGCAATTTTTAAGGCGCACCTAAGGCACGCCTAGGTGCGCCTTTTCCGAGCGCCTTGGAATAGCTAAGGCGCGCCTAAGCACGCCTTGAAAATCTTGTAAAAAAACATGTTTAGATTATTTTTTTAACTGTTGTACTGTTTTTAGACTATTTTTTGAACTGATGTACTTTTTTTTACTGTTTTCTCTCTCTCTCTCAATTCAAAGTTATTGCAACCTAGACATGGGAAAATTTGAAGCACACATGTTTATCAATGTAGAAATCTGATGTGAATATATATATATATATATATATATATATATATATAAAATTAATTTTTGCGTCTCGTGTCGCTCGGACGCGCGCCTTAAGTGCGCCTTGCGCCTCGGGCGATTTGGACCCTTTGCGCCTCGAGTGCGCCTTGTGCCTTTGACTACCTTGAGTTGAACCATCACACTATGATAGTCCATTTTTCTAGGCTACTAACCGAATGATACAATCACAACCAAGTCCATTTCTTATATCGGCCAATCATTTGTACGGCTTGTTAATTGTGGAGTTTGAGGTTATCTTAGAAATAATGCATAATAAGTATCTTTAGATCACGCCAGTGCCGAACATGAGCTAACCGAACCAATAGATGAATAAAACATGTATTCACGAGATGTACCAGTTTCACATAGGGTCACTGCGCTAAAAACACGGTATTAGCGGTTCCAGTATTCCTATAGTGAAACAGTGACTCGGCATAATAATAGGTCAGATACTGTACTCCACTAAGGCAGATGATATACATTATCTGTGGTGGCCAGCCCACAGCGCACTAGAATGAATCTGTGGGAAGATTCGTTGGCATGATCTCAGAATACTGTTCCCTCCAATGTTACTACCACTTTTGGTTACCTAATTAGCCCTATGTTGTGTTTGAAATCTAAAGGCGTGTTCGCATGAGAATTTTCGTTAAGATGTACAAGTACGGGCACGCTAGATACGAATCCATGGAAGTCAAATCTGGATTCACCCGAGCGTGTATGCAACATTCAGTCAATCAATATCCTAGCCACACTTTGGTAGTTGACTCGCTTATTATGTCCGTGCTGGAGAAACAATATATATTTATAATATCACGCGTTCAGAAATTTGGAGGCATTTTCGATACACAACCCAAATATAATCACTTAACACGTGACATGATGTGTCGCACCTTGATGCACATTAAATCATAGGCAATATCAGGCAATAGTGGTATCAACACAGATGCAGTATTCGAGTCCAATTATCAATTATACATTGGGTTACGAAAGAATAATAAAATATTCAATCAAAACAAGCAAGGCCGCATGGGAAGTCCAGACCCTATAAACTCTAGGCCGCATATGAAGTCATGTCGCATGAGCCAATTGGCCGTATATGAAGTCAGGCCGCATGCTCAGGGTTAAAGTCTACTCCCTGGGACGAGTGTTGAAGTGACAGACAATAAATAAAGTGTCAGTGATGTGACAAAGTGATTGATGTGACAAGCTATAGAGTGTGTCAGGAAGAAAAGACAAAAATCATAGAAACATGTGCCACGGTTTCAGAGTCATGCGTCTAAGAAAACTACAAAAATCTTGGCCGCATGAATACTTCGTCTTCTCCAAACAACAGATTCGGCCATGACGAAAACTACAAAAAATTAAAATCTTGTTTTGTCCATAAAATCCTCATTTAAAGTCCAAATCGAGTGAACCAAAAGTCAAAATGCTTGAAATTGAAAGCTCTATCATGTGGCAAAAACTGGTTTTTGAAAATACATGTTTAATAGATCAAAACCAAGAAAAACTTATGAAACCCATAAAATCCTAAGTTAGAAATGTAGATATACTCAAAACCACCTATCAAAACAGAAAATTGCAAGAACTAAAAGTGTTTAGAAACACATAACAAACATAATGGAACAATAATATGGAGGGTTTTTTCATTTCTCATGCAATGCGTACTTGCTTATGGAAAGGGGAGAGAAAACACGAGAAAGAAATGAAGTAATGAAGAGAGAGAAGGAACATGTTGGGTTATATATGGTAGGTTGAGGGTTGAACCAAAATGAACCATGAACCAGGTTAAACCAAAGAGGTCTAGTCTCCATGCAACCATGCTAAAATAAAAATTACGTTCCAAATACGTATATCGGAAACGGGGAGTGACAAATGTATATTAAATTTTTTCTAAATTTATTTCTAGAATTTATGTCTCCTTTTAAAATTATGGTCATATTATGTGAAGCGCTAATGACGTCGGGGAAGCGTGCTCCCGTCGCCAGAGAAACGAACTTCCATCATCGGAGAAACGAGCTCCCAAGTAAGAACCGTCGAATCGAGGTTCTTACTGAGATTCGTTGACCTCCAAGAAATTTCTGGCTTCTAAGCCTTTAACTACTATCTTATTGCTCATTACGAGAGTATCTATCAGTCTAGAATCTTTCCAAACCACCTAAGATAGTTTTCTCTAATCTTATCCTCTATTGGCACTATATCTTACTTCCCATGAATGTGCTCATTTCTTGTCCAATCTTCTAATATATTATTACTTATTCATCTTGGCATTTTCATTTCGGCTACGCTAGTTTTATGTACATGTTTCTTAAATTCTCAACCCTGACTCATAAAAGCAAAGCATGTAGAATTTTACTTTCAGCTTCAAAGAATTTTGCAATCAGAAAGTACTTCCGAAGCACTCCTTAGTTTTAACCATCCTATTTTAATTTTGTACCATCATTCTCAATCTCTCCGTCATGATGAATGATTGTTGCAAACTAAGAAGCACACGCACTCCAAAAATTTTGCCGTGTTCGAGTTGTGTCTGACACGTATTGGACACTCAACGAACACTCGAAAATCGAAATACACTAGAACATACCAAAATATGTGCCGCATCCTTATTGTCGTGTCGAATCCTTGTCCATGCAACGTAGGTGGCAAATCATGCCGACTGGAGTTTAGAAATAGTACTTATTCTAAAGCCTCGAGTTGGAGGCATCTTTTATTATCGTATGCAGTAACTGGGAGTCCTATTACACCTAAGGCCAACTTCCATTCACCAAACCCAGGTTCATCTCGTGATTTGACATCTCAAGAACCATGCTATAAAGTAAATCTAATCACTTATTTTGCTAAAGACTACCATTACCGATCTGATTGTAGACCTGTCTTTCTTGTGATCATTTGAGCAGGATCCTAGTTCTGGCTCTAGTGGGATAGCTCAAAGGGCCAGGCATCCTGATGAACTTAAGGGTGACGACAACAATTGGATGATTGATATTGAGTATTATTTGTCTCAACAGGTTTCTTAATTCTGTACCCATTTCAGCAAATGATATATAGCAACAATTTCTTGTCTTTATCAAACTTAATTATGAATATTGTTTGCCCATGGTCAGATTCACCCTGTGGTATCACGCTTGTGTGCTTCTATTCAGGGTACTAGCCCGGCAAGAATAGCTGACTGTCTAGGGCTCGATTCATCTAAGGTGATTATTATGTAACCATGTGACGTTCTCATTGCTTGTTTCACTATTCTAATGTTGGTGGTCTTACATTGCTGTACTTAGTTCCAAAATAAGACAGTTGATTCAGCTAGCAAAGATTCGTCAAGCATACTCCTATCAGTAATAGATGAGGATGAAAGGTAAACTATCTTTTGGATAAAATAATGTCTTAATGACTTGGGTTTTATCATAATATATATTTAATAGTAGATTTGTTCACATGAACTGAATACTTGCAGGTATAAAGGCTGCGAGCCGCTATGCCTGTCATGTCCGAGCTGCTCTGGTACATTTGAATGCCCTCCTGCATGTAGTTTAGTTTCCAGTACACGGAGTGAGAGCCCCTCAGGTTTAGAGAAGAATACAGATTGTAAATTCTGGCAGAATATGCGTTGCCCCAGATGCCCAGATGATGTTGAAGGATGCATAGTGTCACCAGCCATGATGGCTAATCAGGTTAAGAATGTTACTTCTGTTATCAAATTATACAATCCATCATCAATATATATACTGATCCAATCATTTATTTTCCAGGTGAAGAGGCAAGCCGAGAATTTCATCTCCCTTTACTATAAAGGCATAATGACAGTAGGGACCAATCTCTATTTCCATTAGTATCTCCACATCTAGCTGGTGTGTTTGTTTGATTAAATGATTAATGAAATTTGATATTAAACTTGTGGCCAGTGTGACGATGAGATATGCAAGTATACCACTCGTGCTCTGAACCTTCGAGTAATCGGTGAATCTGAAAGAGGAACCACCTGTCCGAACTACCCAAGGTGTAATGGTCGCCTCGTAAGACAGGTATGGTTTCTGGTGGACTGCTCTTTTGGCAATTCAAATTAATTTGTGCCCGTCTTGCTTTTACCTTGTAATCTAATCGGAATGCAATGCCAACTACCAGTACACAGAGGCTGATTTATACAGGCAGCTTTCATACTTTTGCTACTTAATGGACACAACACAGTGCATCGAGAAGGTTTGAGTTTGCAGGTTGTACATTCATTTTCTTTTGTGTATTTTTGTGCTAATAGTTGTGTTATATTCATGATTACAGCTGCAGATGGATCAAAGCTCAAGTGTTCCGATCGAGAAGCAGCTTGCAACAATCCGTTTTGCAGTCGACTTAGCTGCTTCTGAGATACGGACGATCCGGGACAGGTGTGCCTATGGGTGGGTACAGCTCAAGAATCTTACCGTCTCAGTTTGACGGTCTGCAGAGGACTTTTGACATTTATTTATATAGTAACCTTTGCTGCCGAAGTAATTGAAGTATTTGGGAGGCTGAGTTTTCTTTTTTCTTTTTAATTAGTCATATGCGGCCTTATTTGAAAGGTTTACATATTGATATTCAGTTAATGGAATGGTTTCAGTTGAGAAGCAAAAATAGATGAGATGATAAATTACTTTTCACAAAAACTTTATGAACCATGTCTACCTATGGCCACAAATATTGTCGGAAACAAAAATGGTTGTTATCTTTTATGTTTTAAGGATGATTAGTGTAATAATTCTTTATATAAAACATAAAACATAAAAGAAGTCCGTGAAGTTCGTGTAATAAATATAAATATAGAAAAGATTAGTGTAATTATTTTAAAATAAGAAAAAAATTGTGTAATAAATATAAAATATAGGGGAGGTTAACTTAAATAATTTTATTTCAAAATGTTCTTTAACTAGGTAAAATTACTACCAAATTTATGAGCTTGAAAACCAAAATGTAAAATATCCTCCTAACCATTTTCTCAGTACAACTGAACCTTCTAAGTTCGGTCGTCATAAGTGTCATAAGATCATTTTTTTTAGAATGATCATTGAAACAAATTTATTGTTGGGAACGAAAATGCGAAAATCGTTTCCCAAATCAGAGAGTACATGCGAGAGAATCGAGCAAAATGTACAAACCAAAAACGTCAAATACAAATCGCAGACAGAAATTTTTACGTGAAAAATCTAGATGAAAAAAACTATGGGACAATTGGAGTCCAACTCTAAAGAACCTTCACTAATGGAATAAAGAGAATACACCCTCTACAAGTTCCTCTCGATCCAATATGTATCGTCACAACACTTAGGAACAGAAAATAGATTACAACCACGAAGATAGAAGACAACGAGAAATATCCGAAATTGATCTTCTTCTCCGAAACGACCTCCAATTGTTCTTTCTCCTTTCCAAAGTTGCAATGGTACTCTTGCCTCATTTTTTTCTCTCCTAGTTGCGTGTGATTAGGGTTAGGAAAACCTAACTTATACTCCCCAATCCCGTAACTAACAAAGACCGTAGATACGATCCAACGGTGTATAAAACACCTCAATAAATTTCTATCAGCCCGCCGACCGAACTCGGACCGAATTCGTCCCGAGTCGGTGTTTGCGAGTAAATAAAACAGCAGCTCCCAGAGGGTTTCTGGAACACCTAGACCGAGTTTGGCCCAAACTCGGCCTGGGAACCGAGGTCGGTCCGAACTCGATTTGTGAAACCGAGTTCGGTCCGAACTCGGTAGGCCTCTTTCCAGCAGCCTACTTCAGCTCCCTTCGCTGCTCCCGAGCTTCTTCGACTTCTCGAATTGCCCTCATCGCCTCCCCGAGCTTCTCTGACACACAGACGGTGTTCATCGCACTCCGGGTGTTCACTACATAGGTTGGGAACCCCACCCACTCCAATAAATCTCCCCCTTCACAACTATGTGGAGGGGGTCGTCATTCCGACGATCCGCCTACAGTATTCAAACTTTCTCCTTGAAAGAATCTTTGTGAACATGTCTACTCCATTGTCATCTGTATGAACATTCTCAAGCGTCGCTTGCTTCTTTTCAACCATATCCCGTATCCAATGATACCGGGTATCAATGTGCTTGGACAGACTATGAAATGTCTGGTTCTTCACAAGGTGGATTGCACTTTGGCTGTTACAAAGCAAATGATACTGCTCTTGCTTTAGCCCCATTTCCTGCAACAGCTTCTTCATCCACAACAACTCCTTGTGTCACGCCCCAGTCCCAAAATATGTAGGACCAGGATACGTAAGCATGCCAGTCGCATGTATATGGAAACTCCAATGTATGGAAACCATAACACATGCGAACGCTAGATTATGAATATCAAATCCATAATCTAATGTAAGACTATCACATGTCACAGGGTATAATCTAAATCTCATCCACGGAAACATATATAAATAAATAACCCATATCTATGAAACTAGATATCAACATAAAGTATCTAGAGATGTCAGTCGGATGGAAACAAATCCACTACCGACTAGAATGTAGAATAAACAAGACAAATACAATATAAGTACAACAACTATAAACCACTGAGACTCGAAGAGAAGACCTGCACGGAATATAAGTAACCACTCGAAGAGAAGACCTGCCAGAAGGAGGAGGAGGAGAGGAGGAGCTCAGGGCGAGGTCAGGGATGAGGGGACAGGTGGCTCGGGGCTGATGGGTCGAGAGGGAGAAGCAGGAGGAGAGGTCGAGTATTCTCAGGTGGGGGAAACGATGGTGGCAGCACAGGTGATCGGTTTCAGGCGGGCTGGCTACACGTCGTCCGACGGTGGAGTTGCCGGGAAGGTGCTGCTCTATCGGGGGCTGTGTAGGCGGAGGAGGTGAGGGTGCAGGAGGATGATCGGGAGGAGGAGGAGGAGAGTCGAGCGGGGGAAGGAAGGGTGGTGACGATGGTGGTGATGGTGCACAGCAGTGGGAAAGACGTCGGTGGGAAGGAAGTGAACGCCGGAGGCTGCACTATCGAGGGGGAGGAGTGCAGGAAGGAGGATCCGGCGGGGGTAAGGCGAACGGTTGCAAAGGCGGGGAAGGGTTGGCTCGGCGGGGGAGACCCCACGATGATTACCGGGGATGGTGGTGGTCTAGATGCTAATGGTGGTGGTGATGTCTGCTGCCGGGGAGATGGAGAGGCGGCTCGGGGTTAATCCGGTCAGTTTGTGGAGAAAGTCGTAGAGAAGAGGGGGAAGAAGATAAGGCAATGGCGGTGAAAGACTGGCCGGCGGAGGGGGTTCCGGTCGAGTCTGCACAGGGAGGAGGGAGAGGATGAATAGTGGTCGGCTGGAATTTGGTTTGGTTTTTGAGGTTTAGAAAAGAAAAAGGGAAAATAAAAGGATTATTTATATGTGCATATATAAGGGGGTTGACCTAGGAATAGTTTGACTTTGGTCAACATCTCCTTGGGATGGGCTTTGGGCTCACATGGGGATGTTTGGAGGGCTAGAATTTGCATTATTTAAATGCAAGGATAGGTTTAAAATAAGGGGGCGATGTTTACGTGTTGCACATTCCGAAAATTATGAGAAAAATTCATGTGAAGGAAAAAACAAGTTTCTTCATGTATTGTCCAATGGTGTGGACACCTCAATGCATGTTTGCGTAAAAACGTCCAACAATTAAAAAATTGCACCAAGACGGAAATTGGATTAAATTAATTAAAATAAATGCGCAAGGTGTTCTAAAATTAATTAGAAGTACATGGGAATAAAATTAGGTGGGACACAAGTGTCAAGGACACAGAGAATTCAGTGCAGAATATTAATAAAATTTGGGTTGCACAAAACGGTTCAAGATTGTGTCTCCAATTTCGACTGGAACGCACAGGGGTACAAAGTTGGAATTATTTAGAATGAATAACGTCCGCGACGAATATTGTGCGACTAAAATATAGCACAAGAGAGCATAATTATAAGTTACACCAAGGTCAGAATGGTAGGCGGGCACGTCTAGGACAAAATTGTAAAGTTTGTAGGAAGGCAATGACTAGTGAGGTGCTCCAATGATCGAAGCAACGGTAAGGTACGCTACGTGATATAAATATTGCATAATTAAAATAAAATATTGCGTTCTAATTCTATTTGGATTCTAATTAGACCTAATTTCTCTATCTAAGCAAAGTAGACCTAATTTTGGGTGAGGGGGTTTACAATCTACCCAACTTAAAATAATTTCGTCCTCAAAATTAAAATAAGGCATAATTGGTTTAAATCCTTCACTTGCGTACGTAAAGCAAGTTCAATCGCAATCTCTTCCAAAATTTAACCTATTTAAATCTATCGCAATCCTTTTCAAATTAAATTAACCATTGTTTAAATCGAACGTCAACACATCGCACTGTCTTCTCCATTCTCAAATTAAATAATCCACATCCAATCTAATTCAAATCTCTATGACATCCCACATCAAAATTTATATCACAATCTTCAACTATCATAATTTCCTCTAGAAAATAATTATAATAAAATATTATTTCTATCCTCAACTTGTGAATTCCGTACTCTTCAACTTTTAAATTCAATTTATATCCTCAATATTTCAAATAGGTAATCCCACAATCAACATTTAACTTTTAATTTAAGGCCTCAATTTATGAAATTTGAATTCTAATTCACCAATTGTCCAAGTCTAGATTTCTATATTTATCCTCAAAGCTTAAATCGATGATTCAACCTTCAATATTAAAAATTTAAGTCATTTGCCCAAGTATAAATGTTTGGTTCACCATATCAATGTTTTTTAAAATTTATTTAGATCATCATCATCTTAATCCTTCTTTTAAAATTTCTCAAAAATTAAAATGACTCGAATCTCCCAATCTAATCTTGCTTGATCACAATCTAAAAGAAATTTTCTCTCAAGTTGTCAATGCAACTTCTATCTAACTTAGAATTTATCCATCTGTCATATAAGGCTATACACTTAAGAAAACTATTCCTCAACTTATTTAATCATGCTATTCGATCCTCAAAAGTTTGAATACCAACATATTACCTATGATATGCCCTTAATTACGGAAAATCATCATCAAGTAGTGCGGTTGGCCTATGGGGTATATCTAGTACTTTCCGTGTATCAACTTATACCAAGCACGAGGTTTCGTCTTTCTGAAACAAGGAAAGACGGAAAACAATGATAAAGAGTTCAATGGGAAGGTAATAGAATAGAAGTATAGGGATCAAGGCGTTTAAAGAATTCAAATGGGAATTATCACGGTAGTTGTGGATTGAAATCCTATTTAATAATTTCTTATTTGCATGCTCGTATCAGTACAGTTATGTAACCGATACGATACACTCAGACATGTCTAGAGGGCAAGTACATTCGTCTACTAGTCACTATATATCTCAATCCACGTAAAGTAGTTATGTGAAGGGCGAACCAAGCGCACTAAGGTTAGCTAGACCTTAATACACTGATTCTAAAATGTATTAGTGTGTCGACCCAATAATACATATATCAAGATCAAGCCTGATAGAAGAGTAAGCTTGCAACACTAGGCTATAATAGCAGCATAAATCACGGTAGTTTTAGAAATATAAATACGCTGGATTATGATGAAAGGAGGTACAAAATAATTCAAGTTCACAAAACAAAAACAAAAAAATAAGACTCCACAGTCTCTACAGTTGTCATACTAACTCCTTGTCTAAGTTGCTGGTCGACAAAATAGGGGTATGGGCCTCTAAGTTCTACAGTCTGAATAAATATTATCTTCTTATGCTAGTATACAGTTAATGTCATTCAGTTATACTTCATTAATGGGTCCCGAGGACTATGTGATACTATGTCGTGAGGCATACTACCCAACTTAAAATAATAAAATAATACTACAACTGCCTTAAAGGAGATTCTACAAAATTACTTGGTCCTTGTAAATGAAGTAGAAACTATTGTTAGGGTATACGAGGGAAAGATGTTGGTACTGATGAGGGTATCCTATTGCCTTATATAGGTAATAGTCATCTTAAGTCTTAATCATAGTGTTTATAGAATACAAGTGTTAATACTAAGAATTGAGAGTTACTGGCCTTCAAGGGAGAAGGAAAATATAACTCGTATCGAGGTGTGGTACGAGTTACGCGATTTAAAACTAAGAGATAATCATCATGTCACAATCTACAGGAATAACTCAAAACTATCAAGTTCTAATTACCAAGCACAAAAATTTAAAATTTCAGATTTAACAAACTATAATCCTAGCAATCTATATATCTATCCTCAAATAATACACTTGGCCTTGAATCAAAAGTGTTAGGTGGCACGTCTTGAAAGATGAAGAATAGGAGAACATAATTAGTCGTCGCACAATTATAGCGAGCGCTAAGTTTACAGAGGAACAAGATATGCAATTAAAAATAGAGGGACTCTAGATAATATCATGGTTTTCTAAGGGAAATGTGGTATGCTAATATCTGTGTTCGAGATTTGGTCGAGGAGAATGTTATTTTCATTCCTCTAGGTTTCCTTAGGTACTGTCTGCTAGTATCAGGACAAGAACTTAAATTTATAGTTCTATAATACTATCCCACTATAAAAGTTAAGTTTTGGTCCTAATATTCAACCTTGGATTTCTATTGGTCCCTCAATGCTAGGGTCAAACAATATTGCCAAACTTCTAACTAACTCTAGTAGTATCTATACTACTCTAAAGTCCTTCATAACTATATCAAGGGGTAATGGTCAATCAACCTATAGGTAAGGGATGCTAGGGTTCATTAAGTATTCTAACTCAGTGATGTGTCATTATCCTAGTGGTACTCTTAATAGGAAGGTTACCCTACTTATTATCTAACAACATGGACTTCTATATTCTAGGAGAAAGCTATACCAAGGAACTATTAGGGAAGCACATGAATCAAGCAGGATGCAGCTATTCAAATAGAACAGACTGGAAGGAAGATAAGTCATAGTAAATTATGGATGAGATCCTATACTCTAATCCTATTTGCAGGCTTGCTCGGTACAGTAACGTAACTGAGACAATATGCTCTGACCTGCATGGGCCACCACTAAAAATATGTCATGCCCCAGTCCCAAAATACGTAGGACCAGGACACGTAAGCATGCCAGCCGCATGTATATAAAAACTCCAATGTATGGAAACTATAACACATGCGAACGCTGTATTATGAATATCAAATCCATAAGTGGTAAGACTATCACATGTCACAGGGTATAATCTAAATCTCATCCACGAAAACATATATAAATAAATAACCCATATCTATGAAACTAGATATAAACATAAAGTATCTAGAGATGACAGTCGGATGGAAACAAATCCACTACCGACTAGAATATAGAATAAATAAGTCAAATACAATATAAGTACAACAACTATCAACCATTGAGACTCGAAGAGAAGACCTGCACGGAATATAAGTAACCAGTCCGGATCTACGCTCCTGCGAATACTCATGAACATCTACACCTGGAAAGGGACCAGGTCCTCAGAGGGACATAACAAGATACATAGAAATATGCCATAAAGTAAATACTGAATAAATAAAAGGGTGTGCTAACCATCTAAGTGAATACAATGTGAGAACAACTTTGGTACGTATGGGTAGGCGTAGGCATAATGTCCAATATCCTCTAGAGTGTGGTATCTGTAACGTCCATCATTCCGAAGAATGAGGTATCTGTATATATATAACGTCCAACACTCTAAGGGACGTGGTATCTGCAATAATATATATGTCTGTATCACTCCGAAGAGTACGATATCTACAATAAAGGAGGTGGGTATCCCATACGCCTACTAGTCGTCCTCCCCGCCCAATACAAATTTACAAGTCACGAACACGACGTGGACATCTCGTACTATAATGCAAGTCTCTAAAGAAATAAACAACTAAGATAATTACCGTGACACGTGTTGCTTACCCCGATGGCCAGTCGAGCATGAGGCACGCATCCCTACATGAACTCACTCTGTGACGTAAAATAATACGTGTCAAGGTCTAGGGAGTTATACCGATAACTCCACAACTTTAGGTGGGTCTACTAGACTCTAAGTCAGACACAAGTCCTAACGTCAACGCCTCCGTTGACTGCACCCGAGTCTCTCTCGGACGCGCACAGTTATATAATCTAAAATAATAAATATGCAACTAAATATATAACTGAATTTAAATAGTACAACAAGGCAATGTATACTTGCCTGGCAAGAAAGCTGTGAAGTACCAATAACCTGCTCCTGAAGTCGCGCAGAATAATCCGATATGTCCTATATATATATAATATAATACAACACAACATCAGTCATTACACTAGCACATACACAATCATAAATACCTTGAACTCATGGCATAGCTAGGTATGTCACTGGTCAACTAAGGTCAAGTGTGCGTCTAGTTGCACGGGGGTCGCGTCTGAAATTGCTGTGCAAAATAGACAGTCAAAATGATACTGCTCGCCAGTACGTCAGTGCACATAATGGCAGTCTGCTAACAATATTACATGGTTACAGGTCAACGTAACTACGGGATATCCGTGGTTACACTCGGGTCACCTAGTAAATATATCAATATACATTATTATTATCTAGCATATCTCATTAATACTTATAATACATATATACACCAATTAAATACATATACCATAAATATATATGTATATATGCTAATTAAATATGTATGTAATATATATATTGTATATACACTAATTGGATTTATATTATATATATTAACATATACTAGGGATAAGTATATAATACATATACACACACAAACAAATATGAAAGGGGAAAACACATTTGTACCTCGGGGTACGTGCACAGAGATGCTGATGACGACGATGTGGTTGACTACGATGATGACGAGGACGACGAGGGTGATGACGATGTGAACGATGATGATGGTGATGGCGTCGATGACGAGGATGATGGTGATGATGAGGATGATTAGGGTTGGTGTTGGTGATGATGATGAGATGTTCATGGTGAAGTGATGATGAGATGTTCATGGTGAAGATGATGATGAGTATAATGATCATAATAAGGGGGATGATGATGTGTCGACAGTGATAACGAAGATGATTATGTGGAAGATGGTGATTGTATTGATGATCGATGATGATGATGTTGATGATGGAAGAATGAATGGTGAGGATGATAGGGATGATGATAATGGGTTGATGATGGGTTGATGGGGTGATGATGATGCTAACATGGATGATGATGGTGATTGCTTGAGGCTAGCTGGAATCCGGCCAGTAGGGGGATGTCCGGCCAGAAGGAGGAGGAGGAGAGGAGGAGCTCAGGGCGAGGTCAGGGATGAGGGGACAGGTGGCTCGTGGCTGATGGGTCGAGAGGGAGAAGTAGGAGGAGAGGTCGAGTGTTCTCAGGTGGAGGAAACGATGGTGGCAGCACAGGTGTTCGATTTCAGGCGGGCTGGCTACACGTCGTCCGGTGGTGGAGTGGCCGAGAAGGTACTGCTCTATCGGGGGCTGTGCAGGCGGAGGAGTTGAGGGTGCAAGAGGATGATCGGGAGGTGGAGGAGAGTCGAGCGAAGGAAGGAAGGGTGGTGACGATGGCGGTGATGGTACGCATCAGTGGGGAAGACGACGGTGGGAAGGAAGTGAACGCTGGAGGCTGCACTGTCGAGGGGGAGGAGAGCAGGAAGGAGGATCCGGTGGGGGTAAGGTGAACGGTTGCAGAGGCTGGGAAGGGTTGGCTCGGCGGGGGAGACCCTGCGGTGATCACCGGGGACGGTGGTGGTCTAGATGCTAATGGTGGTGGTAATGTCTGCTGCTGGGGAGTTGGGAGAGGCGGCTCGGGGTTAATCCGGTCGGTTTATGGAGGAAGTCGTGGAGAAGAGGGGGAAGAAGATAAGGCAATGGCGGCGGTGCTCCGGTGAAAGACTGGCCTGCGGAGGGGGTTCCGGTCGGGTCTACACAGGGAGGAGGGAGAGGATGAATAGTGGTCGGTTGGAATTTGGTTTGGTTTTTGAGGTTTAGAAAAAAAAGGGAAAATAAAAGGATTATTTATATGTGCACATATAAGAGGGTTGACCTAGGAATAGTTTGACTTTGCTCAACATCTCCTTGGGATGGGCCTCGGGCTCACATGAGGATGTTTGGAGGGCTAGAATTTGCATTATTTAAATACAAGAATAGGTTTAAAATAAGTGGGCGATGTTTGCACGTTGCACATTCCAAAAATTATGGAAAAAATCCATGTGAAGGGAAAAACAAGTTTCTTCATGTATTGTCCAATGGTGTGGATACCTCAATGCATTTTTGCATAAAAATGCCCAACAATTGAAAAATTACACCAGGACGGAAATTGGATTAAATTAATTAAAATAAATGTGCAAGGTATTCTGGAATTAATTAGAAGTACATGAGAATAAAATTAGGTGGGACACAAGTATCATGGACACATAGGATTCATTGCAGAATATTAATAAATTATGGGTTGCACAAAACGGTTCAAGATTGTGTCTCCAATTTTGACTGGAACGCACAGGGGTACAAAGTTTGAATTATTTAGAATGAATAACGTCCGCGACGAATATTGTGTGACTAAAATATAGCACAAGAGAGCATAATTATAAGTTACACCAAGGTCAGAATGGTAGGCGGGCACGTCTAGGACAAAGTAGTAAAGTTTGTAGGAAGGCAATGACTAGTGAGGTGCTCCAATGATCGAAGCAATGGTAAGGTGCGCTACATGATATAAATATTGCATAATTAAAATAAAATGCCGCGTTCTAATTCTATTTGGATTCTAATTAGACCTAATTTCTCTATCTAAGCAAAGTAGACCTAATTTTGGGTGAGGGGGTTTACACCTTGCAAGCCTCCGTCGCCGCAATGTACTCTGCCTCTATCGTCGACAAAGCAACACACTTCTGCAATCGCGACTGTCATGATATTGCTCCACCAGCGAACATCATCACATAGTCCGAAGTCGATCGTCTCGTGTCTACATCTCCAGCCATATCAGCCCCGGTATACCCAACCAGCTTCGGCTCGTCACCACCAAAAGAAAGTCTCTAATCGGCAATGCCCTGAAGGTATCGTAGTATCCACTTGACCGTACTCCAATGTATCCTTCCAGGATTGGAAAGATATATGCTAACTGTGCCAACTGCGTGAGCGATGTCTGGCCTCGTACCCACCATAGCATACATAAGACATCCCACAGCTAAGGCATATAGAACACGCTCCATATCTTCCTTCTGGTCCTCGGTAGATGGACACTGCTCCTCAGTAAACTCAAAGTGAGCCGCAAGGGGGTTACTCACTTTCTTTGACCCGTCTATCCCGAAACGGTAAAGTACCCTGTGAATGTACTTCTTTTGGGACAAATGTAGTAGCTTAGACTCTCTCTCTCTCTTTCTCTCTCTCGGCTGATCTTTATCCCAAGAATAGTCTTCGTTGCTTCAAAATCCTTCATAGAGAAGGTCATGCCCAGTTGGCACTTCAACTCTGCTATCCTAGTGGTATTTCGACCCACCAGTAGCATGTTGTCAACATAAAGCAATAAAATAATATAATCATCCTCGACAAAGTACCTCACAAATACAGAGTAGTCCGACGTCGTCCGTGCATAACCATGTTCCTCCATAAATGACTCAAACTTTCTGTACTACTGCCTTGGAGCCTGCTTCAGACCATACAAGCTCTTCCTCAACCGGTAGACTAAGTGTGACTTGCCCTTCTCACAGAATCCCTCTGACTGCTCTGTGTACAACTCCTCCTCAAGATCACCATGGAGGAATGCCGTCTTCACGTCCATCTGCTTGACCTTCAAGTCAAACCTGGCTGCCAATGCTAGCACCACCCGAATAGACTACTGCTTGAGGACTGGCGAAAAGGCCTCAT
Source organism: Iris macrosiphon (assembly GCA_036927795.1). NCBI lineage: Eukaryota > Viridiplantae > Streptophyta > Magnoliopsida > Asparagales > Iridaceae > Iris > Iris macrosiphon. Next base: position 50,316,441 of record JAYESA010000017.1, on the reverse strand, counting down.
CATAATCTATGCCCTTCCGCTGACCATAGCCGTTAACTACCAGCCTCGCTTTGTATCGAGGGCGAGTAGCATTATCTGTCTGCTCCACTTTGAATACCCATCAAATTTTTAAAGCCTTCTTGCACTTTGGTAACCACACCAGATCATAAGTAGAGTTATCCTATAAGGAACTCATCTCCTCCTGAATAGCCCCCATCCACTCCTGCCTATGTTCGTCTTCCATAGCCTCTGCAAAACTTTTGGGCTCTCCCCCGTTAGTCAGTACCACATACTCACCTAGTGAGTATCTCGTAGATGGTCGACACTCTCTATCGCTCCTTCTCAACAGAACCACTGGTGCTGGCTATATATCAAGAACCTCCTCCCCTTCAGAAACTGCCTTCTCGGTATGCTCATCCTCCTGAGGGTCACCCTAACCACCATTGACAGGCTGATAATCAAGGTTTGGAGCAACTCCATGTATCCATAATTGGATCTTCTGCGATGTCCTCTGGAAACTGTTTTAAGCAAAATGACTCTAACTTAGGCAATTCCTCAGCCTTAGAAGGCATCTCAAAATCCTGAGTGTTGGTCATGGTCTGATCCTCGACGAATACCACATCCCTGCTTCTGTAGAGCTTTCTTCCCATGGGGTCGTAGAGTCTATAGCCAAACTCATACCGACCGTAGACGACAAAGACTCACCACCTCGTCTTTGGCTCAAGTTTGGACTCTCGTCCTTCGGTACATCTACGAAGGCCATGCAACAAAATACTCGCATGTGATTATATGACAATTTTTTGTCGTACCATACTTTTTCAGGCACACCACCCTACAAAGGAGCACTAGAAGATAAATTAAGAACATAAGTAGCTGTGTAAAGTGCCTCACCCCAATAGTTGCCTGACAAGTTTGCTTCTGACAGAAAATACCATATCCTCTCCATCAGCGTCATGTTCATTCACTCCGCTACACCATTAAGCTGAGGTATTTTTGGCGGAGTCTTCTGGTGTCGTATCCCTTGCTCTTTGCAGTATGCATCAAAGGGACAGATATACTCGTCGCCATTGTCCGACCGAATACAAAGCAGCTTCTTGTCCATCTCCCTTTCAACAAAGGCCTAAAACTCTTTAAAAATAGGAGCACCAGATCCTTGGTCTTTAAAGCATACACCAAAATCTTCCTGGAATAATCATCAATAAACGTTAAAAAATAAGAAGCATCACCGATGGATTTTACCTACATAGGATCACAAACATCCGGGTGAATCAACTCAAGCAACGTCGGCTTTCTTGAACTTTGGTGACTTTGGAAAGACACCCTATTTTGCTTTCCCGCCAAACAGTGCTTGCATCTCTCCAACTTTGTAGAATCTATCCCTGGAATCACCTTCCTGTTCACCAAGTAACTCATTCCCTTCTAGCTGATATGGCTGAGCTGATTGTGCTATAACTCGGTAGATGCATCAGTAGCCGTGTTCACCTCCTGTGCCCCATGTGTACTCCCTTCCATATAGTAGATTCTAGACATCTTTCTTCCTCTGGCAATCACCATCAAACCTCTGGACATCTTCCACTGACTATTCCCGAAAAAGTTGAAGAAGCCATCGTCATCCAACCTTCCAACCGATACCAGGTTAAAACGGATATCAGGGACATGACAGACATCTTTGAGAACAAGAACTGCACCCGTTTTCGTCCACAAATGCACATCTCCAATAGCAACAGCCTTCAACACATCTCCATTGTCCATCTTTAACACTCTAGTGTAAGTAGCAAATAGTGCCATATTGTGAGATACGTGCGCTAAAGCACCTGAGTCCACCAGCCAAGAGTTGTCATCGTAGGCGAGGTTCATGACTACCTTATTACCTACAATGATCAGATCGCCCCATGTGCTGAGGCCGCCGCTGTAGTGTTCTCACTTTGCTTTCCCTTATTGCCCTTCTTCTCTCTTTTTCAAGCGAAATAGTTTCGCTTGATGTGGCCCTTATTGCCATAATGGTAACACTCTGACTCCTCGTACCGACCCTTGGACTTTTTTCTGCTCTTGTCTCTGCCACCGTCCGGTCCCCTGCTTTTGCTTCTTTCATGACTCTCTGAAACAAGCGCCTCTAAGTGGGATATGGATGAAGTGCCCTGTGAACGTCTCTGCATCTCTTTATTCAGTACCTCGCTCTCGACAAACTCCAAACTGACCACGCCTTCCGGATCAGAAGCGATCATAGACACTCGTACGGTCTCCTACGAGTCTGGCAATGTACACAGCAACCATAGTCCCTGTACTTTGTTGTCGAACTTGACTCCCATCGAGGATAGTTGGTCTACCATGCCCTGGAACTCACTTAAAAGATCCGTAATAGACGTCCCATCTTTGTACCACAGACCCATCATCATCCGGATCATTAATAATTTATTTACCTCGATATACTTCGTATACAAAGATTCCAGCTTATCCCACAGCATTTTCAGGTGCTCGATATTGGCAACGTGATTGTACACATTTTTTTCAAGGAACTGCCTGATATATCCACACACCTGTATATGCTTGAACTTCCAGTCCTTTTCGAATTTGTCATTGGGCTTCTCGGACACAAATACTGGAAGAAGCAGCTTCTTGACGAACAATAAATCCTTTATCTTGCTCCGCTAATAATGATAGTTGATATCGTTTAGGTTTACCATGTGCACTGGCTTTACGTCGATCTCTCCTCCCTAGTTTTCTGTCAACCCTGACACCTCTTTGAACCCAAAGCTCTGATACCACTTTGATGGAAACGAAAGCACAAAAATTATTCTCCAAACCAGAGAGTACCTACGAGAGAACCGAGCAAAACATACAAACCAAAAATGTCAAACATAAATCGCAGACAGAGAGATTTTTACGTAAAAAATCCAGATGGAAAAAAATACGGGACGATCGAAGTCCAACCCTGAAGAACCTTCACTAATGGAATAAAGAGAATATACCCTCTACAAGCTCCTCCCGATCCAACATGGATCGCCATAACACTTGGGAACAGAAAATAGATTACAACCACAAAGATAGAAGACAACGGGAAATACCCGAAATTGATCTCCTTCTCCGAAAATACCTCCAATCATTCTCTCCTTCCCAAAGTTGCAATGACATTCTTGCCTCCTTTTTCTCTCCTTGTTTTGTGTGATTAGGGTTAGGAAAACCTAACTTATACTCCCTAATCCCACAACCAACTTGGACCATAGGATACGATCCAACGGTGTATAAAATACCTCAATAAATTTTTATCAGCCCGCCGACCGAACTCGGACCGAATCAGTATTTGCGAGTAAATGAAACAGCAGCTCCAAAGGGGTTATGGAACACCCAAGCCAAGTTTGGCTCAAACTCGGCCTGGGGAACCAAGTTCGGTCCGAACTTGGTAGGCCTCTTTCCAGCAGCCCCCTTCAGCCTCCTTCGCTGCTCCCGAGCTTCTTCGACTTCTCGAATAGCCCTTGTCGCCTCCCCGACCTTCTCTGACACATAGACGGCGCTCGTCGTACTTCGAGATATTTTCCACATAGGTTGGGAACCCCACCTACTCCAACATTTGTATATAGTACTTATCTCATGACCTTCACCTTGTATCCTTTGCTAAACTTGATCTAGGTTTACAAAAAGTGCTTCAATAGTGTTCTAAAGTTATAGAACATAAAAAATAAAAAAAATTTTCCCCTTTCCAATCCTTTTTGTTAATATGTACTATTATAATACGGCTTAGAAACTCCTCAAAAATGAGCCCGTCTAAGTCATATGTATATCATCAATCAATTATTAATTAAAAAAATTAATCCTCATATGTTTTCTTGTTGCGTAGTTGATGTAAAAATTAAAAATTACCTGAACATATAACAAATCACAAAATATATTCAAATTTTAAATTATATTTAAAATAATTACATGATGTTATCTAATTAGACAATATCCAAAATTCAATTTTTAATAATAATCATAATTAAAATATATTCAAATCTTATTTACGATACTCTAATATAATATAAATTTTAATTTAATTTTTTAATAATATCATAAAAAAATTTATACACGAAATGTACGTGAACGTGATTAGTATAACATAAAATTATTAGAAAATGCGAACAGTTGCTCAAAAACCTGTTCACCATCAGATTCCTAAAAGAGATGGACTGACAGATGAACACAATTATACACCACATAATAATTGCAAACATGAATCACACAATTGCATAATAAATGAGAATTGATTACAACTGAGGAATGTTCAAAGTTACCGAAGAGCAAGATTCTACTGAGCACTCTGCTTCATCAAAATTGACTATATGAATGTTTGTGAATGATATCCAAAGAACAACTTTTGATTTCTCATAAATCTTTAAGTTGTAAAACAAATCTCTCAGATGAAACAGTCAAATCATAAAACTCTAAACTTGGTCAAATCTCCATAATTTATCTCGATAGGTCCCTGGCGGTACGTACTCTTACCCTTGCACTATGTTCAAGTAGTGCTAGAAAACCCTCTAGATGTGTAACGCTTATAACTCCATATCTGGCAGTAAGGATCGCCATACTGCTGCTAGTGGGATCCAATATGTTATCATCTTGGTCCCTACTAGAACATAGAGCTAAGAAGACACGTTTACCAAACCGCACTACTATTTGGTGTGAACTACATGTATTGTTTCATCTTGGGCCCGACAGCTAGACCCATCTTTGAAGCCAAATTGTACCATTACTGGGTGGAAAATAATGGTCCACCTGGGAGCTAACTTGGGAGGAGCCAAGTTGATTTTGGTTATACATATCATGCACGTGTCAACACAATATGTTTCAAAGCAACTTGATCGTTCAATCATGCCCAACTCGTAATCTTTGTGTCTGATATTGATTTGATGAGATACCGGTTTGATGAGATACATAGTGAGATCTGAACCAGAGTTTATCGATGAGGTATGATATTAGAATTGTCCCATATGACTTAAGAGGAGAAGTACCTTATTAAGTCCTAAACCAATCCCATATATCTATATGGACTAATTCCATATATCTATATCTCATCATCCCACTTTCTATCCAATATGAGACTAAATTTTATATACATCTCCACTGTGAACCTTGGAATGCTCAATCAAATGCGAGATACGACCCAATAATTGATATCAATCATACCAACTTATGGAAATGCTCTACCTTATGAGCGAACATGTATAATTCCTCCAACCTTAGGTCCCCTATGTGCGAATGGATTGAGATGATAATATATTGGATCCCATGGTTTCTCGAGCTCATCTGGATACGAGCTAAGGTTGATATTGTTGGGTTGTATCTTGTATCCGATTGAGTGCTCCAAGCTTCTTACAAAGTTTAGTCCCACATTGGATACAAATAAGAAGGATGAGGTATAAATATATAAGATTGGTCTAGGACATAGCAAATGGATTTCCCTTTAAGTCATATGACCAAGTCATATATCATACCTCATGTATAAACTATGAATCAGATCTTACCGCGTACCCCAATAATATCGTTGCTTCAAACAACCATTGTATGGTTCATCATCACCATGATGCCATTGAGCTAAGATTTCTTTGATGGAGTCTTGTAATATCGAATCCATTATTTTTTCAAAGGGAAACAAATATTTGCCTACATTGTCGAAGCAAACACACTTCAACTTCTTGTTAGTCTCTCTCTATTGAAGGCTTGCACCCCCTTGAATGTATCTATCATACCCCAGAACCAGACTACTAGAGGGCGGGAATGATACTAGGCCAGTTACATATATCAGAGTACTCCGATATCCCCAAGATACGATCAAGGCTGTAAAAGACATGGGGGTTACTCTATAATCCCTCAGTTAATACTAGGCTAAGAACTAGGTGTCTAATTACTGGCAAGCAAATAAGGTACAAGTTGTATGATCATCAGACATATAATGGTAAAATATCCCAAACTATAGATATATTGATGATCATGAAGCTAGTAGTATAAACAGAGAACTAGTAAGAGTATACAATCATATATGATTAGCTCTAGCTGTAGTCTAGAATATATACAATCATGTTACCCTCGGGCAGTAATTGGGATCCAAAAATATGAGCTAACACGTGCTCGATGTCTAACTACCACAAAAGAATGTACAAGGTATACAGTGGGTGATGAGAAAAAATTCACTCAGGTGCTCGACTGGTGGTCCTCCTAGTGCTCACCATCAAGCGGGAGCTATGGAAGTTCCTCAAGCTTCGTATGAGATTTGGCCATACTAAACCAGTGGACTTAACCCCAGATAATAATTACCATAAAAGATGCCATATGGGTGAACTAAAACCAAAATTCAAGTATATAAAAGAAATGAAGTAAACAAATAGCAGTAAGGAAAAGTAAACTAAGAGACAGAAGAAACCATGAAACTGTAAACTATTGTTGAAACATAAATAGGAACTAAGGTAATCATGTAAATAATCCATCAATCATGGCCAATCATGAACTATGACTTTATAACATTAATTAACTAAGGTTTCACAATCCTAATCACTAGCACATTCAATTAAGGTTCAATAGGTAACACTCACTGCAGTTTGTCCAGCCTATACGGTAATTCATAATCAATATAATATTTTAATACTTGACCGTGGGCTGGAAGTGTGTCTCTCACGAAGGAGAACAACAAATCCACGAGTACCCGAGATAACGAGACTATATGCAACCTGGAAATATCCCCTTCCAATGAATCTAGGTGATCAATTTAGCCATTAATTTCTAAGCATTTTATTAGAATCACCTGGCATGGGCATCCGGGTATTCATCCTATACATGATATACCCTTCAGAAAATGCAAGACTGGATAATAATTTAGCATTCACGAGCAATGACACAAGACAAAAAGAATCGATACAGTATCAATGCAATTTATGATAGTACAATATGATATAATACAACATGATATGATGCTCTGATACGTAACATATATACAATGTGTAACAGGGAACCCCTTGTACACGAGGACTGATACCATCGCGGTCAATCAATAGAATCATAAACTAAAATAAATCATGCTTGAGCAATAAGTATCCAGGAATGAAGTAAAATTAAATCGACAAAATCAGAAAAATCATGAAAAATCAACAGTAGGTATCAGAGCAGAATACCAGCGGTAAATCGGGTATGGTGAAACGACGATATGTCGATAATATCCCATTCTAAAATGGCAAGTTCAAAAATCACACAAATGACATACCGGAGTATATCGGTTGTATACCGAGGTATGCTAGCGATACTAAAAATGCACAACTAGTTCAGAAATTTGGTTTTCGGAGCTGAACCAATTCCCAATTCAGCAAGCTCTAAGGCTAGGGATGGGTCTCCTACATAATTTATGGCCAAGATTAATCAAGAAAACAAAGGTATCGAAATCGATACCAAGATTACAATATCGCATCATAAGATACGACCTAGGAAATTAGATCTAGATTAAACCATAACCAAAATCCATGCAATGCCACATTTACACGATGAAGAATAATCCAAGAATCATGCCTTGGATAAAACTAAGAAACATTATTGATAAAAAAAGGGAAATACAAGAGAAAGCATCATTGATCATGTAATGGCAAGGTGTACTTGCCTAGGTCAAGATTTTAGCCCAATCTTCTATTCCAGCACCAAGGGGTATTCAAAATTACACCCTTTGGTCTCAAGTCCTATCTCCAAGATCAGTCCAAGGCAAGAAATGGAGAAAGAAAATAAAGAGAGAGAATGGAGAGGGAAAAAAAAGAGAAGAGAGAAAAAAAATAGGGTTTATAAAGTGAGGGAGGAGGATCCTTGGCCCTTGGATCAGCCTAGTTATTGGCCGCATGAACCAAACGGGCCGCATGAACCAAATATTAAATCAAATATATGTCAAAGTGGACGCATGAAAACAGTTGACACATGAGTCATTGGCCGCATGACCAAACGGGCCGCATGAACCAACATGTCACATGGATCGAGACAAATTCCACCCCTTGAGCCAAGTGCAATGTGATAACTAAAATGTAAGTCAAGTCAAGTCAAGTCAGAAAAAGTGACTGATGTGACATGTGATAAAAGTGACAGAAGAAAAGACAAAAGTAGGAAAAGTTGTACCGAATCAATCAGTAGTTATGCATCCAGAAGAAGAGGGATGCATAACTCCTGGCCGTATGGTTGACTAGGCCGCATGCTCCTCTGGGCCGCATGCACACTTGGCCGCATAAAATCTTTTGGGACTTAGAGAAATTTATTCGTTCAAGTTTATGGATTTGGTCAAGGGCGCATAAAAAATTAAGTCATGCGTCCAACAAGGTTGGCCGCATGCTGACTCGAGATGAGAAATCCAGGCCGTATGGCACTTCGTGCTGCATAGCACTCCTTCGTCTCCACCAAACAGTAGCTTTTTGGCCATGACCAAAAGCTCAAAAATAAGATTTTATTTCTTCCATAGAAACCTCAAATAATGTCTAATCCAGCAAAGTAAAGTTCTAAACTACTCAAAATCAAGTGCTCATCAACATAGAATAATAAGTTTACGAAAATATTAAGTTTTAAGAGATTAAAATTCAAGAACATTCAAGAACACAAAGAAAACCATAAAACTTAAAACTTAGATCTATACTAATCCATCCACAAAATTCAAAAATACCAAGTTCTAAATGCATGTGAAATCATATACGGAACATAATAGAACAAAAATATAAAGGTTTTCTCTATTTCTTGTAAGATATGCTTGCCTACGGAGGGGGAGAGAAAAACCTAAGAAAGAGAATGGAAGAGGAAAAATGAGAGAAGAGAGAGTGAAGTTGGGTTATATTATGGAGGGTTTGAGGTTTGGACCATGGGTTCAACTTATGATAAAATTAAACCAAACAAATAAACCCAGAGCCAAGTGAACCAAAGAATGGGTCTAGTCTCTCTACAACATACAACTACACTAGCAAGAAAATAATTACGCTCCAAATACATATATTAAAAATGAGGAGTGACAGGTACTAACCCTCAAACTAATATAAAATACCTGAAAAATATCCAATATGCTATAAATAACACAAATAAAAGTTATTCTATTGCAATATATAAAAATTAGCATGCTAGAGCCCAAAACACATAAAAATACTCCTCCTACGACTTCGTATCACGACGTAAATTGATACACACTCCTCGTATCCAATTGTGGACACACTACACTCTTCGTATCCAATTGTGGACACACTCACACTAGCAAATCATGAATCATAACTTAAAATTATTGATGAGATATTTCTACAGACACCTAGTGGTCAAAATTTAGATTTTTCCTAATTTAGTCACAAAAGTCAATATAACTTTCACAATATGCATCATATGAAACTATTTCTTCCTCTTTTGGATAGTCCTTAGCCAAGGGAAGGTCTCTATAGGTCTAATGCATCATATTAGCCATAAAATTGATAGAAAAATAAAAATTTACCTATTGAAAGATGGATTTCCAATGTATTACACCACAAGGACACAATGAAATAGATGGACACCTCCTTCTAGCTAGTTCCACACCAAGCTCCTCCTTGCTCTTCCAAACTCCTTAGGATTATATTTGGAATGAAGAATGAGAGTGGATTGATATGGAAAGGAATTGTGTTTGATGTAGATTTGGGAAAAGTGAAGATGAACTAATTAGGAAATGAAAATGGAGGCTATTAAATGAACTAAGAGGGATTATATACCCCCTAGGCTAGGGCTGACCACACCCCTCTCCATTTGGTCAATGCACAAGGTCCAAAATAACCTTGTTAATATGTCATAAAGGGTATTTAATTAAGGGGATTAATTAAGAAAGAATGTTCTAATCTAGTGGAAAGGAGTATTCCACTCATCTCTTAATTGAATGAGTCTAACCATGTAGACTAATTGGTTGTACTAATAGGTCAAGTCAAGTCAAGTCTAGTTGGCTTCATTTAGGCTCACTAACACTAAATCTAACCAATAGGCTAACCACTAACAACTTACCACATAGTCCATTCTAACTAGTTAGCTCACAACAAATGCATATAATAATAAATATTATTATCACAGATATAATTCTCAAACAATTATTTGAAATGACAAAAATATTCCTCTCCCAAAATTAGGTAGTCACATAATAGGGCACTCATTAGGCTAAAAAATTTAGAAAATATAATATCAGAAACTAAATAGAAACTCAAACATTTAGAAAATTCATATTAAAACTTGTTTAAAGAAAACTAAAAAATAACTTCTAATCCACAAAACATAGAAAGCTAAAGCACACAATCTAAGGATAACCTCTGAGTAGAACAGATATGGTATCAAGCTCGAATATCATGCCCGCATTCCCATATCGACTCACCCGACGAGTAATAGCCCCAAGTGATACGGGCAAGATAGGTAGTCCAATTTTTGAGAACCTTCTCTCTCTGGTCTAAAATGGAAGTATGTCACTTCTCACACGATATGTCAGCACCAACGACCATCTCAAAATGAACTAGGATATGGCTCAGATCCGGAATATACCACCGTAACTGAGATACGCAAAACACATCATGTACCTCATGAAGCAACGACGAATGAGCAAGGCGATAAGAGATATCTCTAACTCACTCGAGAATATCGAATAGACCAATATATCTCAGATTAAGATTTTCCTGTACCAAAATTTGTTAACTTCAAAGGTAGGCAAAACCTGAAGAAATACATGATCATCGACAGAGAAATCAACATGTCGCTTATACTGGTCTGCCCAATAACGCTGACGATCTTGAGCTCATATGAGATGCTCTATCATCCGCATGAATAACTCAACTGTATGAGCTATTATCTCGAGCCTAAGCATTTGCCTCTCACTAACATTATCCCATGTTAAAGATGATTTGCATCTCCTATCATACTATGCCTTAAAGGGTTTGTCACGACCCGCACCCGAAAAATCGGGCATGAGTCATGGGTACGTCCAGCCTACGTCGCAGCATCGGCGGTAGAACGCTGTCTAGGTCAACTATCTAGATAACAATCTCACATAATCAATATATAAACCTGTCAAGATCTCAACTCCAAATGGAGGAGCAATATCATAATGATAATCAAGTACTCAATCACGAATCTAAGCACGATAAGATAACCAAGAAGACTAACAACTCCAAAGTCTAACCAACAATAACTACTACAACAACCACAACATCAATAATAATAATACATCATCCAAAATAATATACAATACAAGGTATCAATCCAAAACCGGAGACAAATCCGGTACCAAAAGCTAATAAAAACAACAACAAGGTCCTAGTGATCCCGGCTACCAACCCGGAAATCACTCCTAAACTAGAGGGTCTTTGTCTGCACCATCGACAGGCTCAGGTCCAAAAAACGTCGGACACCACTCCTCCGGATACTTTGAAAAATATGACCAGTCAGGACTGGAGCAAGTACATCTCTAACAATAGTTCTATTTAAATGATAAAAACTATAAAACAGTTATAGCAAGTAACAAGAAGAATAAAGCAAGTATAAAACAAGAAATATACATGTATTACTGGTGCATAAAGGTAAAGATACATGGATATCAGGGCAAGATAGTAATGACTGTAAGATACAAGAAATCTAAGCTAAGATCAAGTCCGTGCACATGAACGTGTAGTGAGTCCAGCATGAAATGCATAAAAAGTATCAAGTCCAAAAATATGTAAGTGAGACCAGCAAAAAATGCAAGAGAGTCCAGACTATAAAGAATGAACTCGGTGTCTTTGAAATACTTGTTTCGACATGTAAACGACTAGGGGTAAGTACGGCTCATCGCGCACTGGGTGCGCGACTGCTATCATTCCAGATTAGACCAGAGGGAGTGATTCCTGATGATTCCAGATGGGAATGTTTACATGTCTACTCGAGTATTTCTCCGCCCCGACTAATACAAGTGAATCCAAGATCCGATACGTAAATCAAGATGAGTCCAGCCTGAAATATGAGTGATGCCTGTACTGATGCCTGTAGGTGATGCCAGTAGTGATTCCAGAATAGAGGCCAGAAACATAAAATATACGTGTCGCAAGTAAGAATCCAAAAATACCAGTCAGTGTCCCGTATTATGCCAGAATAATCAGATGATACTATACTAGAAGTTGAATAATAATAATCATCAGATAATGAAAACTATAAGAGAATGTACTCGCCTGACGTCCTGAGCAACTGGCGATCCGAACTGGTGTCGCAAGGACCTATTAAGAAAAATAAGATTAAACAGGGTTCTAATGAGTTAAACAGACACAAAATAACTAAAAACAGGCTTCTAGGGTCATTCTAGGTCAAACGGGTCAAACCGGTGAAATCTGGGTCAAAAAGTCAACTCTATGTCCAAAAAGTCAACTCTAGGTCAAAACTAGGTCAAAAGTTGACTTTGGCGGTCAACCGAGTCAACTACTGTCAAGTCTAGGTCAAACTAGGGTGCTCCTGAAATTCTAGGTCAAACCGAGGTCATTAAGGTAGAAAACTCACATACTCGCCTCTTTGAGATACCGGGATACCCTCGGTATCCGATACCTCAACCTACGCTATATACCCCGCCTATACCCTCTAAAACCTATGCTAGCACGCGTAAATATATACACATAAGCATATAAAAGTCACTCCAATACTATTCCTAGGCTATTGCTCAAATATCCCGCTCGAAACTCAATACCTTGGTTATCTCAAGGTATTGAGATACCGCTCTAAACTCAACCCGACTACCCCTCTAGCTAACTTACTATGCATAAACATATATATATATCTAGCTATAATCTAGGCTAGAATATAGATATCTAATACATATAGGCATATACCTATATATCTACATACATATATATAAATATACATATCCACAAACACATATACATATTACCTTACCTTACCTATACGTATATATTTATATCTATATCTAGTTATATCTAAACTATCTATCTAGCTATATGCCTATCTATCTATCTATCTATCTATCTATCTATCTATCAATCTATATCTTATCCATCTATCTATGTAGCTAATATCTATTTATCTATGTACCTATCTATCTATCTAACATCTAGCTATCTATCCATCTACCTATCTATCTATCAAACTATTTACCTATCCATCTAATATCTATATAGTATCTATCTATTTATCTCTAACTATCTTGGTATCTATTTACCTATGTATCCATCTAATCTATTTATCAATCCATCAATCTATCCATCTACCTATTAATCTATCTATCTATATAACTATCTAGATATCTACCTATCTATCAATCTATCTATAATTCTATTTATCTTATCTATAAATCTAGCTATCTATCTACCTAATTATCTACTAATCTATCTATATATATATACCCCTCTCTACCTCGCATTTGCTGCTGCTGCTGCTCTGAATGCTTGAAGAGGCTGCTGCTGCCCCCCTCAATTGCTGCTGCAGCTGCTGCCTGTGCTGCTACTGCTGCTGTTTATGCTGCTGCACCTGCTGCCGGTGCAGCAAGTTGCTGCTGCTGCAGCTGCTGTTTAGGTTTTAGCCCCCCTTCTCTCATACACACACACACACACACACACACTCCTACATATATATATATATATATATATATATATATATATATATATATATATATATATATATATATATATCACTATATATATATATATATACATACATATATATACATATATTTAACTCTATAGATATATATATACACACTAACTTATATATATATTCATATACACATACTTATGTATAAATATACACACACACATACAAGCACACACATATATCTATATATATATATATAAACACACATCTATATATACATACACTCATATATATATATATATATATATATACACTCATATATATATATATATATGTATATATATATATATATATATATATATATATATATATATATATATATATATATATATATATATACACACTCATATATATATATATATATATATATATATATATATATATATATATATATATATATATATATATATCCTCACACACACTCACACTCACACACCCTCACACACACACTCTCACACACACTAGCACACACTCTCACAAACACACAACCACACACACAAACACTCCGACATATATATATATAAATATATATACATATATACACACAAACTCAAACTCATATACATATATATATATATATCTAAACACTCACTCACACTCACACACACACACTCACCTACACACATACACTAGCACCAACACTCTCACACAAGCACTCACTAACACACTCACACAAGCACTCACTAACACACTCATAAACACATAAAAACACACATATAAATAGAAATATATATATATATATATATATATATATATATATAGAACACACACAAATATATATAGAACACACACAAATATATATATATATATATATATATATATATATATATATATATATATATATATATATATATATATATATATATATATATATAAACACAACACACACGCAACACACAACACAACGCACACAACGCCCACAACGCTCACCAATGCGTGTCCAACGACCCCGACACGCACAAACACCTATAAATATATAAAATATAGCCCGAGAATTCTAGCACACACTTTTTGATACTAACCGAACGCGCGCACAAGCCCGAAACTAGAAAACCACGCCGAAATGGCCGTTCGGTCATTTCGACGAACACGCGGTGTGCGGTTCAAAAAACCTCCTGAAACGCACAACAAACTAACTCAGAATCGGCCCAAAATTAACCCACGGGTCCTAAACTATGTTTAGATCCTAGAAAAAATGCTACCGCGTCGATTCTAGGTCCGTGGTGGAAACACGCACGCACTTAGAATCGACGACGACGAAAATCCCAAAAATGCCCGAAACGCCCGTTTCTCCGCGATACGGTTTTTTGTGTCCGGACGGAGACACGCACTCACCCTTAAGACATCCAACAACGTCTACCTAGGTCCGTCTAACCTAGGGCATCACCTAAAATTGGGCCAAATTCGGATTCCACCCGAAATTGACACAAAACCTAGTGTTAAAGTCTCTAAACTCAACCCAACTAGTTTCAACTTTCTCCCACGGGTAGCCTAAGGGTCTAGGAAGGTTCTAAACTATTAATTACACTATAAAAGAGTAATTACAAGGGGGAAAATTAGGGTTTACCTCTTGGGAGTTGGAATCCCAAGCCAAAATCTCCAAAATGCTCCAAATCCACCAAACCAAGCTTCCAAGCTCCCAATCCAAGCTCCAACACCAAATCTAGGCTCTACCCACCTAGGTTGGGGAAGAATATAGGGTTAGGGTTAACACAAGTAGAAGAAATGGAAGGAGGAAGGAGAAAAAAATGGAGAAACTTACTTGTGAAGAAGAAGAAGAAGAAGAAGAAGAAGAAGAAGAAGAGAATGGGAGAAGGGGAGATGCTGTTTCCACGGGTGAGGGGCTAGAATAGGGCCGGCCACACCTAATTAAAGGGTCTCACAAATTCCAAAATACCCAAAATGCCCTCCTAACTTGGGTTTTGGGTTTTGGGTTCCAAAAGCACTCAAACTAACTCCAAATCTCTCCAACTAACCCATTAAAAATATAATAAATATTCTAAAATCCAAAAATAAGTCTCACAAGGGTGTGGGCTGGGTCGGACATGGGTCCACTAGGGTCTGACATGGGTCCAGGCTAGCCAAAATCCTAAAACAATCAATATAAAAATAATACAATCAATAATTAATTATA
Source organism: Iris macrosiphon (assembly GCA_036927795.1). Taxonomy (NCBI): domain Eukaryota; kingdom Viridiplantae; phylum Streptophyta; class Magnoliopsida; order Asparagales; family Iridaceae; genus Iris; species Iris macrosiphon. The sequence continues at coordinate 50,300,729 of JAYESA010000017.1, read as the reverse complement.
AATACAATTAATTATAAATAATACACAATTAACTAAATAAAAAAAATACCCGGCTCTGGAAATGGGGTGGTGATAAGCCTATCCTCCTTAGATAATTTTGTCCTCAAAATTTAAAGTCAATTGCACTTCTCTCTAGGTCAAACCCCCAACAATCACAGTCAAGAAATTCTACCTAAACAACATGCAAAATCAGGGTCCTACTGGTCGTGTTATCACAGTCTCAATTAGGGTCACTACACTATCTACCACAGCACAAAGAAAATCTAACAGGTACTAATGAAGCACACCACAAAGAATGGAAAAGGACAGGAAGAAGAACAAAGAGACAGGCCTTCTAACCCGACACCCGTAGCATCAGCCTCCTCGACCGTCAACGCATAAGCCCTGCCCTGCTAGGGTGTATCCCTCTGCTGGTGCGGGGCATGATGCTGTGCCACAGGTGGCCTAGCTCCAACTCTCTGATCCTGTGCTCCACCCAATGGAGGTGCAGTGGGGCAATCTCGCATCTGGTGAGCAGCGGATCCACAGAACAAACACACCTTCAGCCTCCTCCTACAAACATCCCAAGTGTGTCCTGTCTTTCTGCAGTAGGCACAAGTGGGCACCCTCTGATCCTGACCCTGCTGCGCTGACTTCTGCACATAGGGACGCTTAGTCGGTCCCGCACTGCCACTCGCACTGCCTGAATCATCCCTGCCTCTCTTGGACTTGAGCTCCAAGTCATCCTCTGTTCTTTGAGTGTCTCCTACTATCTGCTCGAAAGTTGCCTCGCGGTCGCTCCTGGTCAAAGACTTGACCGCCATGACCAAGCCCTTGCGAAACTTCCTCGCCTTAGCTGCCTCACTCAAGCCATCTACAAATCTGCCCAGATGGCAGAACTCTGCTGCGTACTCGTCCACCGTCATGCTCCCTTGGACGAGTGCCTCAAACTGGCTCTCCAAAGCACTGAGCGCCACATCTGGGAAAAACTTCTCCTTAAAAAGCCTCTTAAAAGCCTCCCAAGTAAGCCCTGGCGCTGCGATCCTCGTATCTGTACGATACCATGTCAAGGCGAGGTCGAACATCTGACTGACCGCTGCCTCTATCTGCATGCTGTCTGGAATCTGTGCCAGCCTGAAGATCCCCTTAATCTGCTCTATCCAGTCATCCGCGTACAGGATCCCTTCTGTACCACGGAACTCCTTGGGCCGCATCCTCTGGAAGTCAATGATACTACCCGGCCTCGGATGTTGTGCCTGATCTGCCTGTGGCTGAATCTGAGCCACTCTATCTACTGCCGTCATTACCACCTGGTGGACGTTCTCAATGCCCAGTCTCATCACATCCACCTGACGGTGCTGTGCATCCATCATTTCCTTGAAGAACATAAACAACTGCGAGGCATCTACTGGAGCAGGAAGTGGTGGAGGAACCACCGGAATGACTGGGGTAGTCCTCGGATCGACAGGTGAAGGAGGATCCCCGAGAGAAATTGATGCTCCCTCGACCGCAGGAGTGGTAAGTGGAGCGGTAGCAGCTGTATGAATACGAGCTGGACGAGAGGTAGCAGACCTCTCAGTGGCAACTGCTGAAATAGTACGATGGGATCGTGTCTTCGGAGGCATCCTGAACACAGATCAAAAGAAATCAATACGACGCAAGATACGATATCATCAAAGAATGACAGTAATATTTCAAAAGAAACAATTTCAGAATAATTAGATTAGAATTCTTCCTAGTCGTGATTGAGTACACTCTCATCCTAGATCCTAGATCCTATAGCAGGCTCGCAGCAGTACAACTAAATTGTTGTACCACCACGATATCGTACTAATTGCGAATCGAGACCTGCATAGGGCCGCCACCAAAAACGTGTCACGATCCGCACCCGAAAAATCGGGGATGAGTCGTAGGTACGTCCAGCCTACGCCGCAGCAACGACAGTAGAACGCTGTCTAGGTCAACTATCTAGATAACAATCTCACACAATCAATATATAAACCTGTCAAGATCTCAACTCCAAACGGAGGAGCAATATCATAATGATAATCAAGTACTCAATCACGAATCTAAGCACGATAAGATAACCAAGAAGACTAACAACTCCAAAGTCTAACCAACAACAACTACTACAACAACCACAACATCAATAATAATAATACATCATCCAAAATAATATACAATACAAGGTCTCAATCCAAAACCGAAGACAACTCCGGTACCAAAAGCTAATAAAAACAACAACAAGGTCCTAGTGATCCCGGCTACCAACCCGAAAATCATTTCTAAACTAGAGGGTCCCTGTATGCACCATCGACAGGCTCAGGTCCATAAAACGTCGGACACCACTCCTCCGGATACTCTGAAAAATATGTCCAGTCAGGACTGGAGCAAGTACATCTCTAACAGCAGTTCCATTTAAATGATAAAAACTATAAAATAGTTATAACAAGTAGCAAGAAGAATGAAGCAAGTATAAAACAAGAAATATACATGTATCACTGGTGCATAAAGGTAAAAATGCATGGATATCAGGGCAAGATAGTAATGACTGCAAGATACAAGAAATCTAAGCTAAGATCAAGTCCGTGCACATGAACGTGTAGTGAGTCCAGCATGAAATACATAAAAAGTGTCAAGTCCAGAAATATGTAAGTGAGACCAGCAAGAAATGCAAGAGAGTCCAGACTATAAAGAATGAACTCGGTGTCTTTGAAATACTTGTTTCGACATATAAACGGCTAGGGGTAAGTACGGCTCACCGCGCACTGGGTGCGCGACTGCTATCATTCCAGATTAGACCAGAGGGAGTGATTCCTGATGATTCCAGATAGGAATTTTTACATGTCTACTCGAGTATTTCTCTGCCCCGACTAATACAAGTGAATCCAAGACCCGACACGTAAATCAAGATGAGTCCAGCCTAAAATATGAGTGATGCCTGTAGTGATGCCTGTAGGTGATGCCAGTAGTGATTCCAGAATAGAGGCCAAAAACATGAAATGTACGTGTCGCAAGTAAATGAATCCAGAAATACCAGTCAGTGTCCCGTATTGTGCCAGAATAATCAGATGATACTATACTAGAAGCTGAATCATAATAATCATCAGATAATGAAAACTATCAGAGAATATACTCGCCTGACGTCCTGAGCAACTGGCGATCCGAACTGGTATCGCAAGGACCTATTACGAAAAACAAGGTTAAACAGGGTTCTAATGAGTTAAACAGACATAAAATAACTAAAAATAGGCTTCTAGGGTCGTTCTAGGTCAAACGGGTCAAACCGGTGAAATCTGGGTCAAAAAGTCAACTCTATGTCCAAAAAGTCAACTCTAGGTCAAAACTAGGTCAAAAGTTGACTTTGGCGGTCAACTGAGTCAACTACGGTCAAGTCTAGGTCAAACTAGGGTGCTCCTGAAATTCTAGGTCAAACCGAGGTCATTAAGGTAGAAAACTCACAAACTCGCCTCTTTGAGATACCGGGATACCCTCGGTATCCGATACCTCAACCTACGCTATATACCCCGCCTATACCCTCTAAAACCTATGCTAGCACGCGTAAATATATACACATAAGCATATAAAAGTCACTCCAATACTATTCCTAGGCTATTGCTCAAATACCCCGCTCGAAACTCAATACCTTGGTTATCTCAAGGTATTGAGATACCTCGGTATCTCAAGGTATTGAGATACCGCTCTAAACTCAACCCGACTACCCCTCTAGCTAACTTACTATGCATAAACATATATATATATCTAGCTATAATCTAGGCTAGAATATAGATATCTAATACATATAGGCATATACCTATATATCTACATACATATATACAAATATACATATCCACAAACACGTATACATATTACCTTGCCTTACCTATACGTATATATTTACATCTATATCTAGTTATATCTAAACTATCTATCTAGCTATATGCCTATCTATCTATCAATCTATATCTTATCCATCTATCTATGTATCTAATATCTATTTATCTATGTACCTATCTATCTATCTATCTATCTATCTATCTATCTATCTATCTATCTATCTATCTATCTATCTATCTATCTATCTATCCATCTACCTATCTATCTATCAAACTATTTACCTATCCATCTAATATCTATATAGTATCTATCTATTTATCTTTAACTATCTTGGTATCTATTTACCTATGTATCTATCTAATCTATTTATCAATCCGTCTATCTATCCATCTACCTATTAATCTATCTATCTATATAACTATCTAGATATCTACCTATCTATCAATCTATCTATTCCTCTATTTATCTATCTATAATTCTATTTATCTTATCTATAAATCTAGCTATCTATCTACCTAATTATCTACTAATCTATCTATATATCTATATATATATACCCCTCTCTACCTCGCATTTGCTGCTGCTGCTGCTCTGAATGCTTGAAGAGGCTGCTGCTGCCCCCCTCAATTGCTGCTGCAGCTGCTGCCTGTGCTGCTACTGCTGCTGTTTATGCTGCTGCACCTGCTGCTGGTGCAGCAAGTTGCTGCTGCTGCAGCTGCTGTTTAGGTTTCAGCCCCCCCTTCTCTCATACACACACACACACACACTCCTATACACATATATATATATATATATATATATATATATATATATATATATATATCACTATATATATATATACATACATATATATAATTCTATAGATATATATACACACTAACTTATATATATTCATATACACATACTTATGTATAAATACACACACACACATACAAGCACACACATATATCTATATATATACAAACATACATCTATATATACATACACACATATATCTATATATATATACACACTAATATATATATATATATATATATATATATATATATATATATATATATATATATATGTATGTGTGTGAGTGAGTGTGTATATATATATATATATATATATATATATATATATATATATATCCTCACACACACTCACACTCACACACCCTCACACACACACCCTCACACACACTAGCACACACTCTCACAAACACACAACCACACACACAAACACTCCTACATATATATATAAATATATATACATATATACACACAAACTCAAACTCATATAGATATATATATATATCTAAACACTGACTCACACTCACACACACACTCACCTACACACATACACTAGCACCAACACTCTCACACAAGCACTCACTAACACACTCACACAAGCACTCACTAACACACTCACAAACACATAAAAATACACATATAAATAGAAATATATATATATATATAGAACAGACACAAATATATATACATATATATATATATATATATATATATATATATATATATATATATATAAACACAACACACATGCAACACACAACACAACGCACACAACGCCCACAACGCTCACCAACCCGCGCCCAACGACCCCGACACGCACAAACACCTATAAATATATAAAATATAGCCCGAGAATTCTAGCACACACTTCCCGATACTAACCCAACGCGCGCACAAGCCCAAAACTAGAAAACTACGCCGAAATGGCCGTTCGGTCATTTCTACGAACACGCGGTGTGCGGTTCAAAAAACCTCCTGAAACGCACAACAAACCAACTCAGAATCGGCCCAAAATTAACCTACGGGTCCTAAACGATGTCTATATCCTAGAAAAAATGCTACCGCATCGATTCTAGGTCCGTGGTGGAAACGCGCACGCACTTAGAATCGACGACGACGAAAACCCCAAAAATGCCCGAAACGCTGGTTTCTTCGCGACACGGCTTCCCGTGTCCGGACGAAGACATGCACTCACCCTCAAGACACCCAACAATGTCTACCTAGGTCCGTCTAACCTAGGGCATCACCCAAAATTGGCCAAATTCGGATTCCACCCGAAATTGACACAAAACCTAGTGTTAAAGTCTCTAAACTCAACCCAACTAGTTCCAACTTCCTCCCACGGGTAGCCTAAGGGTCTAGGAAGGTTCTAAACTATTAATTACACTATAAAAGAGTAATTACAAGGGGGAAAATTAGGGTTTACCTCTTGGGAGTTGGAATCCCAAGCCAAAATCTCCAAAATGCTCCAAATCCACCAAACCAAGCTTCCAAGCTCCCAATCCAAGCTCCAAGACCAAATCTAGGCTCTGCCCACCTAGGTTGGGGAAGAATGTAGGGTTATGGTTAACACAAGTAGAAGAAATGGAAGGAGGAAGGAGAAAAAAATGGAAAAACTTACTTGTGAAGGAGAAAGGAAGAAGAAGAAGTAGTGGAGAAGAAGAAGAAGAAGAGAATGGGAGAAGGGGAGTTGCTGTTTCCACGGGTGAGGGGCTAGAATAGGGCCGGCCACACCTAATTAAAGGGTCTCACAAATTCCAAAATACCCAAAATGCCCTCCTAACTTGGGTTTTGGGTTTCGGGTTCCAAAAGCACTCAAACTAACTCCAAATCTCTCCAACTAACCCACTAAAAATATAATAAATATTCTAAAACCCAAAAATAAGTCTCACAAGGGTGTGGGCTGGGTCGGACATGGGTCCACTAGGGTCTGACATGGGTCCAGGCTAGCCAAAATCCTAAAATAATCAATATAAAAATAATACAATCAATAATTAATTATAAATATAATTAATTATAAATAATACACAATTAACTAAATAAAAAAATACCCGGCTCTGGAAATGGGGTGGTGACAGAGTTCCATCTAAATGCTCACCTAGAAGTTGTTGTTGTAGGAGAACTTTACTCAAGTAATCTTTCCAAGATATACCAGAGTGTAGAGTATATGATCGAGGAATATCCTCAAGAGTCCGGATCATACGCTCTAATTGGCCATCCATATATGGGTGGTATGCTGAACTGAATCTCAAATAGGTTCTCAAACTTTGCTGAAGACTCTGCCAAAAGTGTGAGGTCAACCTGGAGTCCTTGTCTGATACTATGCTAACTGGCACTCTATAAATCTGACTATCTACCTCATGTACATATCAACCAACTGGCCTATAGTCTTACCTACTCTGAAAGATAGGATATGAGCAACTGTAAACTCCCTCGACCAATTTAGGACTATTTTAATTTAGATTGAGATACTAGGATTAATTTGGATACAATTAGGATTTATGTGTAATAATTATATGTCTTAATGCACCTTACCGTTGTTTCGATGTTTGGAGCGCTTCACTAGTAGTTACCTTCAAACAAATTTTATATACATCTCCTAGACATGCCAGATTACCCATCTGACCATTGTGTAACTTTTAGATACTCAATATTGTGCTTTAGTTTAGCTGCACAATATTCGTTGCAAACGTCCATGAATAATTTCAACAAATCCAATTTCTCTTAATTGGCCATTTATATTTAAATTTGAGGCACAACCACAACCCAATTCCCTATAAACCCAAATTAGGGTATTAACCTATTCTGAGCCTGCTACGTCCATGACTCTTGTGTACCACCCAAATTTAATCTCATGTATTCTCAATTGACAAAAGAACACATTGTTCATTTGTTTTAATTAAATTAAATTATAAACAATCTCACCCAAAGCAAGCCCCAACCAAGCCCATGTACACTCTTTTATGTGGACCGGTTACCCACCCCAAAGAGCCCAGACATGCCCAAATCCCGAGGTCAACCCATATTTCCCCTTCCCTATATAAATACACATTATTCCCTATTGGAAACCATAGATTTATAAACACCAACACCACCATCATATATACTAGCCGAATCCCCCTTATAAAACCCGAGAACCCCCTCCCCCTTCCCCGACTTCCCAACACCATCACCACCTCAGGCCGCCACCCCATAGCCACCGGACCACCCCCTCAGGCCGCCACCCCCTAGCCACCGGACCACCCCCTCAGGCCGCCACCCCCTAGCCACCGGACCACCCCCTCAGGCCGCCTGCACCGTGCCATCACCATCCCCGTCACCAGTATCAACTCTATCCAACCCGACCCCTTGCCGAACCCAACTGCTTCCAGACCGGACCACCACCTCCAGTACCGCCAACCACCACCACCAGCCGACCAGCACCGCCTTCCCCGCCATCCCAGCACCGTCCCCCACCGGCCAAGCCCCGCTGCCAGGCTGCTGCTGCCGCTGCTGCACCTGCTGTAGTTACTGCCGCCGCTTCCATTAACTGCTGTACGACGTCGGAGCTCCGCCCACGCCGGAGGACATTCGCTGACGAGCCAGACCCCCCCTCTCGGCTACGACCAGGTAATACATGCTGTTCTATTAATAACTTCATGTGTCGTCGGGTCATCGTGTCATGGTATCACCTAAAGGACACAAGTAAATCATGTAAAATATATATGTGTATGTAGGTATGTTAATTAGATTAGAATAATAATTAATAAGTTAGTAATTAATAAATGAGTAAATGACCCTAATAATATGACTTGTTATAAGAACTTGTAATTCACCAAAAATCTAGACATTGACCAAGTACACAGTAACATGAGGAATAAGGACATAAAATTATAAAAAAAATAAGTAGTTCCGTAAAACCCATAACTTGTTAATTTATTATCGCGAGAGACACGGTAACTGAGGACATGACACATGTGCATCTTAGCTACATGCACACGCGATACTGTAGTCGACCAGCCGTGATCTTGCGTCAGTACCTAAGAGCAGCGTTGTAGTTCCGTGTATGTATTGCTTTAATGTATGATGTTAGAATTTCTATATTATATTGTATGTTTAGGGTCACTGGACCAGCCAGGAGATACTGTAGGAGCAGGCTATTGACATTCACAGCTTGAGGACCCAGGCAAGATACCTTGCCATATATACTGTTGAAATTAAATGATGCATATATTGTATGATATCTTGTTGCTTTATTTTATATGACTGTGCGCGTCCGAGATTGACTCGGGTACAGTCGACGGATGCGTCGATGAGTAGTGTACTTGACCTAGTCACTAGCAGACTCACCCCCATTGGGAGGATACTCTGATATCTTCCGAGACCTGACACTCCTACACGTTTCATAGTAACAAATTCATATTGGGATACTGGTTCGCATACTCGACTAGCTATCGGTGCGTGCGACATGCATCATGGTTAGTACGTAATTCAGGATTATATGGTATTAGAGACTTGGCATATAGATACATGGTATGAACGTCGAGTATTTGACTTGTATATCTACATTGGGCGGGAAGGACGACTAGTAGGCGTATGGGATACCCACCTCCTTTATACAGATACCGCGCTCGACGGAATGATACGAACGTATATGCTTATACACATACCACGTTCTTTAGAGTGTTGAACGATACTTGGTGATTTTTACAGATACCACACTCTATAGAACGTTGGACGTTATTATAGTATAACGCCCGTATTATAGGGGACATATGTGGCATATACTAGCCAGTTGTCACGATTGGTGAATTATGTCAGCATATGTCTAGCTTACACCTTCCCATATACTCAACTTGTGCTCATATTACATTCACATAGATGGCTAGCACACCCTTTATTTATTTTATTAAGTATTTATATATATGGTATGCTTCTATGTATCTTGTTACGTCCCTCTGAGGACCTGGTACCTTTCCAGATTTGGACGAGACATATTACCCCACAGTGTACGGCCCCGGACAGGAGACTAGGTACGCCACCATGGAGGAGCTAGAGGTGCTACTATCAGAGTTTTCGTGATCACTTGGTAGGCCTTCTGCCTAGGACTGGGAGCATCATTATCTAGTCAGCCGATGCCCTAGTCATTACTTTTTTTATCTGTCATTCAGTACTTTTATTTCATTATAGTAGTGGGTTTGTCCCCACCAGACATTCTTGGTTGTACTATGATATTTTGAGACTGGCGTTTATCTTCCAGTATTTATTTTAGTACTTTCTTGCTGATTATATTGTGGATGAGATTAGATTACCTGTTGTTGATTGATATTGGACATGTTAGTATTTTAGGACAGCATAACACTCTTCGTTAGGATCTATTAAATTAGGATATCCTTGGAGACGTGACAGCTGGCTATTGCCACTTGGCCTGGTCTCGTGTATTATTGGGACTGGGGCGTGACATGGTTTTAGTGGTGGCCCATGCAGGTCATATTTTTCGCTTGTGGTATGGTAACATGCCCAGCGAGCCTGCAATAGGATAAAAATTACTAGGTCTCATCCACTTTGATTACGTCTTTGAACTTTCTTCGTATTACTTCTAAATATCTGCATCCTATTTGCTTGAATCCATACTCTTTTAATAAAGTCCTATCTCTTGCAGCAAGATGAACTTGTGCAGTGGACGAGGAGCACCCGGTGCCGTAGTGCTAACCGACACCACCTAGAGGGTGGAGATACCCCAGGGACTACCCAGAGAGGAACCACCACTACAGGCCCCGCTGATTCATTGGCGCGAGACTTCTCAGGGCGATCCTACACCACAACACGAGGGACAGACCTCCCAGACGATCCCCACGCAGCATTTTGAGGGCCAGACTTCGGGAGCTACACCGATGCCGTAAACCGAGAGGCCGACATCTGAGGAGACACCTACCGCACAACCGGAGGTCCCATTACCACCACCTCCACCTTATCCACCCCAGATGCCATAATCAGATGGACAGCCATAGATGCTTCAGTTCTTTCAGGCTATGATGCAGGCACAGTGACATCAGACAGAGATATTGAGATAGAGTTTGATGGCAGTTCTAGAGAGGACACCTGTCCCAACACTAGTACCAACACCTCCACCAGCTCAGACAGGTGGTATTGTACGATGGTTCCGCCAGATGGGCCCAAATACTTTTTTGGGCAACGAGACTGCAGAGGAGATCTCTAATTGGGTCGTCAACATGGAGATGTTACTAGAGGCTTCTCAACTACATCCAGACCTTTGGATGACCGCAGTGAGGGCCCAACTGAAGGGCAATGCCTATCACTGGTGGGATTCTATTGAGCGCAGTATAAACAAGACCCAGACATGGGAGCAGTTCTTAGAGCACTTCAATGCGAAGTATTTCCCGGCTACAGTCAAAAATGCCCTGTACTCCCAGTTCCTATATCTAGAATAAGGGAATATGACTGTTGACGCATATGACGTAGAGTTTAGCCGTCTCAGCAGATTTGGTGCCATCTTGATACCCAGCGACCTAGAGAAGGCCCAGAGATTCCATCACGGCCTCACTTTCGAGCTATAGAGGTATACCACCACTCAGGCGAGGATTTCTTATGAGGAGGTTCTTGTAGGGGCGAGGATCCAGGAGGCCATCGACAGAGGAGTAAGATGTTCCAACATGACTACACCAGCCAGAGCCCAGCCCGGAGCAAGGGGACCGATCCGTCGTCCCGGAGCACAGACGCAACAGAGGATAGCACCATACCAGCAGGAGGAGCTTCCGACTTGTCACCATTATGGCAAGAAGGGACACGTTATTAAAGATTGTCGAATAAAGTTAGGATTGTGCATGATATGTGGATCAAGGTAGCACCTTGTCAGAGATTGCCCATAGCGCAGAGACGTAGCACCACAAACAGGACAGAGGCCAGCAGCACCAGCCCCGAGGATACTACCCCCGCTAGGAGGTCAATATCCACCAGCACTCAAAGGATTTCAGAGGGGACCACCCTTGGCCCCATAGGAGGCACAGTTTGATCGAGCCCGACAGCAGACTGGAGGGAAGAGGCACAGACAGACCTTTGCACTAGCAGCTACTGAGGAGGAAACAGAAGGGGAAGCTATCACAGGTACTATTTTAGTTGCATCATTACCTGCGACTATATTGTTTGATTCTGGTGTTACGCTATCTTTCATATCTAGTAGATTCGTAGCAATGCATAGAGTAGCTACTTCCCCCTTACCTAAGAGTTGGAAGATTCTTACCGGAGGAGGTATCGTGCCGGTTACCAGCACTATTAGAATGTGCTCGGTAGTCGTGTACGGTAGAGAGATGAAGAGTACGATTCTTGGTATTACCTATGCCATACTTTAACGTCGTACTAGGCATGGACTGGTTAAGCTAATATAATGCCGTACTGGACTGTCGAAAGGGTAGCATCACTTTTAGACCGCCAGATCAACCGGAGTTCGAGTACATACGAGGGACCGTCGAGCAAGGAGTAGGATAGGCAACTGGAACTTACATGGCTATGGAGATGGTACCCCCACCGATAGTTGTAGAATTCGAGGATGTTTTTCCGGAAGAGTTGCCAGGTTTACTGCCAGATAGAGACGTGGAGTTCACCATTGAGCTAGTACCCAAAGCAGCACCGGTATCTTCTAATATATACTGATTGGCGAAGAAGGAACTAGATGAGCTACAGTTAGAGGAGTTGCGAAACAAAGAATTTATCCGTCCTAGTGCATCACCCTGGGGAGCACCAGTGTTGTTTGTACCTAAGAAGGATGGGATAATACGAATGTTCATTGATTACAGAGCCCTTAATAATTTGACTATCAAGAACAAGTACCCCTGCCACGGATTAATAATTTGTTCGACCAGCTGACAGGAGCAGTGGTGTTCACAAAGATCGACTTGAGATCGGGTTATCATCAAGTAAAGGTGCGAAGAGAAGACATTCAAAAGATAGCATTTAGGACTCGTTATGGTCACTATGAGTTCTTAGTGATGCCTTTTGGACTGACAAATGCGTCTGCTGTATTTATGAACTTGATGAACAGAGTCTTCCACCAATACCTAGACCAGTTTGTGGTAGTATTCATCGACGATATCTTGGTGTATTCGAAGAGCCATGAGGAGCTCGAAGAGCACTTGAGACTAGTGTTAGAGACGCTGAGGAGAGAGAGGCTTTATGCCAAGCTGAGCAAGTGTGAGTTCCTTCTAGATCGTGTCACTTTTCTTGGACACGTTATCTCAGGAGATGGTATCTCAGTAGATCCGACAAAGATTTCATCAGTAGAGACATAGCCAACCCCTACCAATATCTCAGAGATGAGGAGTTTCCTAGGACTTGCCGGATATTATCGGAGGTTCGTAGAGAACTTTACAAAGATTGCAGAACCGATAACCTGCTTGACCCGTAAGGAGTAGGAGTTTACTTGGATAGAGGAGTGTTAGAAGGCATTCGATGAGCTGAAGAAGCGTCTGACTACGACACCTATCTTGACCATACCTTCTGGACCCGGAGGATTCGTGATCTATAGCGATGCATCCGGAAAAGGATTAGGATGTGTCTTGATGCAGCATGGAAAGGTTGTGGCCTATGCCTCTAGGCAGTTAAGGACCCATGAGAAGAACTATCCCACTCATGACTTGGAGCTTGCCGTAGTGATCTTTGCTTTAAAGCTTTGGAGATACTACCTATATGGAGAAAGAGTGGAGATATTTACTGATCATAAGAGCCTGAAGTACGTCTACACCCAGAAGGATCTTAACCAGAGACAGAGACGTTGGCTCGAGGTGATGACAGACTTTGAGATTAAGCTACAGTACCACCCTGGAAAGGCCAATGTAGTAGCTGATGCATTGAGCAGAAGACCCATGGCATTCTTCTTGACTAACCAACAACATCTGTTGAGAGATCTAGGGCAGATGGGTATAGATGTCATTATGCCCGGAATAGATGGAAAGTTGTTGAGTTTTCAGTTGCAATCGACATTAGTTTAGAGGATCAAGGCTGCTTTGCCGACATATGCCAGATTTTAGAGGCTTCGACAGAGGACAGAGGCCGGAATACAGACAGGATTGCGTATACACGAAGACAAAACTTTGAGATGTGGAGATCGTCTCTATGTTCCAAATGGAGAAATTTGTCAGGAGCTGATGACGGAGGCACACAGTTCCACCTACTCTATTCATCCCGAAGGCACGAAGATGTACAGAGACTTAAGACAGTACTACTGGTGGCATGGAATGAAGAGATAGATAGCTCACTTTATGGCGAAGTGCCTGGTGTATCAGCAAGTCAAGGCTGAGCATTAGAGGTTTGTAGGTTTACTTCAACCACTCCCGATACCGGAGTAGAAATGGGAGCACATCACTATGAACTTTGTTACGGGCTTCCCAAGGAGTCTTAGTGGTCGCAATGCTGTATGGGTAATCGTAGATAGACTCACCAAGTCTACACACTTTTTACCCTTTAGAGTTGGGCAATCTACAGAGGTCTTAGCAGATATATACATGAGGAAGATTGTGCGACTGCATGGAGTGCCAGTTAGCATAGTGTCTGACAGCGATACGAGATTTACATCTTACTTTTGGCGGAGTATGCAAGAGAGTCTCGACATCCGTCTAAAGTTTAGCATATTGTATCACCCGCAGACAGATGGCCAGTCCGAGTGCACCATTCAGATATTGGAAGACATGTTAAGAGCGTGCATGCTTGATTTCGGAGGATCATGGAAGGACCATTTGTATTTGGTCAAATTTTCCTACAAAAACAGCTATCAAGCGAGCATCCAGATGGCTTCCTATGAAGCGTTGTACGAAAGGAAGTGCCATTCCCCAGTATGTTGGAGCGATATAGGGGAGAGATAAATTCTAGGGCCAGAGTTGGTTGTTCGTACAGTGGAGAAGGTGAAGAAGATCCAAGGGCACCTGCGAGCAGCACAGGACATACAGAAGCATTGGGCGAATGTGCATCGACGACCCCTAGAGTTTCAGGTTGGAGATTATGTATTTCTAAAGATCTCACCTAGTCGAGAGACTATCAGATTTGGAGGCAGAGGAAAGCTGATTCCAAGGTACATCGGACCATTCGATATGTTAGAACGCATCAGAGAGGTTGCGTACAGGTTAGCCTTATCGCAGACTTTGGAAGGAGTGCATGATGTCTTCCATGTATCTCAGCTAAGGAGGTACATGCCAGTTCTGAGTCATGTGCTTGACCATTCAGAGATCACAGTCGGCCCGAGCTTATCATACCAAGAGGAGCCTGTTGAGATTCTGGACAGAAGCGAGAAGGTATTGCGAGGTCAGACTATCCCTCTAGTTTCTGTCGCATGGAGGCATCATGCACCAGGCGAGTCGACCTGGGAACGCGAGGAGGATATTCGACAGCGTTACCCCCATATCTTCGAAGGCCTAGGTATATAATAGCATTTTAATTTTAGTCAGTAGTTCTTACCATGCGTATATTCTAATTTCGAGGACGAAATGCTCTAAGGAGGGTAGATTATAAACCCCCTCGACCAATTTAGGACTATTTTAATTTAGATTGAGAGACTAGGATTAATTTGGATACAATTAGGATTTATATGCAACAATTATATGTCTTAATACATCTTACCGTTGGTTCGATGTTTGGAGGGCTGCACTAGTAGTTACCTTCAAACAAATTTTATATACATCTCCTAGACATGCCAGACTACCCATCTGACCATTGTGTAACTTTTAGATACTCAATATTGTGCTTCAGTTTAGCTGCGCAATATTCGTTGCAAACATCCATGAATAATTTTAATAAACCTAATTTCTCATAATTGGCCATTTCTATTTGAATTTGAGGCACAAACACAACCCAATTTCCTATAAACCCAATTTAGGGTATTAACCTATTCTGAGCCTGCTACGCCCATGACTCTTGTGTTCCACCCAAATTTAATCCCATGTGTTCTCAATTGACAAAAGAACGCATTGTGCATTTATTTTAATTAAATTAAATTAGATACAATCTCACCCAAAGCAAGCCCCAACCAAGCCCATGTACACACTTTCATGTGGACCGGTTACCCACCCCAAAGAGCCCAGACAGGCCCAAATCTAGAGGTCAACCCATATTCCCCCTTCCCTATATAAATACACATTATTCCCTATTGAAAACCCTAGATTTATAAATACCAACTCCACCATCATATATACTAGCCGAATCCCCCTTCCAAAACCCGAGTACCCCCTCTCCCTTCACCGACTTCCCAACACCATCACCACCTCAGGCCGCCACCCCCTAGCCACCGGACCACCCCCTCAGGCCGCCTGTACCGTGCCATCACCATCCCCGTCACCAGCATCAACTCCATCCAACCCGACCCCTTGGCGAACCCGACTGCTTCCAGACCGGACCACTGCCTCCAGCACCGCCAACCACCACCACCAGCCGACCAGCACCGCCTTCCCCGCCATCCCAGCATCGTCCCCCACCGGCCAAGCCCCGCTGCCAGGCTGCTGCTGCTGCACCTGCTGCACCTGCTCCAGTTACTGCCGCCTTTGCCATTAACTGCTGCACGACGTCGGAGCTTCGCCCACACCGGAGGACAGTCGCTGACGAGCCAGACCCCCCCTTTCGGCCACAACCAGGTAATACATGCTGTTATATTAATAACTTTATGTGTCGTCGGGTCGTCGTGTCATGGTATCACCTAAAGGACACAAGTAAATCATGTGATATATATATATGTATGTAGGTATATTAATTTGATTAGAATGATAATTAATAAGTTAGTAATTAATAAATTAGTAAATGACCCTAATAATATGACTTGTTATAAGAACTTGTAATTCACCAAAAAACTAGACATTGACCAAGTACACAGTAACATGAGGAATAAGGACATGAAATTATACAAAACATAAGTAGTTCCGTAAAACCCATAACTTGGTAATTTATTGTCGCGAGAGACACAATAACAATAACTGAGGACAGGACACGTGTGCATCTTAGCTACGTGCACACGCGACACTATAGTCGACCAGCCGTGATCTTGCGTCAGTACCTAAGAGCAGTGTCGTAGTTCCGTGTATGTATTGCTTTAATGTCTGATGTTAGAATTTCTATATTATATTGTATGTTTAGGGTTACTGGACCAGCCAAGAGATACTGCAGGAGCAGGCTATTGGCATTCACAGCTTGAGGACCCAGGCAAGATACCTTGCCATATTTACTATTTAAATTAAATGATGCATATGTTGTACGATATCATGTTACTTTATTTCATATGATTGTGCGCGTCCGAGATTGACTCGGGTGCAGTTGACGGATGCGTCGATGAGTAGTATACTTGACCTAGTCGCTAGCAGACTCACCCCCATTGGGAGGATACTCTGATATCTTCCGAGACCTGACACTCCTACACGTTTCACAGTGACAAATTTATATTGGGATACGAGTTCGCATTCTCGACTAGCTATCGGTGCGTGCGACATGCATTATGGTTAGTACGTAATTCAGGATTATATGGTATTAGAGACTTGGCATATAGATACGTGGTATGCACATCGAGTATTCAACTTGTATATCTACATTGGGCGGGAAGGACGACTAGTAGGCGTATGGGACACCCACCTCCCATTCTACTAAAAATGCTAAAGAATATCTTAATACATCTTTGTCCCTCTCGGGTGAACAAAATACTAGGAACTATGGGCTTCTAACATGATTTCGTGTCAGATATCTCCACTTGACACACAAAGATGACTCCTAAATCTAAGAGTTTTATCCTCATGAATACTCAACTCTAATTTGTGTCCTATCTCATAATCTGTCCTGAGTTATTGAAATATGGCATCTCCTGACTGTACTTCTCTGATCCTCTCAATAATGGCAAACTAAACTTGTAGATCTTGCATCAATATTGTATCACACGGTAGCACCACCTCAATTCTGATCTCCTGAAGGTAATCCAAGATCTCATGCTGCTCTTTCAAGAAGTAGCCTTAGTCAATGTGTCTACAAGGACGTTAGCCTTCTCTGTATGATACTAAAAGTCAAGATCATAGTCCTTCAGTAACTTCAGCCATCTTCTCTATCGTATATTGAGATCCCTCTATGTAAACACATACCTCAAGTTCTTGTGATCGGTACAAATCTCTACTCAATCCCCATAAAAATAATGCATCCAGAGTTTGAGTGCAAACTAAACTGTACCTAACTCCAGATCGTACATCGAATAGTGCCTCTCATGGTTTTAATATCGAGATGCATAAGCTACAACTCTGTCATGCTGTTGTAGAAGCAAAAAAATACTATAGCCCGCATAGAGCTAATACCGCTTAAAATATGATAATACGGCAAGACGGAAGTCGCATAATAGGCTTCATGCGGCCTGAACAATCAAGTCGAAGAGAAGCCATATGCGACCTGATCAACCAAGTCACAGAGAAGCTGCATAGTATACTATATGCGGCCTGAACGACCACAGAACATGGAGGCCACATAAGGATCCCCTGACACAGATTTTGATATTTGTCAGAGGCTCTGACACATCACTCATCACTATGAGATGCTTTGAGACTCATGAAGACGATGCCTCAGAAGAAAATAATGGGTCACATCAGTATATTAATTGCTTCGACAAAAGTGTCATGCCACGTATTCCCTCGTATGTGGCTATACGACCCATACGGCCTCTCCAACATGCGGCCAGAGTGTCCATTTGACCAAGGCCCAATCGAGAGCACATATGCGGCTACACGACCCATGCGGCCTCGCCAACATGCGGCCAGAGTATCCATTTGACCAAGGCCCAAACGAGATCACGTATGCAGCTGCTCGACCCATGCGGCCTCGCCAACATGCGGCCAGAGTGTCCATTCAACCAAAGCCCAAATAAGAGCACGTATGTGGCTACTCGACCCATGCGGCCTCGCCAATATGTGGACTAGTTGTTATGCGGCCTCTAGCTTACAAGATCTTTCCATTACAACTGCAGAGATCTTAGAACAGTTGGTGCTGACTACGTGTCCAGCTGACCAAGTTATGCCCACAACGGGTTGATAACAACCCCGAGGTCTTATCAACAACATATCTCAACCAAGATCATGTGGCAATCTGCCTATGGCATGTGGCATAGTTGCAACCGTATTCTTTTGAAGGAGCCTTATGCTGACACCAAACAGAGGTATATACGACACATATAGTCCATCAGCACGATGACTATAAATAGGAGCAACTTGAACGTTCAAAAGGTTAACTTTTTTTCTTCAGAGAGATATTGGACCAAGAAATAAGGCTGACTATCTGTGAATCTACACTCAAGTAAGAGAGAAGAGCTTCTGCATCGGATCATCCATAGAGTAAAGAGAGTTCCTACACTCCTAACCCTCCATTATCACCCCCAGAAAATAACTTTGTACTTCGATTGAATTCTAGGACTTTTCTTTGTACTTTTTTTAGTTTGTTTATTTGAATCAAGTTCTTTCCAACTTTCATATTTATGGAAAACACGGTGGCGACTCTGCTGGGGATGTCCTTCTTCTCTGTTGAGAAGTCAGTGACACAGTCCGATGCGACCAAGTTGGCTCGACGCAAATAATGCTGGTAGTCCACTTCGACCAGCAAGCGTTTGAGGAAATACTCCCGGAAGGAAGTGCTAATCCTTTGTCACTACCACATTTCCAGATGAGGGCATTTGTGTAAATTCACTATTTGGAATAATTATGTATTTCATTAATCTGTTGAGTTTGATAAACTATTTTTTATATTGTTAGTGATATTTGGTTTTAGGTAAAACCCTAGAATGCATTAGGACAATCCTAATGACTAAACCCTAATTTGAAAACCCAGTTCTAGAGAAACCCTAGAATTCAAATTTTAGGTTTGGACCTCAAACCTTAGACGGACTAAACCTGAGTTAATTAGGTTCTACATGACCTAACCTGGGGGGGGGGGGTTTAACCTAAAACTATGCATTAGAAACCCTAACTGGTTTTAATATAAAAGGGAGTCTCTCTCAAAGCCATCCTTCATGTAGAAAGAAGAAACCCTAGCCTCCATAAGAAAAACCATCTTTCCCCCACCACAAATTCGGAATTAAAACCCTAGGATTCCATCTTCCTCCTCCAAAGCAAGGGAAGCAAGGAACTTGGGTCAAGAAGCCTTGGGAAAGAAGAACCTTCATAGGGAAACCATCTCCCTATAGGTAAAACTCTATTTTTATTCAATTAAATTATGTTTTTCATTATTGTTGGCCATTAGGAGCCAACCAAATTGGTTTGGATTTCGATTTTAGGGTTTCTACCTGGAGATTTAGGAGAAACTAGGGTTTTGGTATTCCAACGAGGGTTTTCCCCAAAATTCGTGGACCCTAGATCATAAGGGTTTGCATGTAGGCTGAACATATCACATACGTATAGATTTAATCTTGAATTTAGGGTTCTGATTTGGGGTATTCAAGAGCTTAGTGTAGAATCTGATTTTTTCAGCCCTAGGTGTTCGATGAAATGCCTCACAGGGGTTTACCTATCTATGTATCCTAATTTTTGCATTGTTTGATATATAAAACTATATACATGTTGTAATTACTGGAGTTGTCAATTATGTGTTGGATTTTTCCCTGTACAGTTGATGATTGGAGATGAGCATGCAGTCGGGTGTATTGGGGCTGATCTGTGCAGTGTAGTAGGGAAAAACTGTGCAGTCGGGTATTTGTGTGAACTGTGTTTGTATCAGTGTGGGTTTTGTGTCCCCGTGTCACTGTGTATCAGCCCTTAGGGGAGAGAGTTCTGTGTAGAGTCGGGTTGGGAGTGTTAGAGCCTTGTATCAGTGTGTAGGTCTTAGAGTTTCAGTTGGGGGTTTCACTTCACAAGTGTGTATCAGTTAACCAGTGTGAGTTTTTGCCTGTGGTTAGTATATCAGTAGGTTGTAGGTAAAGTCTGAACAATTTTAGACTGTGAACTAGAGAGTGTAGTGTGTTCCAGGTTTCAGTCAGATGTCTGTGTGTGAGTGAATGAGTATCTAAGTGTCTGCTGTGTGTAGAGTAAGGTGTAATCAGTATGTATGTATATGTGTGTGCAGTGAGATACCCATGTACTGTGTCAGTATGTGTGTGGGGGGGGAAGTCTGAGAGCAGTTCAGTTAGAAATAGAGTGTGTATCAGTCAGTAACTTGTGTGGGTGTGAGTTCCATAGAACCTAGTATACCTGTGTGTGAGATGAGTGCCTGTGTATTGGTGAGTATTCTGTGTGTGCCAGTGAGTGGTTCAGCAGTGTGGGTATCAGTATTTGTCTCAGAAATATGTGTGTGTGAGGGAATGACCTATGTGCTAGATGCCTGGGTATATCAGTAGACAGAACTGTGGGTAGTGTGGTAAGCAGTGAACCAGTGTCAGTGTCCCAGGCTTATCCTCCAGCACCTAGGTGTCTGTGTTCCCTAGCTGTGTGTTTATGTATCAGTGTGAACCAATGTGTAGGTGTGTAGCTGATAATTTTCCAGGTTCAATAATGCAACTGTGTGTGTAAATCTGTGTTAGGGGTGAGCAATATGACTATCTGAGTCTGAAACTGTAGTGTGTGTCAGTTAGAATGCCTGTGAGATACATGAGTGGTACCTGTGTGTGTATCTATGTATGTGCCAGTATAGGTGAGAGTGTGTGTGTGTTCCAGAAGTCAGTGTGAGTGCAGTGTAGGAATTTAGTTCCTGTGAGGATAGCTGTGTGTGATCAGTGAGTATGTGAGGTATTAGAGCAGTGGGGAAACTGTGTCAGTATGTGTGTAGGTGTTCAGTGAGCTATGTGTGGCTGTAAGTGAGTTAGAGGAGTACCCAAATTTCAGTTTGTGTCTGTGAGTATGGAAACCAGTGGGTATGTTCCTGTGTGTGTGCACCCTGAGTGATACCTGTGAGTATGTATCAGTGTTTATGTGTCCAGGTAGTTAGGTAGTTAAGTTCAATACTAGATAATGATACTAGTTAGATATGATTTTACCAAGTGTAGCAGCAACATTAGGAGTTAGAGTATAAGATTTGTATGTAGGTTAGGTAATATAAATATGTATGTCTATGTCAGTTAAGACATAAGTGTTAGTTATTATATACCAATATACATAGAGTATCATATTCCTTATATAGTTAGTACTAGTTAGTTAAGTGACCTTTTAGACTAGTTAACTAGTTTGAACCCTAAACCTTAGTATGACCTAGAAACCTCGTTTTTAATTAGTTAATCATGCTCCTTTCTTTAATTCATTATCCTGACATAAATTTTTCCATAAATAGGTCATTGTGATTCCACTTTGGACCTCGATCCTTATACTTTGCTTAGGACCACAGGCGAGTACATTCTCTGACAGTTTTCATTGTTGATTATTACTATAATTCAGTTGTATTACATACTTGATTCCGACACTATGGATACACAGGTTAGCACCCTAGATCCCCATCATGAGGAGTCGTGATTGGAATCCATCGTGCTAGCTGGGGGATGGGGAACTATTAGTAGATTATGTGATCATATCCAACCCTCTACATGCATCATAGCTCACCCCACTTCTCACGTCGGGTGCAGCCTGACCTTTTACATGTATCATAGCTGTTATATATGATTAGCCTGACCACTACATGCATCATAGCTAACCATATGGTTAGCCTGACCTACAAGAATCATAGCTAATCATATATAACCAGCCTGATCAAGTCCCAAGCCGATCACATAATAAACTGATAATGCAAACACTTAGCTAGATGTCTATTTATTCAGATCCACTTGTTCTAGCATTCACTGTCTATTGTTCATTGCTAGATGCTCTATTGCCTATTTCCATTTTCTCCAGTACTTTACATTTCCAGCATTTATTTCCATCTTGTATTTCTTACACTGTTTATAGTCTTTGTCAATTTAATGAAACTGCTGTTAGTGCTTGTGCTTCGCTCCAATCCTGACTGGATAACATTTTTCAGAGGACCTGGAGGATCTTTGCCCCACTCATTACGGCCCAGGATTAGAGGGAGATTTCACTCCAGAAACCCCAGAGGAGTTGCCTAGACTAGAGGAGAATGTACCTGGCTGTACTTAGACTGTTTTTCTGCAATTATTGTTCTAGACTGAGACTGAGTTGTATTTATTATTCTGTGATTTTGTGAGGTCATCTAGACCCAAGATTTGAGTTGGACTTATTATGGTTGGTTTATATTAGAACTCTTTTCTATTCTCATCGTGCCATTATTTTCTATTAGCTTGTGATTTAGTATATCATAGAACTGTGGATTATTTATCATTGTCCTCCGTGCGGAGTTGAGACTATTGACAGGATATATTATATGTTGAGACCTAGACAGCGTTCTACAGCCGATGCTGCGGCGTAGGCTGGACGTACCCACGACTCATGCCCAAATTCTGGGTGCGGGTCGTGACATCCTTCGCCAAGGATAGCCAAGCCCAAGAAGACCCACAGAATATGGGTGGCCAAGGCCGCCGTGCCTCACCCTGCTGCGGAGCAGACGGTTCCCGCCTCTCACTCTTTTTCCGTTGATGGTCGTCGGACGAACACCCAGAACGTCCACGTCTATGCGGCATCCCGGGATGACGTAGAAACTGTTCAGCACCCGAACTTTGGTAGAGGAAAATAATACGATGCCAGACATTCTGGTGCTGAGGTAGCTTCTATGCGGCCAAAGAGGAGGCTGCATAAGACTATCCATGCGGCATCTACTCATAGTCGAAGACAAATGGCCGCATGCGGCCCGGACAGTAAAAAACTACTATTTTAGATCATATCTCAAGCGGCACAGATTCGATGCGACCAACTGAGAATGGTGAAAACCTAAATTTGGACACTTCATACTACGTATCTGCAGCTACTAAGCTGAAGAAGTCTAGGGCAGTGCGAGCCCATCGAGCTCAAGAAACTGTTCATACGACTGACCGCTAACAAGCATCGCTAACTATTATGCAAGCATCTGACGGAAAGTTATACAAGATTGACCCATGCGTCTAGCTCACAGGGAACAATGGACAAGGTCTGTCTCAAAAGTCTTCTACCTATACCTCGGGGCAAGTTCGTGTACGAACCCCAGGTCAGGGAGCAAATACAGCACTTGCGCATCCATATGCCCGGGATACCCGACAAAGAGGATGCAAAGGTAAAATACCCTTCGCATGATTTGCGTAACGTGATTACTCACAAGTGCAAAGAAAGGGAAACAACTACAGCTTATGACATGCCCTCTCCAAGGCACTGCTGCGCCAATATCATTATCAACTGCTGCTGCAATAAGGCTATCCACAGACAGGCGGTCGGCCTTCCAGTGACTGCACCAGAAAGCACATACCCGACAATAACCCGAAGATCAGGTGCAAGAACCAGAGGATTAGGAGTTTCCCTTCGCCTCATCCCACTCAACTGGTGTCATGCCCCAGTCCTAAAATACATAGGACCAGGAATACGTGACACACCAACTACACATTTGACCAGACTCTGGTCCGACTCGAATACGTATAAGCTGTAATAGAAATGGTCACTATCTGAATAAAACAGTAAATATAAACATCTATGTCTCAATCCATAATGAACAGAAATACACAAGAATGAGCTATAAGTGCTACAGTTGGCCGCCCAGTAAACACACAAACTCGAATAAACTCGAGAAGAGATGAGTCTACAAAAACTAGGCTACAACAATAGATGAATAATCAATATAAATAAAGTAACCATAATGCCGGTAGAAATGATATGAGTACCTGGTACCAATGTCCACAAGATAAGCAACTCTATCAGCAACTCCAAATGCTCCATAATCGTCTCGCAGGGGACCAGGTCCTCAGAGGGACCAAACAAGGTACAAAAATACAGCATGCCAAGTATAACAGAAAGTACAAGTGCAACGACGGGGTAATCTCGCATAACCAACTAAGTGAGACACAGTTTGAAGACAATGTTCGACGCGTGGGCTGTCCAAAATAAAATCGTAGCTCCGAACACAGAGACACACGGGGCGTACCGTAGCTCCGAGAACAGAGTCACTCGGGTGATACTACTACTCCGGATACAGGAATACTACATCAACAGGATATACATATATAAAGTGTGTACAAAGGAGCCTAAACGTCTAGTAGTTGTCTTCCCCTTTCCAAGCGGTCAACGATTGTGCACTGAACCTGAACCTCTATCTAGCAGTCTCTACGCACAGAAGTAACAATCAACAAACGCGACCCTAAGGTCATCCCAGTCTCCAGTCATGATGTCAGTATCAGGATACATGAAATCTGGCATGATAACAGTGTATGAATGTGTCCTGGGGTGACGATATACTCAGGTACATACATCAAGGTATTACGAACATCTAGCATTCGTTACGAGACGTTACGACGAACGTCTGCACCCGGTTGTGATCCGGACGTGAAGTATCGATCGTAAACAAACACGCGCACAATGTATATAATAAATTAATAAATATCTGTAACTGAAATACAGGGTGACAAGGTACACTTGCCTGCGTCCGGCTGCTGATGACGGGGATCCGGTACCACGTCCAAGTCTGCAGGTCCCGTAGTACCTAGAGACGAGATACAAACTCAATCAATAAACTATCACGCGGCAAACAGGGATGTGACACACGTCTAAATATATGCTCAGACTCAGCTACAACTCACAGGGATACGACGCTAGAGGGTTGACCAAGGTTGACTAATGGTACGTTACATCAAATTAAATTAATTATCTGTATAATATCATCAAATCCAACCTCAATCTTACTGTATTCATCACAATATTCAGTTAATCAAACCCTGATCAAATCCTCAAACATATACAATCTTTCCTATTTCTCAATAAAACTACTACGTAATTATGTTCATCATTTTTCATCAACGTTAATGAATGACTATTGGTTCAATATTACACACTACTACACAATAATCACCTGCTCCTCAATTTCCATCAGTTTTTCCTCATTAAAATATTAGCTCTTAATATTAATCATTGCTTTGATATCACAACATTATTTCACAACCAATTAAACTGCTCATCATCAATAACAATATGCACAAATTAAATGAAATACCCTAACATCTCAATGTATCTAAATATCCTAAACTCAATATATATTCAAATACCCTAAATATCTACTTAGTGTTTAACCACCACTTGTATATAATTTACGATATCCAACCATAAATATCCATGCTTTCCAAAACCATAAAATTCATGTCAACTTCTTAAACCCTAACTCAAAGCATAATCATAAACCCTAATTATTAACCTTGTATTTTATCCTCATTGCATATATTACAAGGAACTAAACCCTTAAATCTCAATGTTTGGAACAATATAACAAACCCTAAAATTCACCTATATCATTTAAACACAACCCTTAAAACTAACTAAGTTATATATAAAAATATACAATAAATATCACTAAACATGGAGATGGGGGAGAAGTCTTCACCTTGGCGAGGTAGTAGTGATGCTGGCCGGATGGCCGAGGCGTGAAGTCGGCCGGGGGGTGGAGCTCGTGGCAGCGGGGTTGTGAAGTGGTGTGGCTCGGGTGGAGTAGCTGAGGAGAAGTCGTGGTGGTGGGAGATGCTCGGCTGAGGGTGGTGGTAACCGGGGTATCGTGGTGGCGTTGGTGTGCGGTGGTGGCATGGTGAAGCTTGGCTCGGTCGGAGGGAAGTGGTAATGGCAGATGTGGTGGCGGCATGGTGAAGCTTGGCTCGGCCGGAGGGAAGTGGTAATGGCGGATGTGGTGGCGGCGTTGGTGTGTGGAGGTGGAGAAGTCAGAAGTGGTGGTGGCGTTGGTATGTGGTGGGGTGATAATGGCGGATGTGGAGGTGGTGGTAAGGGTGTGCGGTGGTGGAACGGGTATTGGAGAGGCCGGAGAAGAAGAAGTGGACAACAGTCGGTGGCCGGAGTGGTGTTGCTCGTGGCAAACAGCCAGTTGCTGGAGGTGGAGGCTCGGCTAAGGGTGGTGGGGAAGAAGCTGGCCGGAGTAGGGGAGCTTGGCTCGACCGGAGTTGAAGTCGTGGTAGCGCTGATGGCCGGAGGGGGAAGCTCGGCCGGATAGGGGTGGTTCTTCCAGGAAGAAGAAGAAGGAAGGAAGAAGGAGACGAAAAAAGAAAGAAGAAGAAGAAGAAGGAAAAAAGAATTCGGTTGTGTATGTAGAAGAGGGAGGAGAGAGAGAGGGTTGTGTTATCTAGGTTTAGGGATTAGGATCGGCATGGGGAAGAGTGTGGTAATGGAGACATTTTATTGGGAGTTGTGTGAGGGTTATGTGGTGTGGATGAGCCCAATTCAAATGAGGGGCTAGGATTTCATATGGAGGAAAATTATGTTCACCAAAGGAGAGGGAGTGGGGAGATTGACCGGTCAAAGAAGAGGGGTGAGGTTTCTTCATTGGTCTTGACCAATGAGGTTATGACACCTATTACAATAATTGTAACTAAGCCCCTTAATTTTGGGTATTTGCACAAACACATAAAATGATACAAAATTTGTGGGAGAAATGGTGTTTGGTATTTTGTAGGGTGAGGGGGTGTTGTGTATTTTGTATGGGCTTAATTAAAGGGGCATTGGAATTAAATTGGGATTAAAATAAGATTAGTCAAAGTTGGTATCCCTAATTTAATTAGAATAAAAATGTCATGTGCTCTTAAATTAAATGGGGGCACATAGGATCTTAATTGGGAGTGACACAAAGGTCATGAATGGTGTAGGCTTGGTGTCAGCCTTGGACCTTTTAATTGGTCCGGCTCAACGGGTTGAGTTGGTGTCTCAAAATTGATGACAACGACACAGGTGCGCGATACGGGATTAAATAATGGATTCCGGTTACGAAAAATTGTGCAATTAAATTAGAGCACAAGGAATTATGATTTTGAGTGACGGAAAAGTCCAGCGCCTAAATTACCGTGTCAAGTCAAGAATGTAATAACTCGTTGGAATTTATGGGCTGATGTTGGGCTCCGAATATTACAACAACGGTAGGGCGCGCCAAGGGTTTAATTAAAAAATCAGACATCTGTAACCTTACTTTAAACCTCAATCATCTGCTGCTAAACCAAAATTTTCTAACCCATACCAGACTATCTATAGAAATAAATGGGGGGGGGGGGTTACATCCTTCCCAACATAGAAAATTTTTGTCCCCGAAATTAAAAGTAAAGCACGATAATAGCTATGAGAATTTAAAAGCAAACTGGTAATCAAATGCGGTACGTATATTCGTACCTTGGTCCTCAATAAATACGGGAAACACTGTCGAATGGAATCCTCGCACTTCCAGGTAGACTCGCCTGGCGAATGATGCTTCCATGCAACTCTGACTAGTCGAATAGTCTGACCTCTCAAAGTCTTCTCACTGTGATCGAGTATCTCTACTGGCTGCTCTACGTAAGATAAACTGGGCCCGACTGTAATCTCCGAATGATCAAGCACGTGGCTAGGGTCTGCCATATATCTCCTCAACTGCGATACGTGAAATACGTCATGCACTCCTTCTAATAATGGAGGCAATGCAAGACGATAAGCCACTTCGCCAACTCGTTCCAAGATGTCAAAAGGTCCTATGTACCTCGGACTCAGCTTGCCTTTGCCTCCGAATATGATGGTACCACGAGTAGGCGATATCTTCAAAAATACATGGTTACCTTCCTTGAACTCCAAAGGTCTGCGGTGCGTATCTGTCCAATATTTCTGTCTGTCCTGTGATGCACGCAGATGGCTCTGAATCTGCTTGACTTTCTCCACTGTCTGTGTCACCAACTCTGGACCAAGTATCTTACGCTCTCCTACGTCACTCCAATATACCGGTGACCTACACTTCCTGCCGTACAACGCCTCATAAGGTGCTATATGTATGCTAGCCTGGTAGCTGTTATTATAGGAGAATCCTACCAAGTGTAAATGGTCCTCCCAAGATCCTCCAAAGTCGATCATGCACGCTTTTAAAATATCCTCTAGTATCTGTATCATGCGCTCTGACTGGCCATCAGTCTGTGGATGATATGCAGCGCTGAACTTGAGATGAGTTCCTAGACTCTCCTACATACTCCGCCAAAAATGTGACATAAATCTGGAATCATGATCCGATACAATGCTGACAGGCACTCCATGTAGTCGTACTATCTGCCTCATATACATGTCATCTAATATCTTCGTGGACTGTCCAACTCTGAAGGGCAAGAAATGTGTAAACTTGGTGAGTCTGTCTACAACAATCCAAACTGCATCCTTCCCGCTAGGGCTCCGTAGGAATCCTGTGACAAAGTCCATAGTAATGTGTACCCACTTCCACTCGGGAATAGGAAGCGGCTGCAATCGTCCTGCAGTCCTCTGATGTTCAGCCTTGACTTGCTGACAAACCAAACATCTTGCCATGAATCTTGTGATCTCTCTCTTCATCCCATGCCACCAGTAATGTTGTCTCAAATCTCGGTACATCTTCGTACCCCCGAGATGAATAGAATAAATTGAGCTATGAGCCTCGGTCATCAACTCTTGGCGTAGCTCGCCAGTCAGAACGTATAGGCGATCTCCACACCTTAATGTTTGGTCTTCATGAATCCTGAGTCCCGTCTGCATGCCGGCCTCTGTCCTCTCTCGTAGCCATCGAAATCACGCATCTGTAGGCAGGGCTGCCTTGATCCTCTCAATCAATGTAGACTGAACCTCAAGACTGGCTATCTGTCCATCCATGCCTGGTAATACAATCTCTATCCCAAGCTCCTGGAGATCCTTTAGCAATTGCCGCTGAGTCGTCAAAAAGTATGCCATGAGCTTCCTGCTTAAGGCATCTGCTACTACATTCGCCTTGCCAGGGTGGTACTGCAACTCTTTATCATAATCTGTCGTCAACTCTAGCCAGCGTCTCTGTCTTATGTTGAGCTCCTTCTACGTGTAGACATACTTCAGACTTTTATGATCTGTGTAAATCTCAATACGCTCTCCATAAAGGTAGTGTCGCCATAACTTTAGTGCAAATATTACTGCAGCTAGCTTTAGATCATACGTCGGATAGTTCTTCTCATGAACTCTCAGCTATCTCGATGCGTAGGCTATCACTTTGCCGTATTGCATCAGTACACAACCTAATCCGCTCCCAGATGCATCACTGTACACTACAAATCCTCCTGATCCTGAAGAAAGTGTCAAAATTGGTGCTGATGTCAGACGCTTCTTCAGCTCATCAAAAGCCGTCTGACACTCTTCGGTCCAGATAAACTACTCACCTTTACGCGTCAGTCACGTCATAGGCGCAACGATCCTCGAGAAATTTTCCACAAACCTTCGATAATATTCGGCAAGTCCGAGGAAACTCTTAACCTCTGTAACTGATATAGGGGTAGGCCATGTCTCAACTGCAGCTATCTTCTCCGGGTCAACTGATAGCTCATCTCCGATGATTATGTGTCCCAGAAATGGTACTCTATCCAAGCAGAACTCATATTTGCTGAGCTTGGCGTACAACCTCTCCTGTCTCAGCGTCTCCAACACGATCCTGAGATGTCTCTCGTGATCCTCCTGGCTCTTGGAATATACCAAGATGTCGTCGATAAATACCACCACGAACTTATCTAAGTACTGGTAGAAAACATTGTTCATCAGACTCATAAATACTGCTGGCACGTTGGTTAAACCAAACAGCATGACTAGAAACTCGTAGTGCCCATACTTCGTCCGAAAAGCCGTCTTCGGGATATCCTCTCTCCGTACCTTGATCTGATAAAACCGGATCTGAGATCGATCTTCGAGAATACACATGCACCACTAAGCTGATCAAATAAATCATCGATGCGCGATAGTGGATACTTGCTCTTTATCGTTACAGCATTTAACGCCCTATAATTGATACACAAGCATACCATCCCGTCCTTCTTCGGTACAAATAGAATGGGTGCTCCCCATGGAGATACACTAGCTCGTATGAAACCCTTATCTAAGAGATCATCTACTTGGACCTTCAACTCAACCAACTCCTTCGGTGCTAGTCTGTAAACGGGGGAAGTAACTGGCTCAGCTCCGGGAGTCAACTCTATAGTGAACTCAATCTCTCTGTCAGGTGGCAGGCCTGGGAGATCCTCTAGAAACACATCCTCAAACTCTGATATAAAGTGAGGGTACATTGGTTTACCTTTTGTATTGTGTGCCCCTAAGGTAGATGGGCCCCATGCTCCTGGGTTCCCCGAAGAAACTCAAACTCTGGTTAATCTGGTGGTCTAAATATAGTGCAACCATGTCGACAATTCTAGCATCGCGTGGTATTGGCTCAACCAACTCATGCTAGGATCATGTCATAGTCTAGACTAAACCTCATAATAAATTCTCCCGTCCTGTTTTCAACATCAATACTTAAAAGAATTTTTTTTCTTGCCTAATGTATAATTACTCTTCTCCTCAAATTTTTTCCTACAATTGTATTCCTCAAATTTTTTCTTTCTCTTATTTATCTCTCCAAGTAACATAGTGCAATAATAGTATCACCCAAGTACATGCTAGAATTTCTGGTATCAGATTATCATCTTCCAGGTGAGAGCCTAAAATTCTATCTCCTCTAGTCATAATATCGTTCCTGGTATCACTATACATACAACAACTAATTTCTAGCATTGGCTATGCACTTCCATAAATTATTCTAGAGGGTTATAATCAACAATCTTTCCGGCTTCTAGTACTTCCCAAATCACTGTTATCTCAAGTAGGGTTTTACCAGTTCTAAGGACATACTACTAGGTCCAATTCTTTTGCTAACATTCTCCACTAGTTCTAGCATCTAAAAAGAACCTATCAATCTATCCTACTAAGGGTAACAATCTTCTCAGAGATTATTGCACAAATTATGTCTTCTGCCGTCTGAACTACGATCTTCTTCTGGAGGAAACCATCAGGCACAAGCGTTCGTCCTTTCGAATTAATAGGGGATGAGAAACAATGATAACGATATTGACGAAAATTGAACAAATATAAATTGGAAGTCCAAGGGCGATAATCATATACAAAGTAAGTTTTTAAAATTGATTATGGATTGAGATCCTATACAACAATAAATTCTAATATCTATTCCTAATTTGTAGGCTCGCTTGGCACAGTCAGGTGACCAAGACGATTTAAATCGGACCTGCATGGGCTACCACAAAAATATGTCACGCCCCAGTCCCAAAATACATAGGACCAGGAATACGCGATACACCAGCTACGCATTCGACCAGACTCTGGTCTGACTCGAATACGTATAAGCTATAATAGAAATGGTCACTATCTGAATAAACCAGTAAATATAAACATCTATGTCTTAATCCACAATAAACATGAATACACAAAAATGAGCTATATGTGCTACAGTCGGCCGCCCAGTAAACACATAAACTCGAATAGACTCGAGAAGAGATGAGTCTACAAAAACTAGGCTACAACAGCAGATGAATAATCAATATAAATAAAGTAACCATAATGCCGGTAGAAATAATATGAGTACCTGGTACCAATGCCCGTAAGACAAGCAACTCCATCAGCAACTCCAAATGCTCCATAATCGTCTATGCTGCAAAACTGGCAGGGGACCAGGTCCTCAGAGGGACGTAACAAGGTACAAAAATACAGCATGCCAAGTATAACAGAAAGTACAAGTGCAATAATGGGGTAATCTAGCATAACCAACTAAGTGAGACACAGTTTGAAGACAATATTCGACGTGTGGGCTGTCCAAAATAAAACCGTATCTCCGAACACAGAGACACACGGGGAGTACTATAGCTCCGAGCACAGAGTCACACGGGTGATACTACTACTCCGGATACATGAATACTATATCAACATGACATACATATATAAAGCCCGTGCAGAGGAGCCCAAACGTCTAGTAGTTGTCTTCCCCTTCCCAAGCGGTCAACGATTGTGAGCTGCACCTGAACCTCTATCTAGCAGTCTCTACGCACAGAAGTAACTATCAACAAATGCGACCCTAAGGTCATCCCAGTCTCCAGTCAAGATATCAGTATCAGGATACAAGAAATCTGGCACGATAACAGTGTATGAATATGTCCTAGGGTGACGATATACTCAGGTACGTACATCGAGGTGTTACGAACATCAAGTATTCGTTACGAGATGTTACGACGAACGTCTGCACCCGGTTGTGATCCGGACGTGAAGTATCGATCGTAAACAAACACGAGCACAATGTATATAATGAAACAATAAATATCTGTAACTAAAATACAGGGTGGCAAGGTACACTTGCCTGCGTCCGGCTACTGATGCCGGGGATCCGGTACCACGTCCAAGTCCGCAGGTCCCGTAGTACCTAGAGACAAGATACAAACTCAATCAATAAACTATCATATGGCAAACAGGGATATGACACACGTCTAAACATATGCTCATACTCAGCTACAACTCACAGGGACACGATGCTAGAGGGTTGACCAAGGTTGACTAATGGTACATTACATCAAATTAAATTAATCATCTGTACAATATCATCAAACCAACCTCAATCTTACTGTATTCATCACAATATTCAGTTAATCAAACCCTGATCAAATTCTCAGACATATACAATCTTTCCCATTTCTCAATAAAACTACTACGTAATTATGTTCATCATTTTTTATCAACGTTAATGAATGGCTATTGGTTCAATATTACACACTACTACACAACAATCACATGCTCCTCAATTTCCATCAGTGTTTCCTTATTAAAATATTAGATCTTAATATTAATTATTGCTTTGATATCACAACGTCATTTTACAACCAATTAAACTGCTCATCATCAATAACAATATGCATAAATTAAATGAAATATCCTAACATCTCAATGTATCCAAATATCCTAAACTCAATATATATTCAAATACCCTAAATATCCACTTAGCGTTTAACCACCACTTGTATATAATTTACGACATCCAACCATAAATATCCATGCTTTCCAAAACCATAAAATTCATGTCAACTTCTTAAACCCTAACTCAATGCATAATCATAAACCCTAATTATTAACCTTGCATTTTATCCTTATTGCATATATTACAAGGAACTAAACCCTTAAATCTCAATGTTTGGAAGAATATAATAAACCCTAAAATTTACCTCTAGCATTTAAACACAACCCTTAAAACTAACTAAGTTATATATAAAAATATACAATAAACATCACTAAACATGGAGATGGGGGAGAAGTCTTCACCTTGGCGCGGTGGTGGTGATGCTGGCCGAATGGCCGAGGCGTGAAGTCGGCCGGGGGGTGGAGCTCGTGGCAGCGGGGTTGTGAAGTGGTGTGGCTCGGGTGGAGTAGCTGAGGAGAAGTCGTAGTGGTGGGAGATGCTCGGCTGAGGGTGGTGGTAGCCGGGGTGTGGTGGTGGCGTTGGTTTACGGTGGTGGCGTGGTGAAGCTTGGCTCGGCCGAAGGAAAGTGGTAATGGCAGATGTGGTGGTGGCGTGGTGAAGCTTGGCTCGGCCGGAGGGAAGTGGTAATGGCGGATGTGGTGGTGGCATTGGTGTATGGAGGTGGAGAAGTCGGAAGTGGTGGTGGCGTTGGTGTGTGGTGGCGGTGATAATGGTGGATGTGGAGGTGGTTGTAATGGTGTGCGGTGGTGGAACGGGGATTGGAGAGGCCGGAGAAGAAGAAGAAGTGGACAGCAGTCTGTGGCCGAAGTGGTATTGCTTATGGAAAATAGCCGATTGCTGGAGGTGGAGGCTCGGCTAAGGGTGGTGGGGAAGAAGCTGGCCGGAGCAGGGGAGCTTGGCTCGACCAGAGTTGAAGTCGTGGCAGCGCTGGTGGCCGGAGGGGGAAGCTCGGCCGGGTAGGGGTGGTTCTTCCAGGAAGAAGAAGAAGAATTTGGTTGTGTATGTAGAAGAGGGAGGAGAGAGAGAGGGTTGTGTTCTCTAGGTTTAGGGATTAGGGCTGGCATGGGGAAGAGTGTGGTGATGGCGACATTTTATAGGGAGTTGTGTGAGGGTTGTGTGGTGTGGATGAGCCCAATTCAAATGAGGGGCTAGGATTTCATATGGAGGAAAATTGTGTTCACCAAAGGAGAGGGAGTGGGGAGATTGACCGGTCAAAGAAGAGGGGTGAGGCTTCTTCATTGCTCTTGACCAATGAGGTTATGACACCTATTGCAATAATTGTAACTAAGCCCCTTAATTTTGGGTATTTGCACAAACACATAAAATGATACAAAATTTGTGGGAGAAATGGTGTTTGGTATTTTGTAGGGTGAGGGGGTGTTGTGTATTTTGTATGGTCTTAATTAAAGGGGCATTGGAATTAAATTGGGATTAAAATAAGATTAGTCAAAGTTGGTATCCCTAATTTAATTAGAATAAAAATGTCATGTGCTCTTAAATTAAATGGGGGCACATAGGATCTCAATTGGGAGTGACACAAAGGTCATGAATGGTGTAGGCTTGGTGTCAGCCTTGGACCTTTTAATTGGTCCGGCTCAACGGGTTGAGTTGGTATCTCAAAATTGATGACAACGACACAGGTGCGCGATACGGGATTAAATAATGGATTCCGGTTACGAAAAATTGTGCAATTAAATTAGAGCACAAGGAATTATGATTTTGAGTGACAAAAAAGTCCAGCGCCTAAATTGGCATGTCAAGTCAAGAATGCAATAACTCGTTGGAATTTATGGGCTAATGTTGGGCTCCGAATATTGCAACAACGGTAGGGCGCACCAAGGGTTTAATTAAAAAATCAGACATCTGTAACCTTACTCTAAACCTCAATCATCTGCTGCTAAACCAAAATTTTCTAACCCATACCAGACTATCTATAGAAATAAATGAGGGGGTTTACAACTGAAAAGCTTTCTGCCACCAAGGGAGGAAAGAAGTCAAATACCTCCAGTCCGTCGCTCTTTTTTACCAGTACGGCATGAAGGTGACTACCCGGAGGGCTGACAACGGCTCCTGCGGAAGGCGTCTTCCATGGCATCCTCAAGGAAGAACTCGTCATCCCGTGGGGGTAGTTCTTTCTCAGAGCCCCTGGGGGTGGCCCAAGATGGGGTTAGTATCCCCGTGGACATATACCCAATGTCCCATAAAGATAGTGAATCTCAAGGGATAGATATCGCGTTCTCTGGGGGTAATCACTCTCATCAAGAAGACGCACCTTCCAAAACTAGGGATAACATTTCCTCCGAGTCTGAAGAATATGTAGCACTTTCGACTTTCCCTGAGGACAACGATTCTGAGAAAACTGATAGCACCGTGCCTAAGGTTAATGCAGCATCTAGGGCTGGGGTAGCAATCCTTCAGAATCGAAAGGCAGTGCGATGATGTCTACCCCCCTGAAGACTACAACTCCCAAGGAACAAACAATGACAGGCTGGGGAGGAGTAACCCTCGAATAGTCAGAGCATCATTTAAAGCTGGAGGTAGCATCTCTTTTAAGTTTGAAGATGATACAACGATGACCGTATCCTCTGAGAACAGTGCGACTCAGGAACCCAAGGTGGAAGGGCTCAGCGATCGCCAATGACTCGATGCTCTTGAGGCGATAATGCATACCATGAGTGCCACAATGAAGACTCTGGCCCAAGCAATACTGGAGATCAAGACAAACATGGTCCTGCCACCCTCAGGGCCCACAGTAACTCTGCAAGCCTAGAATAACAATCTCCTGGTGATCCACACCAACCCGTCATGCTGTGAGGACAGTTGATTCCCAAGAACCAGACAATCATATATCTTGGGGTAGTCTCCCTCGATAAGATAGAGCAGAATCCAAAGCTGGGGGTAGAATTCCCTCCGAGTCCAAAAATGATGCAAAATTATCGGCCTTCCCTAAGGACCGTACGACTCTGATATTGGAAGCCTCATAGCCAAATGTGATTTCACCTTCAATGATGATGACATCATTCAAATCTTTAATATACTGATAAAGAAAAACAAACTTTGGCTACCCAACATCAGATGCCC
This sequence comes from Iris macrosiphon, assembly GCA_036927795.1. Taxonomy (NCBI): domain Eukaryota; kingdom Viridiplantae; phylum Streptophyta; class Magnoliopsida; order Asparagales; family Iridaceae; genus Iris; species Iris macrosiphon. Next base: position 50,264,229 of record JAYESA010000017.1, on the reverse strand, counting down.
TGAAGAGGCTGACAAGGTCGATGATCCAAAATATTGCCTCTTTTATCGGTATATTCATTATCCAACCAGAGAGTGCTTTGTGTTAAAAAGATGTATCCAGTAATTGATCGATGCCAATAAGCTCACCCTCGACTTCGAGGATAAGACAGTCATTGCGAACATAGTGTTCCTCCAATTAGGTGACTTCCCAGTGACGGAAGCCCAGGCAACCAGGGAGGTCATCAACCTTCCGCCAGTTCGCAATAGAGTAGAAGGCTTGGTATCACTTACAACTCGAAGAGGTGAGGTCATTGCTCAAAAACTGGCACAACAAATAACACCTTCAACTACCAGAAGCAATGCAGGCCAGGCTACATGATCATTTCCTCAGAAAGCACCAATTATAGACTTTGGATGCTCAACGCAGCTCAACGAGTCTCCCTGTGTACAAAAGCCAAGTCTCGCATGACTCTTCAGCAATGGCGTATGATAGGCATAGTTCCATTATACGCATCCGAAAAAGTTTTTAGCACAAGGGCGTATCACACTTTATGTGCACACGATAGTACTTCTCGTCGTAACGAATCCTTATGGGCAACATGAAGTGTTCTCCTGCGCGATATACATAAACGAGCAACAAGCGGTGGTCCTTGATATGGTAGACAATCGTGTGCACGTGGCAGTGATCCTACGTGCACAACTCAGCCAACTCCCTCGTGTATACGTGGCAGTGTTCTTGTGCAAAAAGCTTCTTATTCAGCACAGGTAAGTCATCAATAGTATTCAACATAACAAATAATGAGCTACCTCAGTCCATCATTACAGCCAACAATCACTCCGTCTTATAACAAATATGGGATATGACCTCCAAAAAGCTGAAGGTCTAAACTTTGGCAAATGACGACATACTCCTTTACAATTCGACAGTTATTACAATAGCACTCACAGAGAACTAGGATATGGAGACGCTTGTATGCGCCATGACTCACAAGATGGCCGATAAATCTTAACCTAAATATGAGGGCCCGTTCATGGTAGAAATCATGTTTTCCAATGACGCATACATGCTAGGAAAATCCAACGGCGACTTGCTCATGATGCCTATCAACATCAAGTTTCTAAAAAAAAGTACTACGTCTAAACTAGACTTGTAATCCCCTTATCTCCAGTAGGACAACCCAGATGTACAAATCAACTCTTGGTTCTTTCTTCCTAACAAGTGCCTATGTGCAACATTTTTTCCTTCTTTACAAATTCTCGTAAAACCCATCATCTATATCCAGGAGTCCCAAATACGCAACGGATGACGGATCCTCAAAATCTTCCCAGCAGAGAAGTCCTCAGGTCCACTCGCACACTCCCATAGTGACCACTAAAAAATTAATCTAGTTAGACGCTAGCCATGTCCATATTACCTCTGAGCTATCGTCCCATCAATCTTCCTAATGGAGCAATCCTCAGGTTTATCCTCATTTTTGGATAGACCACACTCAACAAATCACTCCTTAGTAAGTTTTTTGGATATTGGTTCACGTCCCTTTGAACTGTTGTCCTAACCTTTTTTTCTCGGCTGAGTTTGCTATATCCAAGTAACCTCTGAGAAAACCTCTCGGGTTTTGGCTATCGGTTATCACGTCCATATTACCTTTGATATCGGTTGTCATCCCCGCTTATCACCCGTCCTCACGAAGGTACACCAGCGGTATTAAATCCACAAAAACTGCGACGTCCATATTACCTCTAGCAGTGCTTGTCTCGAACCTATTACTTGCACTAATATGCACAAAAAGTAATGGGTCCACAAAATCTATCACATCCATATTACCTCTGATAAGAATTATTTTTAAAATTATTATTTGCACTCAACGTGTACATCAAATAATAAGTCCACAAAAGTACCCCAGTGGGATGTTCTCAATCCAAAGAAAATAGCCACGTCCATATTACCTCTGGCTCATTTTTTTTTTCTTCTACCAAAAATACCGGGATCATACCTAACCTTTCGGTACGACTATCGATCAGTTCACATCCATACAACCTCTGAACTACTTTTCTTTTTCCCAGCAGAGAAAAAGTTAGTTCATGTTTATATTACCTCTGAACAATATCTCTTCAATATCCCCACAGAGTCATATCTTACCGCGTCCAAATTACATCTGTCCTATTTTTTCTTATCCTTACAGAGCCATATCTTACCACTTCCACATTACCTCTAGCTAAGATATTTCCAGAACTTTTTTATGTACACATTACCTCTGAGTAAAGTTCTTCTTTTAAACTTTCTACTATCACGTTCGTATAACCCCTGATAGTGCTAGTGGTTTCAGCTTATTATTCGTACTTAAGGTACGCCATGGGTAATAAGTCCATAACCCAAGAGTTTGCCATGTCCATATTACCTCTGAGCAAACTTTTCAGCCTGATATTGACTGTCTTCCAACTTATCACCTGTACCAAATCCGGAGTATGCCCACGGTGCTAAGTCCACAAAACCTATCACGTCCATATTACCTCTGATAGGGTTAGTTTTGAATCTATTACTTGTACCCCAAGTGCGCAAAAGGGTAATAGGTCCACCAAAGATCTCCCAACCGGATGTCCTTACTATCCAAAAAAACTGTCACGTCCATATTACCTCTGGCATGGCTTATCTCAAACCTATTACTTGCACTAATGTGCACAAAAAGTAATAGATCCACAAACCCTATCTCGTCCATATTACCTCTAATAGAGTTTATTTTGAATCTATTACTTGCACCCCAAGTGTGTAAAAGGATAATAGGTCCACCAAAGATCCCCCAACAAGATATCCTTACTATCCACAAAACCTATTACGTCCATATTACATCTGATAGGGTTTATTTTGATCTATTACTTGTACCCCAAGTGTGCAAAAGGATAATAGTCCATCAAAGACCCCCAGCGGGATATTCTTACTATCCACAAAAATTGCCACATCCATATTACCTCTGGCAGGGCTTGTCTCAAACCTATTACTTGCACTAATGTGCATAAAATATAATAGATCTACAAAACCTAACACGTCCATATTACCTCTAATAGGGTTTATTTCAAATCTATTACTTTCACCCCAAGTGCGCAAAAGGGTAATAGGTCCACCAAAGATCCCCTAGCGGGATGTCCTTACTATCCACAAAATCTATCACGTCCATATTACCTCTGATAGGGTTTGTTTCAAATCTATTACTTGCACCCTAAGTGCACAAAAGGGTAATAGGTCCACCAAAGATCCCCTAGCGGGATCTCCTTACTATCCACAAAAACTGCCACGTCCATATTATATCTGGCAGGGCTTATCTCAAACCTATTACTTGCAGTAACATGTACAAAAAGTAATAGATCCACAAAACTTATCATGTCCATATTACCTCTGATAGGATTTGTTTCGAATCTATTGCTTACACCCCAAGTACTAAAAAGGATAATTGGACCATCAAAGATCCCCCAACGGAATGTTCTTACTATCCACAAAACCTATCACGTCCATATTACTTCTGATAGGATTTGTTTCAAATCTATTACTTGTACCCTAAGTGCATAAAAGGATAATAGGTCCACCAAAGATCTTCCAACGGGATGTCCTTGCTATCCACAAAAATTTTCACGTCTATATTACCTCTGGCATGGCTTGTCTCAAACCTATTACTTGCACTAACATGCGTAAAAAGTAATAGATCCATAAACCTATCACGTCCATATTGCCTTTGATATGGGTTGTTTCTAATCTATTACTTGCACCCCAAGTGCGCAAAAGGGTAATAGGTCTACCAAGGATCCCCCAGCGGGATGTCCTTACTATCAATAAAACCTATCACATCCATATTACCTCTGATAGGATTTGTTTTGAATCTATTACTTGCACCCCTAGTGCACAAAAGGGTAATAAGTCTACCTAAAATCTCCCAGTGAGATATCCTTAATGGAAGCAAACAACCACGTCCATACTACCTCTAGCGTGCTTCCTTCTCCTTCCACAAAAATACCAGGGTCGTACCTAACCTCTCGGTATGGCTATTGATCAACTCATGTCTATGTCACCTCTGAGTTATCGTTCTTACCTCCTTCCCAGTATGGTTTTCCATGTCCTTCGTACCTCTGAGCAAATATTTTGAGTTTGGCTATCGATCATCACGTCCACAGTACCTCTGATATCGATCGCCGTCTAAACTTATCACATGTACTTAAATTTAAGTGCGCCAACAGTGTTAAGTCCACCAAACTTGCCACGACCATACCACCTCTGGCAAGGCCTATTTCAAACTTATTACTTGTACCATAGTGTGCAAAGGGTAATAGGTCCACTAAAGATCCCCTAGTGGGATGTCCTCAACAAACACGGTATTGTACTACGTCCATATTACCTCTAGTACAAATACCCAAAATCTACAATATTTAACACGATAGAGAAGTTCTGGAAAAAGATAAACTTTTCATTAATATTCAAGATCATGAGTACACACGATAAAAATCTATTACATTTTAAGGATTTTTATTAATATTCAAGATTATGAGTACAAGTGATAGAAAATTCTACAATCAGAACTTTCTCCATCTAGGCACCCCTCCGTGCTGTTGTTGCCACTGACACAAGACGAGTACACAACAGAACTCAATACTTTCTAGATCATCCCTCCACAGTATAAACCTCAATATATGGAAAAGAATCTATACCGACGGATAGTGTAAACCCCCTCACCCGAAATTAGGTTTACTTGGCTTATAGAATGGAATTATGGCTAGTTTGAACCCAATTAGAATTTAGAATATGGCATTTGATTTAACTGTAAATTATTTTTATCGTGTAGCGCACCTTACCGTTGCTTCGTTAATTGGAATAGTACACTAGTTGTTGCCCATCTACAAACTTCACAACCCTGTCCTAGACATGACCACCATCTATTCTGACCTCTGTATAATTTATAATCATTCTTTTTGGTGCGACATTTTAGTCACACAATAAACGTCGCAGACATTATTTTATAATTCTAAATAAAATCATATCTTCGTACCCATGTGCATCCCAATCAAAATTGGGAACAAACCTTGACCGTTTTATGCGACCCAAAATTTTATTAAAATCTTACACTGTATCCTCTACGTCCCCGAGGCTTGTGTCCGACCTAATTTTATTCCCAAGTACTCCAAATTAAATCCAGAACATCGTGCGCATTCAATTAAATTAATTAAATCTAATTTCTGCCTTTGAGCAATTTTTCTAATTGTTGGGGGCTATTATGCAAAAACGCATTGAGGTGTCCCCACCTTGGACAATACGTGAAGAAACCCAATTTTCCCTTCACGTAGATTTTTTCGTAATTTTTTGGGATGTACAACGCGCGCACATCGCCCCGTATATTAAATTTATCCTTGCATTTAATTAATGCAAATTCCAGTCCTCCCAACATCCCCATGTGAGCCCAAGGCCCATACCAAGGAGTGTTGACTAAGTCCTAATCCTAGGTCAAATCCAAGCCCAAATTTCTAAATGTATAAAATTACTTTTTCTATTTTTCTCCTTGACCTAAAAATCAAATCCTAAAATCCAAAATACTATTCATCTCCCCTGTGCCCGACTCCCCCCCATTTCCAGCCCTCGCCGGAGCCGTCGACCTCCTCTGCACCTCCCTCGTCGACCTCGCCGACCCGCTGCACCCTCCCAGAACACCTCCGCCTGGCCGACGAACTCGACCACGAGCAGCCGGCCACCTATCCGCAGAACCACCACCACTAGCATCCCCGAGTACCCCTACCTCCGGTGATGGCAGCCCGCGTCGCCGGCCTTGGTCACACCCACAGGCCCCGGCGACGCACCCCGCTCCTTTTTCCTCCCCGTCCCTCTTCCTCGACCCCCTTTCCAGACCTCGATGCCGGAGCACCCGACCCCGGCGCTCCAGCGGACGACTCCCCGCAGCTGAGGCGACAACAACCCCACCACCATTGTCATCCTCCCCCTTCGCCTGAGCAAGACTCGGCCAACCCCACCACCATTGCCACTCCTCGACTTCATCCCGAGCACCCGACCCCTACCGGAGTCGACCGGACAACCCCTCTCTTCCCTGCAAACACCATTACCACCACCCTCTTCGACTTCCTCTCCGACTTCATCCCCGTTTCCCCCACGCCCTCTGCTCACCACAGCCCCCTCTCCTCCTTGTCCTCCTTTTGTTGGTCGGACCTCCCTCCCCCTCGCTGGCTAAAGTTCAGTAGCCACCACCAACATCTTCATCATCATATATATCGTCATCTTCCCTATAAAACTCTACCAACACTACCACCATCAGCATAAACCTCATCCGCATTACCACCATTATCATCATTGCCATCGTCGTCGTTGTCATCAACCCTAACATCGTCATCACCTTCGTCGTCCGTGTCTTCACCATCGTCCACATCATCAATATCCTTATCACCATCACCCACATCATTATCCTCATCTTCACCCTCATATAAATTCCCTCAGCATTCCATCATCATCATTATTACCATTATAACCCCCCCATCATCACTATAACCACTACCATTGGCCAAACCATCACCTTAACTTTAATCTAATCATCGCATTGTCATTTCTTTCGCCATTGTCCCCATCATAAAACGGTCACTCTTGCCAGATAACCCGCAGCACTCACCCCCGATTTCCGTACCTGTGCACGTTGACCCCGGACACCTGTTGGATTTATCTGCACGATTCCAGGAGCAGATTATTGAAACTACACAGCCGCTTGCCAGGCAAGTATACCTTGTCTTTGTTGTACTGTTTAAATTCTGTATTATTTAGCTGCATATTATTATTATAATTGTGTGCGTCCAAGAGAGACTCGGGTACAGTCAACGAATGCGTTGATGTTAGGATAGTGTCTGACCTAGTGTCTAGTAGACCCACCTAAAGTCGTGGAGTTATTGGTATAACTCCCAGGCCTTGACATATCTCTTATACGTGTTGTGAGTCTCATGTAGGGCACGGTCCTGCGTATGTGGTTGGCCACTTATACGTGTAGGCGTGCGACAGATAGGGAATAACTTCTAATAGTGATGCATGTTAGAAGACTTAGCAGTTATTGATAGGCGGAGCATAGACTAGCGTGGTACGATGGTCCCATCCTTGTCCTTGTTTAGTTGTAAGGATTGGGCTATTGCGCTAACGATAAACTATGAGCCAGAGTTATGACGCCGAGGCATAGTAGCTGACGCGTGTTGTGGATACAACGTGCTTAGATCATTGGGCGGAGAGGATGACTAGTAGGCATATGGGATACCCCACTCCCTTACACTGGCACCGCACTCGACGGAGTGATAAAGACGTATATATATTACTGATACCACGTTCTGCAGAGTGTTGGATGTTACTTGGTGATATTACAGATACCACACTCTATAGAACGTTGGACGTTACTGTATTCCTACGCCCATGTTATAGGGGGCATGTGTGGCATATACTAGCCGGTTGTCACGACTAGTGAATTACGTCAGCATATGTCTACCCTACACCTTCCCATATACTCACAGTTGTCCTCAAATTGTATTTCACCTAGATGGTTAGGTCACCCCAGAGATATTTATTCAGTATTTACTTTATGGCATGCTTTTGTGTATCTTGTTATGTCCCTATGAGGACCTGGTACCTTTCCAGGTGTATTGTTCATAAGTATTTGCAGGAGCGTAATTCAAGATTGGTTACCTATACTTCGCGCAGGTCCTCTCTTCGAGTCTCTGTAGTTGGTAGTTGTTGTACTTATATGGTATTTATCTCGTTGTTCTTTCTTCTAGTTCGGCAGTGGATTTGTTTCCATCCGACTGTCACTTTTAGATACTTTTCATAGAGATCTAGTTTCATAGCTGCTGGTCATTTATTTATAATGATTTTATGGATGAGATCTAGATTATACCATGTGACTTATGATAGATTTTATACCCCTGATGAATTATGGTTCATATTACAGCATACGTGTGTTATGGTTTCCATATATTGGAGTGCCATATTCATACGGCTGTCATGCTCACGTGTCCTAGTCCTACGTATTTTGGGACTGGGGCGTGACTTATTTTTATGGTGGCCCATGCAGGTCAGAGCATATTGACTCGATTACGTTATTGTACCGAACAAGCCTGCAAATAGGATTAGAGTATAGGATCTCATCCACATCTGACTATGACTCATCCTCCTTCCAATCTATTCCGTTGAATAATGGCATCATGCTTGATTCATGTGCCTTTTCCTTAGTTCCTTGAGTGTAGCCTTCTCCTAGAATATAGAAGTCCCTGTTGTTAGATAAGTAGGGTAACCTTCCTAGTAAGAGTAACTAGAACCCTGACACGACACTAAGTTTCGAATATTTAAGTAAACCCTAGTATCCTTATCTAAAGAATGGCTTACCATATTTCCTTGACATAATTAAGAATGATTTAAGTGTAGTATAGGCACTACTAGAGCTAGTTAGGGATTTGACCCTAATGTTTGATCCTAGTATTAAGGAACCAATATAAATTCGAGATCGAATGTAGGGACTAAACCTAATTTGCATAGTGAGATAATGTTAGGATATAGATCCTTGACTTGATATTAGCAGACAGTACCTCAGGAAGCCCAGAGCAACGAGTATGATATTTCCCTTATTCATACCTCAAACACAGAGATTTGCTCGCTGCCTTTCCTTCGGAAACCATGATAGTATCTAGAGTCCCTCTAATTCTAATTTCATATCTTGTTCCCCTGCAATCTTAACGTTCGCCAATCGTGCGATAATTTAAACTGTGTTTTTCCTCCTTCGTCCTTCAACTCGTGCCACTTGACTCTCATGATTGAAGGCCAAGTGATCCTATTCTATGATAGGATATATAGTTTACTAAGATGATAATTGTAATCTTGAACCTTGAATTTCTGTGCTTGGTAGTTAGAGCTTGATGGTTCGAGTTATCCCTTTAGATTGTGATCTGATTATTCTTAGTTTTAAATTGCGTAATTCGTATCCGTAACTCGATACGAGTTGTATTTCCCTTTCCTCTTAAAGGTTATTAACTCCTCCATTCTTACTATTAACACCTGTATTCTATGAGCTATATGATTAAGACTTAAGATGGCCATAACTTACATGATACGATAGGAGACCCTAATAAGTACTAAGATCCGTTCCTCGTATAGCCCAATAAGAATTATACTTTATTTACCAGAACTTTATTGATTTGTAGAACCCCCTTAAGACTATCACAGTATTAGATAATTATTTTAAGTTGGGTAGTATGCCTCACAACCTAGTGACACATAGTCCCGTTGACATAATTATTGTAGTATAATTGAATGACATTAACTATATGCTTGCATAAGACAATAGTATTATTTTTGATGGTAGAATTTAGAGGCCCATACCCCTATTTTTGTCGACTAGCAGCTTAGACAAGGTGTTAGTGCTACAACTGTAGGGATTGTAGAATCTTAAATTTGTATCTTGTTTGGTTTTGTGAACTTAAATTATTTTATAATTTCTTTCATCATAATCTAGCGTGCTTATATTTTTGTACTACCTCGACTTATGCTGCTGTTATAGCCTAGTTTTGCAAGTTCAGTCTTTTATCGAGCTTGTTCATGACATATGTATTATTGGACGCGTACACTAATACATTTCAGAATCAGTATACTACGGTCTGATCAACCATAGTGCGCTTGGTTCGTTCTTCGTATAACTACTTTATATGGATTGAGATATATAATGATTAGTAGACGAATGTACTTGCCCTCTAGATATGTCTGAGCATATCATATCCGTTACATAACTGTACCGATGCGAGTATGTGAATAAGAATTACCTAAAATAGGATTTTAATCCACAACTGCCTTGATAATTCCTATTGAATTCTTTAAACGCCTTGATCCCCATACTTCTAATCTAATACCTCCCCTTGAACTCTTTATTATTGTTTTCCGTCTTCCCTTATTTCGGAAAGACGAAACATCGTGCCTAGCATAAGTTGATACACAGATAGTATTAGATATACCCTATAGGCCAATTACATTATTTGATGATTAATTTGTAACCAAGGGCATATCACATGTAATATATTTGGTGTTAAAACTTTTTAAGGAATGAGTAACATGATTAATTAAAATAGAGGAATAAGTTTTCTTAAATGGAAGAGCCTTATGTGATTGATGGGTAAACTCTAAGCTGGGTAGCAGTTGCATTTATCAGCTTGAGAGGAATTTCTTTAGATTGTGATTGAGCAAAATTTGATTTAAAGGTTCAAGTCATTTTAAAATTTTAAAATTTTCGACGAATAAGTAAGATGATGAGGATCAATGAATTTCAAATTTTCAGCACGTGATTTGAATTTTGAGAATTAGGGACTGAATCATCGATCTAAATCTCGAGGAAAATAAAATAGAGCTATAAATATGAACTTGGTCGAACTGAATTCCAAATGCGATAATTTGAATTAAGAATTAAATTTTGAGTGCTGGATCATCTATTGAAAATATTGAGGATGTAAATTGAAAATAAAATCGAAAGAGTATGTAATTCATAAGTTGGAAATGAAAATAGTATTTGATTATAATTGTTTTCTAGAGGATATTATGATAGTTGAGATTGCGAGATAAATTTTGAATCGGGGTGTCATATAAATTTGAATTAGATTGGATGGGAATTAATTAATTGGAAAATCGAGAAGATAGTGTAATATGTTGAAGTTGATCTAAACAATGGTTAATCAAATTTAAAGGTGATTGCGATGGAGTTGAATAAATCTTAAAATTTTGGAAGAGATCACGATTGACTTGCCTGATGTACACATGTGAAGGATTTAAACCAAATTATGCCCTATTTTAATTTCGAGGACGAAATTATTTTTAAGTTGGGTAGATTGTAAACCCCCTCACCCGAAATTAGGTTTACTTGGCTTATAGAGTAGAATTATGGCTAGTTTGAACCCAATTAGAATTTAGAACACGGCATTTGATTTAACTGTATATTATTTTTATCATGTAGCGCACCTTACCGTTGCCTCGTTAATTGGAATAGTACACTAGCTGTTGCCCATCTGCAAACTTCACAACCCTGTCCTAGACATGACCACCATCTATTCTGACCTCTGTATAATTTATAATCATTCTTTCTGGTGCGACATTTTAGTCACACAATAAACGTCGCGGACGTTATTTTATAATTCTAAATAAAATCACATCTTCGTACCCATGTGCGTCCCAATCAAAATTGGGAACCAACCTTGACCATTTTGTGCGACCCAAAATTTTATTAATATCTTACACTGTATCCTCTACGTCCCCGATGCTTGTGTCCAACCTAATTTTATTCTCAGGTACACCAAATTAATTCCAGAACATCGTGCGTATTCAATTAAATTAATTAAATCTAATTTCTGCCTTTGAGCAATTTTTCCAATTGTTGGGGGCTATTATGCAAAAATGCATTGAGGTGTCCCCACCGTTGGACAATACGTGAAGAAACCCAATTTTCCCTTCACGTAGATTTTTCCGTAATTTTTGAGATGTGCAACGAGCGCACATCGCCCCGTATATTAAATTTACCCTTGCATTTAATTAATGCAAATTCCAGCCCTCCCAACATCCCCATATGAGCCCAAGGCCCATACCAAGGAGTGTTGACCAAGTCCTAATCCTAGGTCAAACCCAAGCCCAAATTTCTACATGTATAAAATTACTTTTTCTATTTTTCTCCTTGACCTAAAAATCAAATCCCAAAATCCAAAATACTATTCATCTCCCCTGTGCCCGACTCCCCCCATGTCCAGACCTCGCCGGAGTCAGCCCTCGCCGGAGCCGTCGGCCTCCTCCGCACCTCCCTCATCGACCTCGTCGACCCGCTGCACCCTCCCAGAACACCTCCGCCTGGCCGACGAACTCGACCACGAGCAGCCGGCCACCTATCCGCAGAACCACCACCACTAGCATCCCCGAGTACCCCGATCTCCGGTAATGGCAGCCCGCGCCGCTGGCCTTGGTCCCACCTACAGGCCCCGACGATGCACCCCGCTCCCTTTTCCTCCCCGTCCCTCTTCCTCGACCCCCTTTACCGACCTCGACGCCGGAGCACCCGACCCCGGAGCTCCAGCGGACGACTCCCCGCCGCTGAGGCGACAGCAACCCCACCACCATTGTCATCCTCCCCCTTCGCCTGAGCAAGACTCGGCCAACCACACCACCATTGCCGCTCCTCGACTTCATCCCGAGCACCCGACCCCTACCGGAGTCGACCGGATAGCCCCTCTCTTCCCTGCAAACACCATTACCACCACCCTCTTCGACTTCCTCTCCAACTTCATCCCCGTTTCCCCCATGCCCTCCGCTCACTATAGCCCCCTCTCCTTCTTGTCCTCCTCTTGTTGGCCGGACCTTCCTCCCCCTCGCTGGCTGAAGTTCAGTAGCCACCACCAATATCTTCATCATCATATATATCATCATCTTCCCTATGAAACTCTACCAACACTACCACCATCAGCATAAACCTCATCCACATTACCACCATTATCATCATTGCCATCGTCGTCGTTGTCATCAACCCTAACATCGTTATCACCTTCGTCGTCCGTGTCTTCACCATCGTCCATGTCATCAATATCCTCATCACAATCACCCACATCATTATCCTCGTCTTCACCCTCATATAAATTCCCTTAGCATTCCATCATCATCATTATTACCATTATAACCCCCCATCATCACTATAACCACTACTATTGGCCAAACCATCACCTTAACTTTAATCTAATCATCGTATTGTCATTTCTTTCGCCATCCTCCTCATCGTAAAATCGTCACTCTTGCCAGATAACCCACAACACTCACCCTCGATTTCCGTACCTGTGCACGCTGACCCCGGATACCTGTTGGATTTATCTACACGATTCCAGGAGCAGATTATTGGAACTACACAGCCGCTTGCTAGGCAAGTATACCTTGCCTTTGTTGTACTATTTAAATTCTGTATTATTTAGCTGCATGTTATTATTATAATTGTGCGCGTCCGAGAGAGACTCGGGTGCAGTCAACGAATGCGTTGACGTTAGGATAGTGTCTGACCTAGTGTCTAGTAGACCCACATAAAGTCGTAGAGTTATTTGTATGACTCCCAGACCTTGACACATCTCTTACATGTGTTGTGAGTCTCATGTAGGGCACGGTCCTGCGTACATGGTTGGCCACCTGTACGTGTAGGCGTGCGACGGATAGAGAATAACTGCTAATAGTGATGCATGTTAGAAGACTTAGCAGTTATTGATAGGCGGAGCATAGACTAGCGTGGTACGATGGTCCCATCCTTGTCCTTATTTAGTTGTAAGGATTGGGCTATTGCGCTAATGATAGACTATGAGCCAGAGTTACGACGCCGAGGCGTAGTAGCTGATGCGTGTTGTGGATACAACGTGCTTAGATCATTGGGCGGGGAGGACGACTAGTAGGCATATGGGACACCCCACTCCCTTACACTGGCACCGCACTCGACGGAGTGATACAGACGTATATATATATTACTGATACCACGTTCTATAGAGTGTTGGACGTTACTTGGTAATATTACAGATACCACACTCTATAGAACGTTGGACGTGACTGTATTCCTGCGCCCGTGTTATAGGGGGCATGTATGGCATATACTAGCCGGTTGTCACAACTGGTGAATTATGTCAGCATATGTCTAGCCTACACCTTCCTATATACTCACAGTTGTCCTCAAATTGCATTTCACGTAGATGGTTAGGTCACCCCGGAGATATTTATTCAGTATTTACTTTATGGCATGCTTTTATGTATCTTGTTATGTCCCTCTGAGGACCTGGTACTTTTCCAGGTGTATTATTCATGAGTATTTGCAGGAGCGTAATTCCAGATTGGTTACATATAGTTCGTGCAGGTCCTCTCTTTGAGTCTCTGTAGTTGGTAGTTGTTGTACTTATATGGTATTTATGTTATTGTACTTTCTTCTAGTTCGACAGTGGATTTGTTTCCATCCGACTGTCACTTTTAGATATTTTTCATAGAGATCTAGTTTCATAGCTGATGGTCATTTATTTATAATGGTTTTATGGATGAGATCTAGATTATACCATGTGACTTGTGATAGATTTTATACCACTGATGAATTGTGATTCATATTACAGCGTACGTGTGTTATGGTTTCCACATATTGGAGTGCCATATTCATACGGCTGGCATGCTCACGTGTCCTAGTCCTACGTATTTTGGGACTGGGGCATGACAAATAGCAAGGGAGGAGCAGGAGCATGCACTATATAATCGTACGAGAAGACCGACGACAGGCATGCCAATTAATCCAAATCCTGTCATCGACTCCGCAGTCAGCCGGCCGATAGAGAACCACATAAAAGGGAGAAAAGCAGCTCGTATACTGCATGAACAAGGACAACTCAGCATATGACGCAGGATGTTCATCCTCGTCTCCTGGATTAGTCCTTGCTAAACTGTCATAGTCTCCTGGGTCAGTTCTTGGCAAACCACTATATGAAGTTGGTCTTCACCCTAAAAAATGGGTGTTATGATATCCTTTCATGCTCCATTATGAGCCACGCGAGGGGGAACAAAGCCTGTACAAGAAAAATATATAACATCAGCATACAAAGACAAAGTTGACATCTATACGGCAGAGCCTAGCCGGCACATGAGATGTCTTCCATGGGGCAGAGCCATGGTTGTCGCATGTCCGGATCGAGCTTCCATCCATGTGACAGAGTCATGGGTGTCGCATGTCCAGGTCGAGCCTTTATCCATGAGGCAGGATCTTAGTTGTCGTATGATGGTTTTTTATCCATGCGACGGACTAATAAAGAAAGCCTGCGCATGTTCATGATGATCTCTCATCCATGCAGCAAGATTGTATAAAAAGTCTGCGCGTATTCTAGACGATTTCTTGTCCACACGGCAAGACTGTGCATGGGTGTCTCTGTGTCCATGGAAGTCTGACACAAAGAATGCGGTGCTCCTCTACCTCCGAGTAAAGCACCAGAATCAGGGGGCCAAGGATCAAGACCGCCCCTGATAAACTCCTCGGCGAGAAGGGTCGCAGTATGCGACATCCTTTGCGAAAAAATGAGAAAAAAGAAAAGAGATAAGAGATCTCTCTCTCCCCCTGACTGCCTATTTATAGGCTCCAAAATCGCGTAAAAGGATCGAGGCAATGAACCGAGCGATCTTTTTTAATCTGCTCAAAAATTGATGCCTCAGACTCTGTGTCAACTGACAACAAAGAATCCCAATATATCTTCTCGAAGATTGAACCAAATCTCTTCATTCATAACTTGACAGCCTGACAGAATATGCTATACGGCAAAACAGATGTAGAAGCATAAAAAATACGCTGGATAGCCATACGCAGCATGTTGATGCTGGGCAGCATAAAAAGATGACTTCAGAGCCACTACATACAACAGAGCTTCTCCCGCTGAGCATAGCGTAAAAATAAGCTCAAGGACCATCCGCGTAATGCAGTATGTCCAGGCTGCTTCAACGTAAAAAGGGTGCTACATCGCCTTTATGGCGTAAAACTCATCCGCTTTCAATGCAGCATTGAAGTATACGAGAGACGCTTCATATTCTTCAAAATGAACCTGTCAGATAATGCAATAAACCTGACGTCTAGACTCCTGACAAAGAGTACTGCACGACTACCCAGGCGACGGCTATAATGATGGTGCATTACTGCAACCCAGGCTGTCATTTACTGCCATTTCTTTGGCGTAAACCGCTTTTACGCATACAAAGGAATACGCTGCCTAGTTTTACACAGGCAGATGTAAGCTGTTTACTCTCCACAAAAGACAAACAGCCTGCCACGTCAAAAGCTGCTCTTCGTACAGAGCTTGAGGCACATCTCACCATTTAATACGCAGAGCGATGGCAGAGCTCGAGGCACGTCTCTGCATTTAATGCGCAGAGTGATGACAGAACTCGAGGCACGTCTCTGCATTTAATGCGCAGAAAGGGTGGCAGACCTTCAAAATACGCCTCTGTATTTAATGCGCAGGATAATGGCGGATCTCTACATTTAATGCAGGAGATTTGATTAAATGTCACTGAACCGTCGTTTAGTGACATCCCCTTTACGTAAACTGCTTTTACGCATATAAGGGAATACGATGCCTAGTTTTACACAGGCAGACGTGAGCTACGTACGCTCCACAGAAGGCAAACAGGCTGCCACATCATCAGTTGCTCTTCGTACAGGATTCGAGGTGCGTATCTGCATTTAATGCGCAGAATGATAGCAAATCTTCAAGACACGCCTCTGCATTTAATGCACAGGATGGGGGCAGATCTCTGCATTTAATGCAAGAGATTTGATTATATCTCCAAGAGCCATAATTTCGGCTAAGACGTCCACATCATCACTTTGGCACATTTCGCCAACTCAGGCCTCAGTCAGGTGAAGAGGATCAGCTATCTTCTGCGCCCACTCGGCTTCTACGCCCACTCGACTTCTATGCCCACTCGGCTTCTACGCCCACTCGGCCTCTATGCCCACTCGGCCTCTACGCCCACTCGGCTTCTATGCTTACTCGGCTTCTACGCCTACTCGGCTTCTATGCCTATTTGGCTTCTACGCCATGGTGACAGTTATTGGCTTCTACGCCAACCTCTTCTACACGAAGGATAACTATCTACATGGCTTTTATGCCGTGATCTTTGCAGCAGTTATACGCGTTGTCTCTTAATTGGACACGCGTCACACGCTCATTCAAAAGGTCATTTATATGCAGGCAACGGTTATTTTAACCATCGTGTAAAAGGGTGCTGTACTTTCCACTACTCGATTTCTATGCCGACTGAGTGGTCACTGTCACTAAAACTCTATAAATAGAGACCTCTATTGACAGAGGTCCAAGATCAAAAAATAGAGTATCAGAGGTCGGAAATTGGTCAAGAAATCCAGTATCAGATCCAAGGTCGAGAAACGGAAGATTAAAAGGTCGAGATTTGGTCGCAGATTTCAAGAGAGAAGAATCCAGAGCTCAAGCAAAGAGTAGTGATCGACGACTTTGGCATCGAGCATCCACTCTCTTTAGCAACCTTCGAAGCTGCTTTCTGTCTTCTATGGAACTTCTTCATCATCGTGTGGTCCAAGGGACAAAGTGATCGACTGCAGATCAGACTCCTATAGCAATATTTACCCAGATTAAAAAATTGTACTCGACATCCTCGTATAGGATTAATTGTACTGCTTGTTTGTAAACATAAAGAGCGGGTTTTCGTATAAAGCCTCGTTTCCATATCTTTCGTTTATTTTATCAGACAACAAGATGGCGACTCTGCTGGGGACATCTTTCTCTTCTGATGAGGAAGCAATTGCTCAACACGATGCGGTATCCGTAGGATCCGTGAAGAAGACACTGGTCGTCCAGTTCGACCAGTCTGCCTATGAAGATATGCTTCGAACAGGGGGTAGCTCTCACTCTCTCTCTGTCCAAGACAACAGGAAACTGCGTAAGGTCTGGATGCCCAAGACATCCTCTACCATTCCTGTCGACTCTCCGATCTCTTCAATCTCTCCGACCAACGAGGTTGTAGCATTGTTCCCTCCGTGCCTTGCGCGTAAAATTCAGTCGCCTGTCTCTGACAGGGCAGACAAAACTTCTGGCAATGCCTCAGCGCCAATCCAGAAGTATACTCCGTGCCTTGCACGTAAAATTCAGTCGCCTGTCTCTGACAGGGCAGACAAAACTTCTGGCAATGCCTCAACGCTAGTCCAGAAGTACACATCGCGCTCTGCGCATAAAATTCTGTCTCCCGTCTGTGACGGAATAGACAAAATTTTTGATAATGCCTCAGCGCCAAATCAGGAATCCCAAACGTGCTCCGTGCGTAAAAATGCATCTGCCTTCCCAAGAAAAGTAGATGATCCCTGCAATCTACGCAAGGGAAAGCAAGCGGGGGACTACTCAACTTCTCGGCCTTTAACGCCAGCAAGGGAAGAATCTGCCTGCCCTCCGGATTATGCGAGAGGCTGACGGCCGACTAAGGACGTCCTCAGCTTTACGCCAACCAGAGCAGAGCTCCAAATTACGCCAGGAGAATCCCCTCAGCGTAAAGAAGGCTCAATTTGTGGAAAGACACCCTCCTCGGGGATTATCCGCTACCCAGATGGCCAACCTGTTGTATATAGATGGCACAGGAAAAACTATGGTTCCCAACATCCGCATGCCCACTGATGTGAACAGAAGAAACAAGCCATCATCTTCTTCTTCTGTAACTCCTCCTGACCTGCGCAAGTATCTGATCCAGAAACGCAAGGAGAGGGGATCTTCCAGCATGTCTATTATGCCTCCTAGCGAGCACTATTGTAATAGTCATAGGATTGTAATTAATTGTTGCTGTTCTGAAGCAAAATGGTCGGTTTTTGACTGGTTGAGCTACTCTCTGTCTTTCCAGAAAGAAGAGCCCACGCTTGCATCTGTGAACATGGCTTCACATATACCTAGAGGAAGGTCGGGCTCAAGACGTCATCCCTCTAGAACTCCGAGCCGAAGGAGATTCAACATGCTCCTTTGGAACACCGAAGCTGGGGTGTTTTGAAATACTCGTTCGAGGTCACGACAACCGGCTTCGTACTCTTCTGATTTTGATGCTGGGGGTCGCCAGTCTCCCGAATCAGACGCCGAAAGTATAGAGTCAACTTCTACAGAGACCTATACCAATCTTTCAATGACACCCAGGGAGATGGAAGTTTATGCCATTGGAGATGAACGCGAGGAAGCTTCCCCGTCCGGGAGCGCTGAGCAACACATTACTGTACTGGAGACGTCTCTGAGAGAGATGCAATCCATAATAGAGAACATGCACCAGATGATGCTAACTCAACGCACAGCTGCTATGACTCAAGCATCGGTCCCTCCAACTCAGATACGTGTGGGGGTGGACTTACCACCATCCAACATGATCCAAGAGCCTGCTCTAGATCAGGAGTCAGCAGTTCCTCCACTTCCTCACTCGGAGAATGTATTACCTCCCGTTGGAGTCACAATACAACCGATTCCTCACCACTCCGTGGTC
Organism: Iris macrosiphon; assembly: GCA_036927795.1. Lineage (NCBI taxonomy): Eukaryota > Viridiplantae > Streptophyta > Magnoliopsida > Asparagales > Iridaceae > Iris > Iris macrosiphon. The sequence goes on along the minus strand of JAYESA010000017.1, from coordinate 50,245,196 downwards.
CCGCTACCGGCTAAAAATCCGATGCAGGCAGTACGGGAGTTGAAAGCCCAATTTGATTCCTTGAAGCACAAAGATCAGCTCAAGAAATTGGGAATCAACCAGCCTTATCCGGCTATCTGGGAAGAGGCCCCTTTCCCTCCTAAATACAAACCACAGACCATGGCTCTATTCGAGGGAAAAATATCGCCGAGTCAGTACATGAACTACTTTAGCATGATGACGGTGTTATTACAAGGGAATGACGCCCTCCTCACTCGGGTGTTCAAGGGCTGTCTCTCGGGAGTAGCTTACCAGTGGTACCGCAGCCTAGCGGACAACTGCATTACTTTCTTCGACGACTTCAAAGCCTTATTCTTCGCAAGATTCTACAAGGGAGGGACGGACATGTCGATGTCCTCTCTCATTATAGTGAAGCAGAAGGAAAAAGAGGACGTTCACACCTTCATCGAACATTTTCGTCAAGCCACTTTGCAAATGCCTTCCGGAGTTCCAGACTCGGCATTGTCGACATTTGCAGGAAGAACCTTCTTCCCGTCATCTCGGTATTCACAAGACCATTTCAGTTCCATGATTGGCCCTTGTTCATCATCTCAGCGGTAGCCGCCGAGGACAACAGTCAGAAGGCGCGTGACAATGGCATCATGATCTCTACCTCCGATAGAGGCAAGAGGTCATCCCCCAACAGCGACCATCCTCACAGTTCCAAAGGAAAAGAAGCTCTGGCGATCAATACGTCCAGACAAAAGACTGCGGCAACCACGCAGACGAAACCTGGGACTTCCAGGCCCATTGAAGTGTACTCTTTCGACGACGATGATATTCTGAGCATATTCGAGTGTCTCGTCAAAAGTGGCAAGATTACCCTTTCGGAGGAGAAGCGGCCCAATGAAGTCGGCAGTACTAATAACCCCAAGTACTGCATCTTCCACAGATACGTACACCACCCTACAAAGGCGTGTTATGTACTGAAAAGGATGATCCAAGGGCTGATCGATGCTAAGGCTATCACTCTGCACAACAGCGAGAAGACGGTCACATCCAACATGATCTCTCTATAATTTGGCAACCTGCCTCCTCAAGAAGTCCTGGACGGTGTTACACCTATTTTTCGGACGACGATGAACATCGTTAATCTTCCTCCGGCTAGGGGTCAAAATCATGACCTGCTACCCCTAACTACCCAGCGAGGCAAGATCATATGGGTTCATCCAGATCTGGTACCAGAGATCGAGAAAGAGACTCAAGCTGCTAAGGCTAAGTCTAAGAAAAACTCAAAGCATAAACCGTGTTACATGATTATGGTACACTCGGCATCAGAAGACGAGGTCTTGGCTACTGGAACCCGTTCAGGGAAAACTTACCTCCTGGACTATGGAGCGAGTCAGGAAGATGCACCGGCAGACGCTTCAGCTACCAAGCCTTCAGAGCAAGAACCCGCCGTACCAGAGCCCGGTCCTTCGAGACCAACTTCGGCGGACAAAGGGAAGCAAAAAGAAGTGCGTTTCGATAAACCTGTGAAAAATATTCGAAACAAAGGTTTAGAGAAGCCGTACAACTTCGACATCCTGGCCCAATTGGCTAATACACCAGCCAGGTTGTCCATCTTTGAACTACTCAGGCTCTCTCAAGACACTCGTCAAGCCCTGAGTGAAGTATTGATACAGGCGGATGCATACTTGACCCAGCTCAAGTCCCCTGACGAAGAACCCGTGGCATGTCCTCAATGCCACAGTATGATGGAGGTGGTCCCGAATATCACTTTCACTCAAGACGACATACTGTTAAAACATAATAGGCATGACAAACCCCTCTATTACACCGGGTACGTCGATTCTATGGAGGTCGAATGAATTCACATAGATCCGGGATCATCAATCTGCATCGTTCCTCATAGTTTGCTTAGACCGCTGAGGATTCCTACCAGCGAATTGGCTTACACCACCACTACAATCGTGGGTTTCAATGCCAGAAAAAGTAAGCCGTTGGGGAAAATTCACCTGGGGATCCAGATTGGCGACCTCAGATCAGTGGCTACATATTATGTCATTGATTCTGAGGTGTCCTACAATATTCTGCTGGGCAGACCTTGGATCCACGACCACAACATTGTTCCTTCGACTCTACATCAATGCCTTAAATATGTAGACGTCCAAGGAACAGTACAAACGGAGTTTGCTGACATAAACCCGTTCAAAGGAGTAGAATCTTACTACTCTGACGCCGTGTTGTACTCTCAAGACTACACGGAGGAGGTGTCAACCGAAGCAGAGAAGGAATCCCACCGGGAGCCAGAAAAACCCTCTGCCGAGCAACCTCTGTCAATCAAGGTGAAAGGACGGACCACTCGTCCAAAAGCCATAGAGCCTATGGCTATCCACCTGAACAAAACCGGGTCAGAAAAAGGGGGTGATCCTCTAGTGATCACTTTGAACCAGAAGCCTCCACCCTTGGTCATCAACCTTCGACGCAACAGGCAGCCGATTGATGTAAATGCAACCGGGAACAAAGTTTCAGATGATAATAAACATCCTCTTTTCCAGTACATTGACGCTCAAATTCCGAGTCAGGAATCCTCCCCCCATGACGATATAGAACCTATAGCACAAAAATTCTTGGAAGATATAGATTCCTATCATCCGTATATGTGGGAAGTGGCGTCATCATCCAATGTCACCACGACATATGGACCGCATGAGGATTCTATCTTCATTGTCCCGCCTACTTGCAGCAGTCAGCATTCAATAGTCTTCGGCCGCATGCGCAATGAACCAACTATGCAAGAAGATTCTTCTGATGACGATGCCGGTAAAATATAGGTTCACAGATACAGCCCACAAGCTTTGAAGATCATGCAAAGTATGGGTTATAACTTGAAGCTGGAACCAGGTCTTAACTACGGGAAAGGCAGACGAATGCCGCTGCACGGTGATCCCTACTATCAACGAACTCGTTTCGGGTTAGGATATACCACCTTCCTTGCAACTCCTGAGTCAAACGAGGATATCTTTTCCTCTTCTCAAAATGGCTCAGCGCCCTCCGACTCATCTCACGCTCTCGAACGAACATTATCAGTAAATATGGTAGTGACAGATTCCTTCAAAAAAGACGAACAAGAATCTGAACTGTTTGAAAATGACGCTTGGGCTCAACAAATGGATACACAATGGGAATTCCGCTTCGAGCAGAGAGAACCTCCCACTGAAGATAAAGTTATCCAGATTGACGTTGGGGATAAACTTTTGCCAAAGCCTATATTTATCAGTAATAATCTTTCCGAAGCAGAAAGGGAAGAAGTTATCCAGCTGATAAAAGAATATATCGACATCTTTGCGTGGAATTATGAGGACATGCCAGGCCTTGATCCAAAGGTGGCTACTTATAAGCTCAATATATTGCCCGATTCGAAGTCTGTAAAGCAGCACCAACGCCGGTTCCGCCCGGATATGATAGACGCCATTGAAGCTGAAATCAATAGCCTGCGGTTTCATCCGGGAAGAACAATATCCCGATTGGGTCGTCAATGTTGTCCCGGTCATGAAAAAAAAAAGGAAAGTACGTATCTGCATCGATTACCGAGATCTGAACGCAGCCTGCCCCAAGGACGAGACGAGTTTCCTCTTCCCATCACAGACGTCATGATTGACAATACATGCGGTTTTGAACGTATGTCTTTCATGGACGGATTTTCAGGATACAATCAAATCAAGATGCATCCTGAAGACGAGAAGCATACTGTCTTCCGGACACCATTGGGGGTATATTGCTATACGGTCATGCCCTTCGGATTGAAGAATGCCGGGGCTACGTACCAACGGGCTATGAGTAACATATTCTATGAGCATTTACGCAAGACAGTGGAGTGTTACGTGGACGATGTAGCTGTCAAAAGCTGCCTCAAGGATAATCATATCCAAGACTTAAAGACAGTATTTGAATCGATGCGCCAACATCAACTCAAAATAAATCCTACAAAGTCCTTTCTGGGGGTATCTAGTGGCAAATTCTTGGGATTTGTCATTACCGCCAAAGGCATTCAAGTGGACCCTGACAAAGTCAAGGCTATCTTTGAAATGCGACCGCCCCGCAATCTGAGGGAACTCAGGGGATTTCAAGGTCGTCTGGCTTATATCCGGAGATTCATATCCAACCTCTCTGGGAGATGTCAGCCCTTTTCTCGTCTCATGAAGAAAGGTGTATCCTTCGTATGGGACGAAGCCTGTCAGCAAGCGTTTAATAATATTAAACGCTACCACACTAGTCCGCCAGTTATGGTGCCTCCCGTCATAGGAAGACCATTCGTGCTGTATGTTCGAGCGATGGATCATTCTCTGGGAGCTTTTCTCACACAAAAGAATGATATGGGTCACGAACAAGCTATCTACTACCTCAGCAGGATGATGGTCGGAGCCGAACACCGGTACAACCCAGTGGAGAAAGAATACTTGGCTATGATATTCGCTATCCAGAAAATGCGGCACTATGTCACAGGCCAAACCATTCACATCATCTCCAGGATTAATCCTCTTCGGGTACTGATAAACAAGCCAAGTGTTCTTAATTCCCAACTCACGACTTGGGCGATGTTATTAACACCGTATGACATGGTGTACGTCCCTCAGAAGTCCGTCAAAGGCCAAGCATTGGCTGACTTCCTAGCTGCTCATCCGATCCCGGAGGCCTCCAAACTGTACGAAGACATTCCCAACGAAGTTGCAGAATGTAATTCCGCAATGAAAAGTGATGCATGGCAACTATTCTTTGATGGTGCCTCTAGAACTGGTCCCAGGGGAAACATGGTCTCAGGAGTAGGGATTGTCCTGGTTACTCCTGATAAGCTCGTCATCTACCGAGCATATTCTCTTAGCGAGCCATATTCTAACAATGTAGCGGAGTATAACGCTCTACTAATCGGGCTCCAAGTCGCTAAAGAATCGGGCGTCGAATCTCTGGAAGCTTTCGGTGATTCTCTCCTGATCGTCAATCAAGTAAGAGGAATATATGAAGTCCGGAATCCATACCTCATCTCCTATCAGCGAGCAGCGGTCGAGATAGCCATAACATTCAAAGGATTCTTTCTAGAGCATGTACCTCGATCTCAGAATCTGGAAGCTGATGCCCTAGCCAGTCTAGCTGCAGATTTAGCTACCCCTATAAGAAGGCAAAATTTGGTGATCCTTCTTAACAGAGATTTATTCTGTATAAAAAATAACTTTCACATAGAACACAGCTACGCGGTGAACACAGATCTTCCAAAGAGAGACTGGAGAAGTCCCTTTATAGATTTTGTAGCATACATAATCTTGCCAGAAGACCCTAAAGAAGTAGTATCCGTCAAAAGATGATCATTGTGCTTCTATTTCGATGCATCTTCACAATGTCTATATCGCCGGTCTTATGACGGACTATTATTACGATGTCTCTCTGGTGATGAAGCACATCGGATTATCCGTGAAGCTCACGATGGCGTATGCGGAGCGCATCAACCCGGTCCTAAGCTACAGGATCACATCAGGAGAATAGGCTATTACTGGCCTACTAAGATCACAGATGCAATAAAGTATGCAAGACAATACAGAGCCTGTCAGGTCCATGCAGACTTTATCCATCAACCTCCTGAATATCTTTATCCTACGGTTGCGTCCTGGCCTTTCGAAGCATGGGGTATGGATATTATTGGTCCTATTCACCCGTCTTCTTCCAGAGGTCACCGGTTCATATTGGCCATTATGAATTATTTCTCCAAATGGGCAGAGGCGATCCATCTTGCTGAGGTGAAGGCATCTAATGTGATCAGCTTCATCAAGCATCACGTCATTTATCGCTTCGGGATACCCCGGAGGATAATTCATGACAATGGGCCTAAATTCATCAGCCAAGCGTTTCATCGATTTTGCGATAAAAATTGGATACAAATGTGGCCTCTACGGCATATAATCCTGCTGCTAATGGTTTGGCGAAAGCTTTTAACAAAATCATTATCAAGCTCTTGAAAAAGTTCGTCTCTTCGAACAAGAGGGATTGGAATGAGAAGCTGGAAGAATGTCTCTGGGCATACCGCATAACGGTACGAACACCGACAGGTTGTACCCCATTCTCATTAGTTTACGGGAACGAAGTAGTTCTCCCCATCGAGATCCAAATTCTGTCACTCAGGATAGCCGTGGCTAGTGAGTTGACTCAAGAAAAAAATGACCTGTTAAGGCTTCAAGTGCTAGAAGGATTAGACGAAAAATGCCTCCAAGCTCAACAGCGCATCGCGTTCTACCAAGCACGCATTTCTAGAGCTTTTAATCAAAAAGTAAATGAAAGTGTGTTCAAAGTTGGCGAGCTAGTTTTAGCTGTGAGAAGGCCGATGATTCTTACTCACAAGAGTAAGGGCAAATTCTGGCCCAAATAGGAAGGCCCTTATGTGATCGAGACGACGTTCTCAAACGGCGCTTACAGGTTAGCCAAGCCTAACGGAGACCTGTTAATGGCTCCTATTAATGGCAAATTCCTAAAAAGGTACAATGCTTAACCTCCTTTGCTCAAATGGAGTATGGTGAAGACCTTATTCTGACAATACTACTTCCAAAATGAAACTAGTTGGATCGTATTCTATCATGTCCATATAACCTATGAATAGATATGTTTAACTAATTTGGAACTTCAAGACCTATCACGTCCATATTACCTCTGATAGTGTTTTGTGTACAAATTTTGGCTAAATCATATTCTATCATGTCCATATAACCTCTGAATAGATATGTCCTGTTGAAACTTACCGAGAGTATATCACGTCCATATTATCTCTGATATCACTTTCACCCAAACCTGTCATTTATATTCCAAAATGATGGGTCCACAAAGTCAGATAAGAGTCTCTTTATTACTTCCAGAAAGAGCAAAAGTACATTAAAAAGCAAAAAGGTACATCATTTGGGGGGAGCGGTTAGGTCGCAAATTTGCTATGCCAGAGCAACCATTCTCTCATCCCGGGAGTTCAAGACGTCGGCGCGAGCCCGTTCCAACCTTGCCGCATCATTGTTCAAAGCAGCTAGCTCAGACCGAGCCCGCACAAAACCTGAATGGAAAGCACCCACACGCGTCAGATTCTGCTGAACAGTCGCCCGTCTCTCCTTCAGCACATCTCGGGCTGCCGACAAAGAGAGAGCCTTCGCCTCTACTCGAACGAGCTCATCCTTCAATATGCGGGCCTTCGCTGCCACTTTCTTATATTCGGCTTCGCACTAGGTCAACTCGGGAACGACATACTCCAATTGGACACGCTCATGATCCATCTCCTGCTGTTGAGCCTCGATGGACTTATTCAGAGACTCCATCTGTTCAGCAAGTTGCGCAGTCAGGGAGTCGTACCTAGCTTGAATGAGACCGTCAATGTTGCCTCGAGCTAGCTCCAAGTATTCGTTAATGGGTTGCTCCAAACCATTAAATATCTCCTCCAGCATGTCAACTACCCCAGTGTCGTTGAATTCTCGGATCGGCACTATCGCGAACTAGGAGGACCTCCTCAGAGACGCAAAGCTCAAATTCTTCTCCAACACCATTGATATCAATGTTTTCATAGTGGTATAGAAGATACCAATATACTGCTCGGTCAGCGCAGCTAGATCCGAATGGACGCTGGGAGTGGCCGCGATATTGGCGAATCCCCCTCCAGGAACAACCGCAGACGATGTTGCCACTGCCGTCGCCTTAACAGGTGGTGCGACAAAAGAAGAAGCGCCAACACCGGATGAAGTGACCGACGTACTCAAAGGAGGCATTGTCGCAATGACAGGCTCGTCCTCCTCTTGAGATATCGAAATCTCTTCGACAGGCGAGCCAGCACCCGAAAGTGTCTCCTCTTCAAAGTCAGGCACCTCTGTGTCGCCGCCAGGACCTGACATAGTGCCAAAGGGCGCATCTACACTGCCCTCCCCGAAGATGTCTTCCCCTGAAAAGAAGACAAAAGGAAGTTAATATCGAAATAATGTTAACTTTACTAAAAAAGAGGCGTAAAGACGACATTTACCCATGGCCGATGGCGTATATGTCGCATCCGCAGCCAGTACAGCTAAATTATTTCTTAATGATGCTAAGCAAGCTGTCATACCTGGAGAAGGTGGTGTGTCAACTGACACTGGCAAATATTCTTCCAGGTCCTCGTCAAGTTCCAACCGAGGCTCATCGGCTGGAATCTCGCTGGGTGCACTGACGGATACGGCAGGGGTTTCTCCCGATGCTGATCCGGATAAAGATATCCTTATTCGGCTCGGCCCCGAAGGACATCTCGTTCCACTTCCTGAAGCGGTAGCAGCGACAGCAGCCTCCAACAGGAATTCTCCGACACCACCAGCCGGAATATTAGAGGGTCCCTCTCTAAAAGGCGAGGAATCTCCAATCAAAGAATCATCCCCAACAGGGGGAGATGCAAGCTCACTTCTAGGAGCCTCATTACCAGGAATCCGGAGAGGACGATTAACCGTCTTCTTCTTCCTCTTGCGAGGGGAAGTCTCCTTCGGAGCAGGAGCCCTTCGCTTCCCAGAGATTACCAAAGCCCCTACAGGCGGAGCTATTTCACCCCTCGGCACCGACAACAGAGGCTCATCCAGAGTCACGGACTCTTCACCCTCGTCAAAAGAGACCGAAGGGACTTCGACTCTTCCCTCAGGCTTGGAAGAGGGCATCCTAAAACTTTCATGCATATCAAAATTGCGATGGAAGGTGTTGGTTGCCACGTAGAACTGGGCATACGAATGGAGAATGCGCAGCTCCACGGAGAATGAAATGACGGGCACGGTAAAAGTTGCTTCAGTGTAACCCATGATAAAATATCGCCATCCTCTGGCTCCATCAATGAGTCCACCCCTGGACCTGAAGCTGGTGACGGCATTGCCCACATACAACTGGTCGTACCCGAATTGCCTGACAAACCGACTAGGCAGGTAGGGCTCCAAGAAGCAATGGTCTTCACTTCTGTACAATAAATGGAAAGGTCTAATACAGACCAAGCAATTAAAAGCCTCAGAAGAAAGAACGGTCTTCCCGTCGCCTATATCCTGAAGTCTGATCCCCTGTTGATTGAGATGTACAGAGGGGACAGTGCAGAAAAGCTTCTAGCTGTGACTGAAGTTCAGCACCCGTCGACAGTCTAAAACTGTGGTCACGTTCCAGGAAGAATTCTTATAGTTCAACAAGAAACTACCCCCCGAACTACTGCCAGAGCCGGGAGACATAACCCTGGGGTTATGGAGAATTAACCACCCCATCAAATACAGGTATGGTAATTCTACCCTGGGAAAGCTATTACGCCGAGTTTCGTCGGCGAGCAGCCCATCAGTCATGGCCCTCAGGCCAGCTTGTATGCGACACACCATGGCAGGGAGCAAGCCCAGTCTTGCCCCGAATACCAGATGCACTGTAGGCCATAGCGTGTTGCGGTGAATACGGTCCGCAGATGCGATGCCCGGTACCACCAGTCGGTGCAGCCATATGGAGAGGATGCCAACCAGTTGAGCTTCCTTGGACAGAGGCTTGCGGCAATGCCTCAAATAGCTGTAGGCCTTAGTGTCTGCGAGGTATTTTCCTATCCCTTCGTCAAGAATTTGGTCCGGAGCCTCAGCATCCTCCATAAGATCGTCGACTACCTGAGCAGTAAGCACGCTCAAAAAATTCAAAGGCTGATCCTTGCTATCCAAGACCTTCTCTGGCTTAGCATTTCTGGCCCGGTAAAAGAAGAGGTAGGACGCCCATTTATTGATGTGAGCCAAATCTGAAGGCTCACCATAAAAAGTGGTACAAGCGAGGTAGTGGCACATCAGCTTCTGGTACACAGCCACTACCTGAGGGTCTGAATCTTCCAACTCCCGGTTCGTGGGAACATACTCTTCATAAGGCGTATCCCCCATCGGCAGTCTCGAGATCTCTGCCATCTCATGGAGGGCCAATCCCAACTCCCCCAGTGGAGTGGCGAAAGTCCTGGTGAGCGAGATATCACTCCATCAGTGCCAGAAATAGATTAGGGTTGGGAGGTAACCCGACACTGGTAGCGCTCACAGCTATAAACAGACCGATGCTCTCCAGCTCAGTCTGAAAATGCTTCAGGGCCTAGTCGACTGTAAGATGTTTACGCTCCACAGAAGACAAACAGCCTACCACGTCAAAAACTGCTCTTCGTACAGAGCTCGAGGCACGTCTTGCCATTTAATGTGCAGAGCGATGGCAGAGCTCGAGGCACGTCTCTGCATTTAATGTGCAGAGTGATGACAGAACTTGAGGCACGTCTCTGCATTTAATACACAGAATAAAAGTTTGTCTTGGGTCTGGCAGGCTACTACAGTATGTTTGTACAAGATTTTTCAAGGATTGTCGAGCCGATGACCAGATTCACTAAGAAAGAAGCATAGTTTGTTTGGACAGAGGAGTGTCAGGTTGCTTTTGAGGAATTAAAGACGAGGTTGACTTCTGCTCCTATTTTGACGTTGATATCAGGGTCTGGAGGTTTAACTATTTATGGTGATGCATCGGGGAAAGGATTGGGTTATGTTCTTTAGCAGAATGGGAAGATGATTGCCTATACATCCAGTAAATTATATCCTTATGAGAAGAATTATCCTTCCCACGATTTGGAGTTGGCAGCAGTCATCTTTGCCTTGAAGTTGTGAAAATACTATCTGTATGGAGAGCTTGTGGAGATCTTCACAGACCACAAGTGCATGAAGTACGTTTTCACTCAGAAAGAGTTAAACATGAGGCAGCGTCGATGGCTAGAACTGATGAAATTTTTTGATATATACTTACAATATCATCCGGGGAAGGCCAATATAGTTGCCGATGCTTTGAGCAGGTATCCGATAGCTTTTGACGCAAGACCGATATTTTTTAGAGGATCTAGAAAGCTTAGGCATTGAGATGATAGTTCCTGGGTTTGCAATACAGATTTGGGGGTTGCAGATACACTCAGAGTTGATGGACATGATCAAGGCAGCCCAGTATAAGGATGTGTCTCAGAGGAGCATCAGAGCTCAGTTGGGAGCAGGATAGAAGGATAATTTTACCATTGCTGAGGATGGTTCTTTGTGGCACAGTGCTAGACTGTGTGTGCCTAGTGGAAAGTTACGGGAAAAGGTATTGTAGAAAGCATATCGCTCTCAGTATTCCATACGTCCAGGTACTAACAAGATGTATCGGGATATGTGAGAGAGTGTGTGGTAGTATGGCATGAAGAGGGAGGTGGCACAGTTTGTATCCAGATACTTATTATGCCAGCAGGTAAAAGTCGAGAGGCAGAGGCCAGGCAGTTTACTTTAGCCATTACCCATTCTAGAGTGGAAGTTGAAGCACATTACTATAGATTTTGTGTCCGGAATTCCACGATCTCCAGGAGAGAAAGACGCAATTTGGGTCATCATTAACAGGTTGACAAAGTTCACCCATTTTTTGCCTTTCAAGGTGGGTTTGTCTACAGAGAAGCTGGCAGATATTTATGTGAGATAGATCGTTAGGATATATGGAGTTTCCATCAGCATAGTCTCAGATCAGGATATTCATTTTACTTCTTATTTCTGGAGAAGTTTGCAGGCGAGCTTGGGCACCCAGCTCAACTTCAGTACTTAATATCACCCCCGGACAGATGGGCAGTCAGAGAGGACCATTCAAACTCTCGAGGATATGCTACGCACCTGTGTAATAGATTTTGGGGGATCTTAGGAGGACCATCTCCATTTGGTAGAGTTTGATTACAGCAACAGCTACCAGGCTAGTATAGAGATGTCACCATTTGAGGCTCTGTACGGTCAAAAATATTATACTCCCTTGTCTTAGGACAATATTGGAGAGAGAATCTTGCTAGGGCCAGAGATGGTGGTGGATGCAGCAGAGAAGGTTAAGCTGATAAGAGATAGACTTCGGGTGGCACAGGAAAGACAGCGGCATTGGGCCAATAGCCACCGGAGACTCTTGGAGTTTGAGGTATTGTTTTAGGTTTTATTTGTGCTGATATTGGTTGTTTGTTATAGATTAAGTTCTTAAGATTGTGTTTTATTCTAGGTTGGAGGTTTGGTGTTTCTGAGGATTTCTCCGACACGAGACACGATTCGCTTCGGTGGAGGCGGGAAGCTTAGTCTGCGATTCACCGGATTCAGTATTCTTGAAAGGATCGGTGCAGTTGCCTAAAGACTAGACTTACCACCTGTATTAGAGGAATTTTATAACGTGTTTTACGTATCGCAGTTGAGATGGTACGTGGCGGATCCTAGTCACGTATTGGATCACTCAAAAATAGAGTTGGGCCCTACTCTTAGCTATCCAGAGCAGCCACTTGAGATTCTGGATCGGAGAGAGAATGTGCCGAGGAACTAGATTATTCCCTTGGTACGCGTTGGATGGAGGCATCATTCTTCGTGTGAGTCTACCTGGGAGAGAGAGGATGAAATACGAGAGCGGTACCCATATCTGTATGTGCCTTGAGGTATGTTCTTCCTTGTTCTGTTTTATTTTTCTAGGGTAGTTTTGTCTTTAAATTTTGGGAAAAAATTATTTTAAGGGGGGTAGACTTGCCACTACCATATTTTTTGACTAAGGATATTTTGGTTATTTCATATTTATTAATTAATTAATGTGCATGTGGTATATTTATTTATTATTTTATTTATTTATTCTTAGATATTACTTTTTGTTTTGGACTTGTGTTAGTGGACCTAAATAGACTTGACTCTTGGACCAATATTTATTATAGTTAGACTTGAGCCCAACAACAAGTCCAATTTATTAAGTTAATATTATAATTAGTCAAACCATTAGGATTAGAACCTTCCTTCCTTAATTACTTTCTTCATGACAAGCCCATAGGGGTGTTTTAGACTTTTCACACATGCTTGAGGGACAAGTAAGGGCCGGCCATAAGATGGTGGAGATAACATATCTCTCTTCATTCATTTTATTTCAATTCTACATCTAGAATTTTTTCTTCCAAATTCATTTATTCCTACACCAATCCCTACCCAAAATTTCTTCCAATTCCTTCTTTACTCACCATTGGAGGCTATTGGAGAAAAAAGAGACAAGGATCTACAAGGAGGTGAAGAGTCCACAAGTTAAGGGCTCTTTACATCTATTTGGAGGCTTGTATTAGGAATCAATCTTCCAATAGGTAAAATTTAATTTTTTCCTTCTAATTAGACTCTAAATCTATATTGTAATTATTAGAAACCCTTTCATGTACTAGGACTACCAATAGGAAGAAGAATTAGGTTCATAGGAGGCCCGTAGAGAAATTTATGATATATTTTGTGTTAATTTTAGGAGAATTACGAGATTGGCACTTCATGTGTTTGTCAATAGGTCAATTAGACCAAATTGACATGTGTTTGGTTGCGTGAGAATAGTGTCATGTCCACAAATGGATACGTGTAGACCATGTCACGATAATTTGGTGATACGTGTTAATTTGAGGGTTTTTCCTTCGACACGGGGGTTTGAGCATGTCCCATTTTGACATAGACACGTAGTTGAGTAGTTAGAAATTTATATTGCTCTTAATTAGGGATTTAGACTTCTTCATATCATTTATGGTGCATTGGTTGATGATTTGAGAGAGTATCAAGGGTGTATAACAAACGTATCATAGATCTAGTATGATACGGGGGTGATGCGCTCATTGTGTTTGTGTTATTGCCTTGTGAGTATTTTTGATATCTTAAGCTAATGTATCAATGATATATTTGTATAGGTATGTATTCATTTATGTATGAGTTCATTAGATATATATATACATACTATATGCTTTATATCTTGTGTATTTACTTTCATAAATATTGTAGCATTGTGTATCATGGTATTAGTCATTTAGGGGGGAGACTGTCATATGGTTGTGAGTACATTTATTTTAGTTTGTAAATAGGAGTTGTTCTTAGAGAGAAGGGGATCAGGTTTTTGGACTGTCAAGTGATGGCCTGTGCACTATAAATAGTCGGGTCAGCATGCAAGATGGGGGTGTTTGTTGCTGTGTAGAACACAATAACATGTGTTGTTATTGAGGGTTCTTTGTGCAGTGCACAAAGGTCTGCAGCAGCAGCACATATCATATGGGCTCGGGCATTTTGCCTTTGAGCAACCTAGCAGCTGACCCATTATTTCAGAACACGGGGCAGCTGTAGTAGAGAGGGGTTGTCATGTGTTTAGTTGTTAACTGAACTTGGTGTTTAGTGGCTTGTACCAACCGGGCTAATACACTAGTGAGGGGTAAGTGTTTAGTTAGCCACAGATGCATCAGGATGATGAGAGCAACAGCTATGGGACTGGGCATTAGTTCACTGCAGAATGATAAGTTAGTATATATATCAGTTAGTGAATGTTAGTTATCAGTTAAACTGTTAGAGTTAAGTTATTCGTTAGTAGCAGTTAGTTTATGACATTAGGTACTTAGGTTAGTATATATATATATATATATATATATATATTAGTTAGTTAGTTAGTTAGTTAGTTAAGGATTATCTTGAGTTGGTACACAAGGTAATGATAGGTAATTGAGCTGACTCAAGGTATTGAGTCAAGAGATAGGTTTAGATAGTGTGATAACAAGTTGGCCCTATGCCAAGGTATCCAATAGTACTAGTTTAGCTAAGAATACTAGTATATATTATATTTGTTTATCGTATATACTATTTTTATATATAAGATATTGCATATTCTACGATACGGTATAATATTGGTATCATAATATAGCTAGTATAGCCTAGATACATAGTGTATGGACCCAATATCCTAGAAATGGACTCATACAACCTAGAAATAGCTAGTTTTACCAATTGTTTTACTAAAGTTGACTTAGTTTGATTGTTTTGGCCTAGTTAGACCTAGAGATGACTTTAAGACCTAATACTTGACTAGTTTAACTTGTTATCATTCTAAAACCATGTATTAATGTAATATCTTATATTTAGGTCTTCGAGGCAGTATTTCGGACATCTTCGATATTGTTCACTAGATTTCAGGCGAGTACATTCTCTGATAGTTTCTCGTTTATGATATCCTCTTTGTTTCCTGTATTTAGTATAGATATCCTTGATTTCCTGACACTTGGTTACACAGATTGGTATCTTCCAGACCCTGTCACGAGAAGTTATTATTCTTTTGATTCCTGTGCATGTCCTGTGATTCCTGTGCATGGATGAGACACTGTTCCTGAGAAGGTTGGCCTTCTGCTCTGTGATTCGTGTGTCGTAGCGTGTCATGGTTGGATCCACTATACCAGTCAGGGGCGGGGAGTGTTAGTGTAGATATGTGATCATACCCTCCCTGTGCAGTTTATGTATTCCTGTGAGTGTTAATCATACACCTCACGCAGATTAACCAGGCCATATTCTTGTACAAGTTCCCAAGCCGATCACATGTTGTCACTGGTACTCACTCACTTAGATAGTCGTATCCATCTATTTTATATATAATGTTCATATCTCTTGTATGTATTCCTATATTTCTTTATTCCTGTATATTCCTGCCCTATTTTTTTATCTTGTATATGCTATCTATTTACTGATACATAGTTTTTATTATTTATTGGAACTGCTGTTAGAGGTGTACTTTTATCCAATCCTAACTGGATTTTTTTTTTAAATGACACTGAGGAGTGGTAACCCACTCATTACGGGCCTCAGGACATAGTTGTCTTAGAGTTAGAGACTGTGGCTCAGGAGAGACTCATCCCAGTTGAGACAGATGCCACTTTACTTATAGCTCAGTAGATAGGTTTATATTGTACTGGATTTGTCTCCAGCTTTGACTGTTAGTCTTATATTATATTTGGTGACTCATTGGATATTATTTCTGTCTTATGAGTTGTATCTTGACTTTTCAGTTCCTTATATCATAATCGTGCATTTTTTCATCTTATAGTTCTGTGATTGAGTATTCATATTTCATTGGTAGTATTATATACCTTGATGATAATTATTGGTAGATAATATAGTTTACCCAAACAACGTTCTACCACTGATGCTACGGCGTAGGCTGGTCTTTATTCAGTACTCGTGCCCCTACACCGGGTGTGGGTCATGACAAGAAAGTTTAGCTGCAGTAGGTGCCTTACTCAGGTTTGGTGTTAAGGTGAAGGTGCAGTTTTAGAGGAAGGGTATTGAAGGCCAGTTGAAGGGGGAGATGGCAGTGCTATTACAAATCTTGCAACAACCTATGCTAAAATGAATGCAGCAATATGTTGCATTATTAGTAGCAGTGTACTGAAACTTGAGGCTTGTATATACCCATGTATACAACTGAGGGTGTACTCTAGGTGTGTCAAGTTATATGAGGAGGAGAGTGTATCAGTCCCAGCAGTGGGCTGTAAGGTAGCGGTGAGGTTAGTATTGAGATAAGTTGGTACTTGAGTGTTGGCACCATGATGTGGGTACTAGTGTAAGGTATTGGTAGAGTTTATATCAAGGTATTTTGGAGATACTAGCTTGAGATATTAGGATATGAAGTATAAGCTAAGATAATTAGTCTAGATACTAAGGTATAGATACTAAGCTATTGTTATGCCAAGGTAATACCAATATTACTGATATATTAAGATATTGATATATTTAGCTAAGGTATATACTAAGGTAATATAGGTAATAGAGATTACTTATAAATTCATAAGTTATATATAGATACGTTAGTGATATTAGCTAGTATAGCTAATACCTTCAAGGTATGGACCTAGAAACCTAGATATAGCCTAGTATCACCTAGTATCAACTAGTTTAGCTTTATAATCAACTTAGAAACTAGTTTTGAACCTAGAATCAAGCTAATGACCTAGTTTGACTAATATGACCTAGTCTTGACATAAAAAAAATCATATTTTAACTTATTTAGCATATTTATCACTATATTATACCAAATGACATAGAATTTCATATATAGGTTAGTGTGACTCCAGTTCAAAAACTATTTGATATTCATTGCTTTTGTAGTATTATACTTGATTCCTGACACACGGATACATGGATTAGTATATATTGGACGCCGTCATGAGATATTATTTCCTAGAGGACTCTGTAGATGTCCTATGATTATTGTACATGTATAGACACCGATTCAGGAGTGGGTTATCCCCTGCTCTATGAATCCTATTTTGTAACGTGTCATGGTTGGATCCACTATACTAGTCAGGGGAACGGAGGAAGTATTAGCTAGTTATGTGATCATACCCCACCTACTTGTGCATAGCTCACCCTCACCACACACATGGTATAGCCTGATCTTAGTACTTATAAATAGCTCACCATATATGATTAGCCTGATCCCCTTACCTGTACTTGTGCATAGTCAATCATACATGATTGACCTAATCCCCTTAGCAGTAATTGTACATAGCCAATCATATATGGTAGAGCCTGATCTTGTCCCAAGCTGATCACATAATGAACTAATATTTTGAACACTTAGCTAGTTTATTTTATTCTTTTATTCTAGCTTATACTTGATGACACTGATATTCACTTGCTTTCGCACTGCTCATTATTTTACTGTGATTAATATTTCTACATTACCAGTTTTTTCCATCATGTATAGTCATTACTCATTGTTTTATAGTCTTTATCAATTTAATTGGAACTACTGTTAGTTTATGTTCTTCGCTCCAATTCTGACTGGATAATATTTTTTAGTGATTATTATGATCTATATTTCGGGATTTCAGAGTGATACTATAGACATGACTTTTCTTACCTTGTGGACCTTGAGGTAATAATTATAAAGATTTAGGCTAGTGTTTCTTATTTTATATCATGTCTAGCTTCATTCCTTTAGAATATTATTTAGTTTATCTTTCTTATTCATTCTGCCTTTAGATTATTGTGATTGAGAACATAATAGAACTAGTTATATTAGTATGATTGATAGCAACGTTCTACTGCCAATGTTGCGACATAGGCTGGACGTACCCACATACTCGTGCCCCGATCATCCGGGTGCGGGTCATGAAATTTTTTATCTCTATTTATATGGTTTTTCTGAACCATGTTCGGTGTCCAACGTTAATAAATTTAAATGTTGCACCCTGATCTTGTGGACGACCAAGACAATCCAGGAAGATTGGATCCTAGGGGGGCCGAGTTTGGCCTATGTTCGGTCCAAGTTCGGTCCGAACTCTGTCTCCTTAGAGCAGAACAGTTCAGTTCATATTTGATTAGGTCTAGGTGCATGAATATTGGGTTTGAGTCAGTTTCTAGTAGACAAAATATGGTTATAGGTTTGAGATTCCTAATATCAGTGTGACTTGATGTAGATGTTCCTAGACTCAAAATAAAATTCAAATTCATAGACCAAATTGAAATCTAACTTTCACAAACTCTTTTGTTGTAGTCTTTGTCAATCTTGTACAATTATAGTATTATAGTCTTATATGTAGAAGTTTAGTTTGTACTTGTATACATCGAATCAGGGTTTTATCGATTGTCAAAATTATGTTGAACCTGACATGCTTGTGCTAGCAATCTCTCCTATTTTGATAATTGACAAACTATGACTATTACATCAATATAAATAAGACATGATGCGATACGCAATGCAATGCTCCCTATAAATTATGAGAGCAAACTTGCAACTTTGATCTAATTTCTGTTTGTTCTTCTTTTTCTCCCTTTTGTATCATTGTACTATCTTGTAATTTGATCTTCCCTTTTCTTCATACCATTTTGTTGTTGTACTGTTCTTCTTCCCCCCCCTTTGTCATTTGATTGAAATAGAAAGCTCCCCCAAAGTCGTTGACATAACACATAAAGGTAGAGTGAAGAAACAAATACATATAATAAAATGTATAGTTTGATATGAATACATATTGAACAAAGAAAACATAGATGAATAACAATTATAATTTAAGCATGTTAACTAATTTTTTTTCATAGAAATTGTTGCAGACATATAATATTCGAAAACTTAATAGAAACATAATAATTAAAACATTTTCTTGATGCATGAAAGCTAAGCTAAAAGTGAACATTATTAGCATATATTGATAGCAATCTTTTAGGATAGTCCAAGTATCAAAATTACTTCACAAACTTTAAGTCAGAATAAAGAGTTTGAATTCGTGGCTATATTATGGAAACAAGTACAAACTATACTTTAACAAATCGTTTATTCTATAAAGCATTGACCATCTTGGGTTAGAGGTAGGAACCGGATACCAGCTAGCGGTGGTCCGAAGATACTTAAATATTATGTCATTTTAGGCTATCTATACATTTTTGACAGAAGGACCCTTTCGGCGTGTACCCAGAAGTAATCATTATTGTAAAGATCATAGTTGAAAAGAATATAAGCAACTTATATCTTTATACAACATTGAAATCCAGAATCCTTAATTTTTGTCAAATAAAGTTTACTAAAAGTTATAAAGCATGCATAGATATGTGCATCATACAAAAAATAGTGTGAACTAATATTTTAGCCAAATAACTAGCCATGTTGGATAACAGTGACTATAAGAAATTTAACTAAGCATACCAGTATCATATCTCACATAAATAACAATTGAAGAACATAAATAAAAGATAATAACAAAATATTGATTAAAAACATGCTAGATTATATAATTATAGCCATTTAGGAAGAAACATTTAGTATGTTACCATAGTGGCTATAATGGCCATACTTATGTTGGTGCAATTGCTTGGAAGATGACCTTTGTAGTGGTATATTACCAACGCACTCCTCAGTGCTAAGTCCCGATATAAGAAACTTTACCTACAATATTTTAGGCGAATACTTTAGTATCCAAAACTTTGGTCCTTGTTGATTATCTTTGGAAACCCATCTGAATATGTTCATATCAATTTTTTTTTCTAACATAGCATTGTGTAGATATATGTCCATGTAGCATGGATGTCTGTGTTTGAAATAGATGTATAAGTGCGATGTGTGATACGAACATTCTTTCATGGTTTTGTATAGATAAAGGCATGATTATGAATATTTCTATCTTTATTGATACCTATTTGGAATGCTTTCGTGGGTATGACTTTTTGCTAAGTCATGTGTCTCATCTGTTTGATGCTTGATTGAGTAACATGTTCAACAGTCTATATTTTAATCTAATTTCTAACCTCTTGTTAGCAGTATATAACTCATCATATTTAGAAGTAAAAGTATCAATTCAAAGTGAGGCTGTATAATACTTCTTCTTTTCTGACTCTAATTTCTCCTTAAGTTTAGCATTTTTATATGCACTAATTTTGACCCAATCAAGTGCTTCTGTATACTAAGCTTCCGTGTAAACACATCACCATAGTTATCAGAATAGGAAGTTTTTCTAACTTCATTTAGTAGGAAAGTGAGCTTTTCATTCTCAAGCTTATAAGATCGAATATCTTTTCTAGCTTGTTTATACTTACTTCTATGCATCTTGTAATCTTCAAACAAATCATTAAAAGCATAAGACAATTCATCATAAGAATTTTTTTCAAATAAAGGATTTTTTTTTACCTCGTTAGTTAATGCCATTATGCATAAATATTTAGTATGTTGGGTACATTTTTCTCCTTCAGAATCACTAGCTTTATTTTCTTGCTAGCTCTCATGAGTCGCTTCCAGTAGTTTATATTTTTGCGTATCATGTTTGTCGTATTCTTGTGATTTGGATTTTATATTGTTATAAAAAATATTCTGGACCAGTAGAATACCCTTTGGCATTGCTATAGACCCGTGCTAGGACCAGTGTGTGGAATGGAGAACCCTAAAATTTCTCGAAGTGGGAGTTTTTCCTTTATTCAGATGATCTGTCGATGATATGTGAAATACCGATAGATGATCCGAATGGTCAGATATTTTTTATTATTTTATATATTTTGGTGAATAATGTTTTAGATATTTTGGTAAATAGTATTTGATAGGATGCATCTTATTACCCATTGATTTATAGGTTCTGAATCACCCTATAATCCAATGGTTACTTAGTTTTCTTTTGGATGGTTAGGATTAATTTAGATCATGACCTGGATCGCTTACATGGAAGATCCAATGATCACGATTAATTCTCCTCTTCTATATATACCCTTTCACTTTCTCTCTCCTATATATTTTCTTTCTTTCTTCTCTCTCTTCATTTTCTCTCTATTTTTTGCGTAAGCTTGGATCTTGGTCTAGAGATCTAAGAGTGTGGTTTCAGAACTCCTCTTGGTGGTGGAGTAGAAGGTTTAGGCTGGGAGCTCGACTGTAGGCAAGTACATTTTGTACGAACTTGAGATTTTGGTTTTCTTTTTTTGTCATTATTTTCTGAATAATATTGGATATAAATGTTTCTTATAATATTTTCTACTAGTTTAGTTCTTGGCCTTGTATATTTTGATGTGTTTTATTTCTGTTTATGGTCAGAATTATTTCCAGATCTAAACGTGAGATACGGGGTACAATCTTGGTATTATTTATGATACCCATATTTTTTTTGTGTAACTTAGCCCCATGTGGGATATGAGACTCTTGCCTAGCTTCTACCCTATTAGTTTTGAGTTTGGTGGAATCCAAACACGTTTTGATTTTCTAAAAACCTATTTTAGGAGTATTTTAAGGAGTTGATCTATCAAATATCAGAATTTATGAAATCTAATATTCCCATGTTGTAGGAAATTTTATTTTATTTAATTTTGACCTTTGAAACATCAAATTTTGAGTTAAAATAAAACTTTTAAGGCTGAATCATGTTTCAAAAAATTCTAAGGCCGAGCTTGTTGTGTTCAATCGGATGATCCGACGGTGATCAGCGGCACTCCAACAGATGATCCAAATTTTGGCCCATAAACTTGCTGTGACAAATCGGATGATCTGATGGTGATACTCGGCAATCCGACGGATAATCCGAATTAGGCTATTTTTGTTGAAATTGACAGTTTTTTTCCTTTTTTAGATTTTCTTTGACTATAATAAATTCTTAGCATGATTATGTTACCTTGTGTAGTTAGAGAATGATTATACACACTATATATTTGATATGAGCACATATCCATTGTTGACAACATGTTATTACCTTGTCTTAGTCCTTGATAGTGACTTGTAGTAGTGCACTCATGTCTATGTCTAGGATGGATTCTGCGGAATGCCACAGCCAGAATCCTAAACAAAAATATTAATCATTAAAACAACTAGCTTGAATAATTAGAGCATCGAGTGGGAAGAATATCTAGGTTGCATGCAGTCTCGTTATCTTGTCATCTTTCTGAACGGTTTTGGAGCACTCAATTGTGAGAGGTATATTTCTAGCACACCATCGAGTGGGGGAACCATGTATATGTTATTTTAAGTCATTATTATTAGCTCACCGTCATGTGGTGCATGCATAGCTCATCGTTGTGTGGTGTATACTTGGCTCACTGTTGTGTGATGCCACCTCTTTAGGATATACGCCGATTTGGTTGTGCATACACTATATATATTTGTCTTAGTTCTGATTGGATAGCTTGGGCAGTCTGCAGGGCATGCAACAGTACACAAATTTCTGAAATTATATTTGTTAGTAAGTAGGATTGTGATAACCCTAGTTAGCTAATGATAGCAAGCCGTAGGAAATGCTTGGTCGTACTTCTTTGGTTGCGTGCTATTTAATTTATACTCGCGTATTGTCTTTCATTCCTCGTATTGTCATATATGACGGTGGGTGGCCTGAGGCTAAGTTCTGCTCAAAAAAGATTTATAATCCCGATCCTTGTTTGGTTTAAGGGTTATGGCTTCAATTTCGAGAAGTTCCTAAGCTTTCTTGTCGCTTACTGACTTATCCTTTTCTATAGCCATTATATTCAGTTTTGTCTCATCATTGTGTTATTATTATTTTTTTGACTTGGACACGTGAATGGTCATAAGGTCGGTTCCTATCTTTTGTCCTTGTTTGGTGTGAAGGTAGAAAACCTTTCACGCCCCGGTTCCATAGGTAAGGAACCAAGTCACGTGGCAATGGCCAACAGCGCACTTCGGCGGGCATCCCAATCTAATGGGCCCGTCGGAGTACACTTACACTGTAAAGTACAATGAATAATCCATCACATAACACATAAATAGTCAATCTAAATCTCATCCACATGCAGCAATATAAGAGCACAATAGAGGTAAATACAATAACTAATGTACAGAAAGAAAATGTCCAAGATAGTATCAAGTACAAATACTAGAGTAGTCACACGGGAACAAACCCGCTAGTACAAAATACTGGAATGAAAGTAAGCAATAAGATAACTTGGAACGGCATCGGGTAACTAGGTAATGATACCGTCCCAAGGATAGAGTCACTACCAGCGATCAGGCGAAGTCCTCAGGGATGACCTCATCCTCGGTAGTGAGTACAGCTGCTGGATACATGCCCGGTCCGTACTCCTCCGGGTAATCCTCGTCTCCTACACCTGGAAGGGAACTAGGTCCTCAAAGGGACGTAACAAGGAATAAAAATACAGCATGCCAAGTATACAGAAAAGTACAAGTGCAACAACAGGGTACTCTATTATAACCAAACAAGTGTGACACAGTTTAAAGATAATGTTCGACGTGTGGGCTGTCCAAAATAAAATCGTAGCTCCGAACACAGAGACACACGGGACGTACCATAGCTCCGATCACAAAGTCACACGGGTGATACACTACTCTAGAATACAGTAAACTACATATAGATATATAAGTGCGTGCAGAGGAGCCCAAACGTCTAGTAATTGTCTTCCCCTTCCCAAGCGGTCAACGATGGTGCGCTGAACCTGAACCTCTACCTAACAGTCTCGACACACAGAAGTAACTCAACAGACGCGACCCTAAGGTCGTCCCAGTATCTGGTCATGATGTCAGTATCAGGATACAGGAATCTGGCACGATCACAGTGTATGAGTGTGTCCTGGCGTGTCGATATACTCAGGTGCGTACATCGATGTGCTACGAAGCATCTAACAAATATTCTAAGACGTTACGATGAACGTCAGCACTCGGTTGTGATCCCGATGCGAAGTATCAAACGTCAACATAAATACGCACACAATGTACATAATAAAACAATAAAATATCTGTAACTGAAATACAGGGTGGCAAGGTACACTTGCTTGCACGAGGCTGCTGATGACGTGGTCCCGGTACCGCGTCCAAGCCCTCAGGTCCCGTAGTACCTAGAGATGAGATACAAGCCAATAATCAATAATCTATTCTACGTCAGACAGGGATGCGACACACATCCACACCTAAACTCAGTCTCAGTCTCTACTCCCAGGGACAATACACTAGGGGGGTTGACCATAGTTGACTATCGGTACGATACATCAAATCATCTAGTCATTAGTACCACATCATCAAACCATCCTCAAAACAAAGTTAATGATTTTAATTCCTTCGCTTAATATCGTTGTTACCAATCACTATGTACTACCCGAAATTAATCACCTTTTGTTTGCAGTCCCCAAATACCGAGTAGGGGTTTTTACACTACACATTAGTCCTTAATCAATCCCGTGCTCCTCGGTGTTCATCAATGTTCAATCAATTCAGAACCTTATTTTCTCCTCTATTTAATTCTCCGTAAATAAATTAGCATTTTACCACCATGTAATATATATCCCGATTATTTATTTAAAGATCAAAACCTAATTCTCCACGAATACATAGCTTAATTAAATTATTATAATTCATGTAGAAGATAACCCTAATATACAATCATCCTATCACAAATATACCTCTTCGACATACCACAAGTCATATTCCCATGTCCTTGATCATACTCTACATCATCATCACATGCTCTAACAATAATATCATAATAATATTCTCACAATTTGCATTTACCCTAACCCTAACTAAGTACATCACCCTAATCAAACCTCATTAAACGCAAGATACATGAACTACACTACATCTCCATATACACCAATATTATATAAACATAAGCCCTAGCTTATGTACACAAAAACATACATAACAACAACCCTAACTAACACAACACAATATATATACAATATAGGGAGAGGGAAAATTGGTATACCTTGACGGCGAGGTGGCGGATCCCTGACCGGGGCGAGGTAGTGCAGGGGGGTGACAGGAGTGCGGGCTATCGAATGGGGTTACACAGCCTGTGGTGGTGGTGGTGATGATCTCGTGGTGGTGGTGGTGATGATGGGACCAGACAGGGAGAAGATGGCCGGAAGAGGGAGTCGGCCGGAGTTGGACTGAAGGATGGGGGGAAACTGTGCTGGAGTCGGGGGCCAACAGTGCACGGTCGAGTTAGGGGGGTTGCTACACAGGCCGGGCCGGAGTCGGGAGGGAGACTGCTCCGTGGAGCTGCTGTGGGCAGTAGACCGGAGTGGGGGTGCACGAACTGGCCGGAGCGGGGGGGGGGGGATGGCTGCACCGCTACTACGGGGGAAGAATGTCTGCACAGCGGAGCTGCACGGTGTGGGGTGCACCGCCGGAGTCGGGGGTGCTACTGTGGAGGTGACTTCGGTGTACAGTAGGCCGGAGCGGGGGGTATCAGGCCGGAGTCAGGCCGGAGGGAAGTCAGCCGGGCGGGGGGGTTGAGTTGTTCCTTCAGGGAGTATAAAGGATGAAGAAGAATAAAGGAAGAAGAAGAAGAAATTGTATGGAAAATAATATGGAGGAGGGAGGAGAGAGAGAGGGGGGTGGTTCCCAATGTCTAGGGATTAGGGCCGGCTTGGGAGTTGTGAGGGTGAGGGTGATGTTTTATAGGGAGGTGTGTGAGGGATGTATGGAGGGGATGTTCCCAATTAAATTGGAGGGCTAGGATTTAACATGAAGACTTGGTTTCTTCATGCAAAGGAAGGGGAGAAGGTTGACTACGGTCAACAATTGGTAACCTCTCCATTTGGCCTTAGCCAATGAGGTGAGGACACCTAAAATCAATAAATTGCAACTAAGCCCTTTAAATTCAAGAAATTACACGAACACATAAAATGATACAAAAATTGTGGGGAAAATGGAGTTTGGTGATTTGCATGGTAAGGGGGTATTGTGTGTGTGGCATGGGTTTAATTAAATGGGCTTTGGGATTAAAATAGGATTAAACAAAATTGGTAACCCTGATTTAAATAGAATTAAAGTGTCCCGCACTTTAAAGTTAAATGGGGGCACTTGGGGTCAAAATTTGGAAATGACACAAATGTCATAAATGGTGGGGGCTTGGAGTCAGTCTTGGACCCTTTAGTTGGTTTGGCTTAACGGGTTAAGTTGGTATCTCAAAATTGAGAGTAACGACACAGGTGTCCGACACGGAATTAAAGATGGATTTTAGGATACGAATTTTTTTGTAATTAATTTAGAGCACACGGATTTGATTTTTGTGTGACGGAAAAGTCCAGTGCCTAAATTGGCGAGTCAAGTCAGAAGTACAATAGTCCGATGGAATTTATGGGCTGATATTGGGCTCCGAATAATTTAGCAATGAGGGTTTAATTAAATAAAATAACAGACACTCTACTCTAAACCTCAACATCCGCTGAAAAATCCAAAATTTTCCCAATCCATAGCTGACTTTCTATAGAAATAATCGAGGGGGTTTACATTCTTCCCAACTTAGAAAAATTTCGTCCCTGAAATTAAAAGTAAAGCACGATAATAGCTAAGAGAATTTAATACAACTAGTAATCCAATGTCGTACGTAAATTCGTACCTTGCTCCTCAAATAAGTACGGGAACCGCTGCCGAATAAAATTCTCACGCTCCCAAGTAGACTCGCCTGGCGAATGGTGCTTTCATGCAACTCTGTCTAGTCGAATAGTCTGCCCTCTCAAAGTCTTCTCGCTGTGAACGAGGATCTCAACTGGCTACTCTACGTAAGATAGACTGGGCCCGACTGTAATCTTCGAATGATCAAGCACGTGGCTAGGGTCTGCGACATATCTCCTCAGCTACGATACGTGAAATACGTCATGCACTCCCTCTAATGATGGAGGCAATGCAAGACGGTAAGCCACTTCGCTAACTCGTTCCAAGATGTCAAAATCCTGATGTACCTCGGACTCAGCTTGCCTCTGCCTCTGAATCTGATGGTACCCCGAGTAGGCTATATCCTCAAAAACACATGGTCACCCTCCTTGAACTCCAATGGTCTATGGTGCGTATCTGTCCAATGTTTCTGTCTGTCCTGTGCTGCACGCAGGTGGCTCTGAATTTGCTTGACCTTCTCCACTTTCTGTGTTACCAACTCTGGACTAAGTATCTGACGCTCTCCCACGTCACTCCAACAAACTGGCGACCTGTATTTCCTGCCATACAGTGCCTCA
Organism: Iris macrosiphon; assembly: GCA_036927795.1. Taxonomy (NCBI): domain Eukaryota; kingdom Viridiplantae; phylum Streptophyta; class Magnoliopsida; order Asparagales; family Iridaceae; genus Iris; species Iris macrosiphon. The sequence continues at coordinate 50,217,981 of JAYESA010000017.1, read as the reverse complement.
TAAGGTGCCATCTGTATGCTAGCCTAGTAACTGTTATTGTAGGAGAATTCTACCAAGTATAGGTGGTCCTCCCAAGATCCTCCAAAATCAATCATGCACACTCTCAACATATCCTCTAATATCTGTATCGTGTGCTCTGACTGACCATCAGTCTGTGGATGATATGCAGTGCTGAACTTGAGACGAGTTCCTAGGCTCTCCTGTATACTCCGCCAAAAATGCAACGTGAATCTAGAATCACGATCCGATACGATGCTGATAGGCACTTCATGTAGTCATACTATCTGTCTCATATACATGTCAGCTAATATCTCCGTAGACTGCCCCACTCTGAAGGGCAAGAAATGTGCAGACTTGGTGAGTCTGTCTACAACAACCCAAACTGCATCCTTCCCGCTAGGGCTTTGCGGTAATCCTGTGACGAAGTCCATGGTAATATGTTCCCACTTCCACTCGGGAATGGGAAGCGGCTGCAATAATCCTATAGTCCTCTGATGTTCAGCCTTGACTTGCTGACAAACTAAACATTTTGCCACGAATCTTATAATTTCTTTCTTCATCCCATGCCACCAGAATTGCTGCCTCAAGTCTCGGTACATCTTCGTACCCCCGGGATGAATGGAATAAATTGAGCTATGTGCCTCGGTCATCAAATCTTGGCGTAGCTCACCACTTGGAACATATAGGCGATCTCCATACCTCAATGTTCCATCTTCATGAATCCTGAGTCACGTCTGCATGCCGGCCTCTGTCCTCTCTCGTAGACATCAAAATCTCGCATCTGTAGGCAGGGCTGCCCTGATCCTCTCAATCAGTGTAGACTGAACCTCGAGACTGGCCATCTGTCCATCCATGCCTGGCAATATAATCTCAATCCCAAGTTCCTGGAGATCCTCTAACAATTGCCGCTGAGTCGTCAAAAAGTATGCCATGGGCTTCCTGCTTAAGGCATCTGCTACGACATTCGCCTTGCCAGGGTGGTACTATAACTCAATGTCATAATCTGTCATCAACTCTAGTCAGCACCTCTGCCTCATGTTAAGCTCCTTCTGCGTGTAGACATACTTCAGGCTTTTATGATCTGTGTAAATCTCAATACGCTCACCATAGAGGTAATGTCTCCATAGCTTTAGTACAAATATCACTGCAGCTAGCTCCAAGTCATGCGTCGGATAGTTCTTCTCATGAACTCTCAGCTGTCTTGATACGTAGGCTATCACCTTGCCGTGTTGCATCAGTACACAACCTAATCCGCTCCTAGACACATTACTGTACACTACAAATCCTCCTGATCCTGAAGGTAGTGTCAAAATCGGTACTGATGTCAGACGCTTCTTCAGCTCATCAAAAGTCGCCTAACACTCGTCGGTCCAGATAAACTCCTCGCCTTTACGCGTCATTCGCGTCATAGGCGCAGCTATCCTCGAGAAGTTTTCCACGAACCTCCGATAATATCGGCAAGTCCGAGGAAACTCCTAACCTCTGTAACTAATGTAGGGGTAAGCCATGTCTCAACTGCAGCTATCTTCTCCGGGTCAACTGATAGTCCATCTCTGGTGATTATGTGCCCCAGAAATGGTACTCTATCCAGGCATAACTCACATTTGCTAAGCTTGGCGTACAGCCTCTCATGTCTCAGTGTCTCTAACACGATCCTGAGATGACTCTCATGCTCCACCTGGTTCTTGGAATATATCAAGATGTCATCGATAAATACCACCACGAACTTGTCTAAGTACTGGTGGAAGACATTGTTCATCAAACACATAAATACCACTGGCGCGTAGGTTAAACCAAACGGCATGACTAAAAACTCATATTGGCCATACTTCGTCCGAAAGTCCATCTTCTGGATGTCCTCTCTCCGTACCTTGATCTGATGATAACCGGATCTGAGATCGATCTTCGAAAATACACATGCACCGCTAAGCTGATCAAACAAATCATCGATATGCGGCAGTGGATACTTGTTCTTTATCGTTACAGCATTTAGCGCCCTATAATCGATACACAAGCGTACCGTCCCATCCTTCTTCGGTACAAATAGAATGGGTGCTCCCCATGGAGATACACTAGCCCGTATGAAACCCTTATCTAAGAGATCATCTACTTGGACTTTCAGCTCGACCAACTCCTTCGGTGCAAGTCTGTAAATGGGGAAAGTAACTGGCTCGGCTCCTGGAGTCAACTCTATAGTGAACTCAATCTCTCTGTCAGGTGGCAGTCCTGGGAGATCCTCTGGGAACACATCCTCAAACTCTGCTATAAAGTGAGAGTACATCGGTTCACCTTCTGCAATGTATGTCGCTAGGGTAGGTTGGACACCATGCTCTCGGGCTTCCCGAAGAAACTCAAACTCTGGGTGATCTGGGGGTCTAAAGATGACACAACCATGACAGCAATCTAGCGTTGCGTGGTAATAGCTCAACCAATCCATGACTAGGACAATGTCATAGTCCGGCATGGAGAAGAGCAGAAATCGGGCACGCATATCTCGCCCGCAGACAACTACTGAATACGATCTACAAGTGTCGCTAACAGGTACTATTCCACCTCCCGTAAGGATCCTCTTGACCTTCGGAAGGGGCGCGGTGGCTATTCTATGGGTAGCCATAAAACTAGCAGCTATAAAAGAGTGTGTGGCACTAGAATCAAATAGGACTAATGCTGGTAATGAAGCTACTAAGATAGTACCTGCGATCACTTCTCCGGCTGTCTCTGCCTCCTCTATAGTCATCGCATAGGCCTGACCATGTCTCGGTGCCGGTGCCCTCGGCTGCTGCTGTTGAGCCCGCTGGAAACGATCTACCTGTGAGGCCAAGGTGGCCTCCTCTGATTTCCCCCTGGTGTTGGTGGTCGCTGTGCTCCAGCTCCTGCATAAGGCGGCCTCGGTCCAGGAGGCTGCTGATAAGGCCTCGGTGCTGGCAGGGCTGGCCGATGAACCATCTGTGCTGGAGCCCTCTGGTCTGGGCAATCTCGGACTGCATGCTGGTCCGACCCAAATCTCAAACAAGCGCCCAGTCTCCATCGGCAGTCCCTCAAGAAATGTTCTCTCTTAAAGCAGAAATGGCATATGGAAACCACTGCTCCTTGGAGGGGTACTGCTCTCTGCTGCTGGTGCTGTAATACAGGGCGCTTCGCAGGTGCTCCCTGCGGGGCTCGAGCTGCTGATGATGATGCACTAGAGCGCTTCAGGCTAGCCTCCATCTTGTTGATGCGGTCCTGGCGTCGTGCTGCTAGTAATACCTCGGAGTAAGAGGTGGGAGCTATGGACCCGATAAACCTCTGGGTCTCGAAGCTCGGGCCTTCATAAAACTTCTCGGCCTTCGCCTCCTCGGTAGGGATCAGGTACTGTGCAAACCTGCTCAAGCGGAGGAACTCAACATTGTATTCCTCTCCAGTCATACTCCCCTGCCTGAGGTTCTGAAATCTGTCCCGAAGCTCTGCTCGGGCAGTAGAGGATATGTACATCTCCTAGAAGAGCCTAGAGAACTCTTCCCATGTGGCACGATCTGGTCCCAAATGCTGCTCCTCGGAAAGCCACCAGTGATGCGTGTTGCCAGTGAGCTGCATCCTGACGACCGTCATCTATTGGTGTCGGGGGAGGTCGATAGCCTCCAGCTGGTGCTGAATGCTGGTGAGCCAAGCGTGGACCTCTGTCGGCTCCTCTGTGCCCGCAAAAGGTTGCGGCATCAAACGACGAAAGTCTATGACAGACCCCCGCGTGGCCCCAAGGCTGTCACTATGCTCTCTCTCAGGGTCTCAGCCTGGCGCTGCTGGGCCTGCATCATTGCATACATCATCTGGAATATCTGGGTCCTATCCATCGGTTGCCCTGCGGGAAATGGCATAAAGGGCATCTGGGGCGGGAATGGTCGAGGTGGTGATAGCTGCTGCTCCTCCTGACTCGGGATCCTCTAATCCTCAGGTCCTGCCTGATGTGGAGTCTGGTGCCCATCTGAAGGCACCTCGGGCTGTCCTGATGACTGCCCCACGGGAGCTGGAGTCAGCAGAAGGACCTGCTCCAGTTTCGGTTCCCCGGAGGATCCTGTATCTCGGGGAACATCGCCAGGCTACGCGACGCGTCCACTACGGAGATTCATAACTCTGAAAAGAAGTCATGACTGCGATCAGCGTTGAGGGAAATAAACAAGATACAATTTTGATAAAAGATATCGAGATAGAGGTATCATGTGAAGGTTTCAAACTTTGTAGATGAGATTTCTAATATCTATTCCTAATTTATAGGCTCGCTTGGCACAGTCAGGTGACCAAGACGATTTAAATTTGACCTGTATGGGCCACCACAAAAACCTTGTCATGCCCTGGTTCCATAGGTAAGGAACCGAGTCACGTGGCAATGGCCAGCAGTGCACATCGACGGGCATCCCAATCTAATGGGCCCGTCAGAGTACACTTAAGTTGTAAAGTACAATGAATAACCCATCACATAACACATAAATAGTCAATCTAAATCTCATCCACAGGCAGCAATATAAGAGCAAAATAGAGGTAAATACAACAACTAATGTGCAGAAAAGAAATGTCCAAGATAGCATCAAGTACAAATACTAGAGTAGTCACACGGGAACAAACCCGCTAGTACAAAATACTGGAATAAAAGTAAGCAATAAGATAACTTGAAATGGCATCGGGTAACTAGGTAATGATACCGTCCTAAGGAAAGAGTCACTACCAGCGATCAGGCGAAGTCCTCAGGGATGACCTCGTCCTCGGTAGTGAGTACAGCTGCTAGATAGATGCCCGGTCCGTACTCCTCCGGGTAATCCTCGTTTCCTACACCTGGAAGGGAACCAGGTCCTCAGAGGGATGTAACAAGGTACAAAAATACAATATGCCAAGTATACAAAAAAGTATAAGTACAACAACAGGGTACTCTATTATAATCAAATAAGTGTGACACAGTTTAAAGACAATGTTCGACGCGTGGGCTGTCCAAAATAAAACCGTAGCTCCGAACACAGAGACACACGGGGCGTACCGTAGCTCCGAGCACAGAGTCACACGGATGATACACTACTCTAGAATACAGTAAACTATATATACATATATAAGTGCGTACAAAGGAGCCCAAACGTCTAGTAACTGTCTTCCCCTTCCCAAGCGTTCAACGATGGTGCGCTGAACCTGAACCTCTATCTAACAGTCTCAACACATAGAAGTAACTCAACAGACGCGACTCTAAGGTCATCCCAGTCTCTGGTCATGATGTCAGTATCAGGAAACAAGAATCTGGCACGATCACAGTGTATGAGTGTGTCCTGGGGTGTCGATATACTCAGGTGCGTACATCAAGGTGCTACGAAGCATCTAACAAATATTCTAAGACGTTACGACGAACGTCAGCACCCGGTTGTGATCCGGATGCGAAGTATCAAACGTCAACATAAATACGCGCACAATATACATAATGAAATAATAAAATATCTGTAACTGAAATACAGGGTGACAAGGTACACTTGTCGGCGCGAGGCTGCTGATGACGGGGTCCCGGTACCGCGTCCAAGCCCTCAGGTCCCGTAGTACCTAGAGATGAGATACAAGCCAATAATTAATAATCTATTCTACGTCAGACAGGGATGTGACACACATCCACACCTAAACTCAATCTCAATCTCTACTCCCAGGGATAATACACTTGGGGGTTGACCATATTTGACTATCGGTACAATACGTTAAATCATCTAGTCATCAGTACCACATCATCAAACCATCCTCAAAACAAAGTTAATGATTTTAATTCCTTCGCTTAATATCGTTGTTACCAATCACTATGTACTACCCTAAATTAATTACCTTTTGTTTCCAGTCCCCAAATACTGAGTAGGAGTTTTTATACTACACATTAGTCCTTAATCAATCCCGTGCTCCTCGTTGTTCATTAATGTTCAATCAATTCAGAACCTTATTTTCTCCTCAATTTAATTTTTCGTAAATAAATTAGCATTTTCCCACCATGTAATATATATCCCGATTATTTATTTAAAGATCAAAACCTAATTCTCCACGAATACATATCTTAATTAAATTGTTATAATTCATGTAGAAGACAACCCTAATCTACAATCATCCTATCACAAATATACCTCTTCGATATACCACAAATCATATTCCCATATCCTTGATCATACTCTACATCATCATCACATGCTCTAACAATAATATCATAATAATATTCTCACAATTTGCATTTACCCTAACCCTAACTAAGTACATCACCCTAATCAAACCTCATTAAACACAAGATACATGAACTACACTACATCTCCATATACACCAACATTATATAAACATAAGCCCTAGCTTATGTACAAAAAAACATACATAACAACAACCCTAACTAACACAACACAATATATATACAATATAGGGAGGAAGAAAATTGGTATACCATGACGGCGAGGTGGCGGATCGCTGGCCGGAGCGAGGTGGTGCAGGGGGTGACCGGAGTGCGGGCTGTCAAATGGGGTTGCATAGCCTGTGGTGGTGGTGGTGATGATCTCGTGGTGGTGGTGGTGATGATGGGACCGGACAGGGAGGAGATGGCCGGAAGAGGGAGTCGACAGGAGTCGGACTGATGTATGGGGGGAAACTGTTCTGGAGTCGGGGGCCGACAGTGCACGGTCGAGTCGGGGGGGGGGGGGGTTGCTACACAGGCCGGGGCAGAGTCGGGGGGGGGGGGGACTACACCGTGGAGCTGCTGTGGGCAGTAGACTAGAGTAGGGGTGCACGAACTGGCCGGAGCGGGGGGGGGGGGGGGATGGCTGCACCGCCGCTGCGGGGGAAAAAATGTCTGCACAGTGGAGATGCACGGTGCGGGGTGCACCGCCGGAGTCGGGGGTATTACTGTGGAGATGACTTCGGTGCACAGCAGGCCGGAGCGGGGGGTATCAGGCCGGAGTCGGGCCGGAGGGAAGTCAGCCGGCCGGGGGGGTTTAGTTGTTCCTTCAGGGAGTATAAAGGAAGAAGAAGAAATTGTATAGAGAATAATATAGAGGAGGGAGGAGAGAGAGAGAGGAGGGTGGTTCCCAATGTCTAGGGATTAGGGCCGGCTTGGGAGTTGTGAGGGTGAGGGTGATGTTTTATAGGGAGGTGTGTGAGGGATGTGTGGTGGGGATGTTCCCAATTAAATTGGAGGGCTAGAATTTAACATGAAGACTTGGTTTCTTCATACAAAGAAAGGGGAGAAGGTTGACTACGGTCAACAATTGGTAACCTCTCCATTTGGCCTTGGCCAATGAGGTGAGGACACCTAAAATCAATAAATTACAACTAAGCCCCTTAAATTCGGAAAATTGCATGAACACATAAAATAATACAAAATTTGTGGGGAAAATGGAGTTTGGTGATTTGCATGGTAAGGGGGTGTTGTGTGTGTGGCATGGGTTTAATTAAATGGGCTTTGGGATTAAAATAGGATTAGACAAAATTGGTAACCCCAATTTAAATAGAATTAAAGTGTGCCGCGCTTTTAAATTAAATGGGGGCACTTGGGGTCAAAATTTGGAAATGACATTAAGGTCAAAAATGGTGGGGGCTTGGAGTCAGTCTTGGACCCTTTAGTTGGTCCGGCTCAACGGGTTAAGTTGGTATCTCAAAATTGAGGGTAACGACACAGGTGTCCGACACGGAATTAAATATGGATTTTAGGATACGGGAAATTGTGCAAGTAATTTAGAGCACACAGATTTGATTTTCGTGTGACGGAAAAGTCCAGTGCCTAAATTGGCGAGTCAAGTCAGAAGTACAATAGTCCGATAGAATTTATGGGCTGATATTGGGCTCCAAATAATTTAGCAATGATAGGGCACGCCAAGGGTTTAATTAAATAAAATAACAGATACTCTACTCTAAACCTCAACATCCGCTGAAAAATCCAAAATTTTCCCAATCCATAGCTGACTTTCTATAGAAATAATCGAGGGGGTTTACAAAACCAGTCATATTGCCCATTCACGGGTCTTATTGTTTCCATAGTTATTACACTCAGTTATTATTCTTTAGTTATTACATTCAGTTATTATTCCTTTACATGATTAGTGTTTATGCTATATTTTATATCCTATACTCACATGCTATTCATGACCCTTATATTGTATATGTTCACATGCCCTAGAATATCTTACATGTTTTTAGTTGTTTTTCTGGCATATTACATGATCACATCTTCACATTTATTTTGCTTATTATATATTTACTTTATGTCACATGTGTAGAAGCATAAAAAATCTCTACCATGAGCTAATAGTAATCAAGAGCCATGTACCACAGTGATCAAGAGCCACCCATCGAAGTGGTCCAGATCTATGCGCCATCTACAACAATAAGCAGTGTTCCCATGCGCTAACAGCGCCATATGCTACTACTACAGTCCAGTATTTCCATGCGCCATCAGTGCCATGCTACACTATCACTGTCCAGGGTTCCCATGCGCTAGCAGTGCCATGCACCACTCTTTCTTCAGTGTTCCAATGTTCCAGCAGTGCCAAGCACTACTACTCCCCATTGATCTTTATGCACCGGGCGAACGTATTCCCAAGGTGCAATCAAAATGGTTATCACACGTGTCACGAGTATTATGGACATCAGCAACCGCAAATCTCGAACGACCAAAGAAAGCCTATTGTAACATGTGTCTCTATATGATAGCATGATATGCGTGCTTGCATGCGCATAAGGCTCTCTAAAAGCTATAAATAGTGGGCGTCTTGTCACTCCCCAGTCCCAAAATACGTAGGACTAGAAATACGTAAGCATGCCAGTCGTATGTATATGACAACTCTAATATATGAAAACCATAACACATATGTACGTTGTATTATGAATAACAATTCACAAGTGGTATATATATTTATGTCATAAGTCACAGGGCATAACTAGATCTCATCCACAGAATCAAATAGAAATGAATAACGAATCAACTATGTAACTGAATCAAGTATAAAATGCTTGATATGAACAAGTAGTTGGGTGGAGACAAATCTACTACCAAACTAGAATATAAGAGAAACCAAATAAGTACATCTAATGATCAACGAGTCTCGAAAAGAAAACCTCATCGAAAGAGATATAAGTAGTAAGTCCTGATCCGAGCTCCTGCGAATAGTCATGATCGTCTATACCTGGAAAGGGACCAGGTACTCAGAGGGACGTAACAAGATACATAGAAGTATGCCAATTGAATATAGTAAAATATGCAAAATAAACAAAAAATATATAAGTACGTTGTAATAGACAATCTATATGAAATGCATAATAAGGACAACCTTTTGACGTATGGGTTGGTGTAGGATACTCTATCTATCTCACAACTCACATACACGTTCATGAACATCATAAGCCGTCATACCACGAGGGTAGCGACCATCATGACACCATCAATCGACATACCATGAGGGTAGCGACCATCATGACACAACTACCGTAGTGCGTGCTAGTTACTACGGTTTACCAGAGTGGGTAGCCCATACGCCTACTGATTGTCCTCTCCTCCCATGATACTATGTGTCAAGTGTGTGTCAACATATATAGTATATAATTATGACTGAAAGAAAACACATATATAATGAATATATAAAAATATGAAAAGCATGCAAAGTACTATAAGCAATTTGGAAAGGTATCTTGCCTGGCAAGAAAGCTGCGAAGTGTAAGCGTCCAAACGTCAAGCACAAGGGATCAGAACTATGGTATCAAAATGAACGTCTCTGGATGCTGAAATAAATATTATCAACGTTTCCAAAATAAGCAAGATAGATAAAAAATACTACCCTTTCATCCAATTTGGATACAGGGGCAAAACGGTAATTTTAGATCAAAATAGGGTCCACATATGGCCCACTTTGTACTAAAATGCGTGCCAGAGGTAAAGGTCTCTAAATGGGATAAATTATAGGTCAAACAAATTTAAAACGTCGATACAAACTCAATGGTATGTCCAATTTTGGATTCCTGTAAGCCGATCACAAATTCGCCTTTCAAGTCAAACCGTGGGGCCCACAATTAGTTGACTTGGTCAACTGTCTCAGAATCGCATGAAACTTGGGTCACAGGTCTAACGTGATACCATGAATCCAATGGTGCAAGTTTTGTCGCATTCTGACGAGCGTATACAAAGTGGGGTGGTGTTTTGTAAAAGTCACAATATAGAAACTTTTTGCGGATACGGGTTGATTCCGACGCGCACACACGTCCGAATCAACTTCTGCGAAATCCCACACATCTGGATATACCATACACACCTTTCGGTGCAATTGGTATATGACGAGATGATCCCGTTTGGTGGGGCACACTCCGTATCACAAAATTTTACTTTTAAAATATCAAATTATTGGTCATTTTCGAGGTCGAATAATTTAAAAATTAAAACAAAGTAATAAAAAGTAAAAGAATAGTTAAATTCTCGGTTATATAAAGAAGAAAATCTTTCAATTAGATTTTAAAAATATAAAACAGGTTGGTGGCAAATTGGGCATGAATATGGGGGTTTGGATTAAAATTCTGGACTATTTTTGGTCAGTTTTTTCGGCCAACTTTCGGTCGATTTTTTGACCAATCCAGGGCACAAAAACTCATCCCGCTTGAAGAAAATCCTAGAGGGTTAGGTTGTGAACGTACACGGACAAACCGTTCGAGAAAAGGATAAGAGATGAGAGAGATATCATACCGTGAAGATGGAGCGACGGGGCTGCGCATACGCGGGGGTGCGGCGGATGGAGGCGGCGGCGGTCGTCGGCGGCTATGCGGCGCGGGACGGCATCGAGGCGGCGTTCTGCCGGAGGTGGAGGCGGTCGCCGGGCTGGGGTAGGGTGATGGTTAGGGTTAAGGTTTAGTTTGTTATTTAAATATATGTATATGTATACATAGGGAGAGAGTAGAGAGAGAGATCGGGATTGGGGGAGTTCTGGGTTCCAGGGGGGAGTTCTGCGGGGGTTAGTTGCTGGAGGGGTCGGTTAGTTTAGGATTAGGTTTTATTAGGTATTAGGTTTTAAGGTTTTGTTATTTATCTTTTATTTTCTTTTATTTTTCTTCTTAATTCTATTATCATCATCGTCATTATTGTTGTTGTTATTATTATTATTATTATTATTATTATTATTATTATTATTATTAGTATTACTATTTCTATTTCTATTTCTATTTCTATTATTATAATTATTATTATAATTATATATTATTAATAACTATATATTATTTATATATATATTTACATATATGGATGGGTTTATAAATCCAAAAAATATTTATACACAAAAATAAATTCTAAAAATCTATCACCATTTAACAAGGATTCCTAAAATAAAATAAAAATAATAGTTTTGTGCAATAATTCTAAAGAAGTATTTATCTAAGTAAATTAAATCAATACAATTTATTTTCTAATTAACTATGAAAATACTCTAAAAAAATTCAATAATTTAATAAAAATACTTTAAAATAAAATTTAAAATTTTAGGGTATTTACATTCTACCCAACTTATAATAATTTTGTCCTCGATATTAACACTAACCCATATTCGTAATAAATCACTATAGCTATTAACACTTCATTGCCAGTTTGTAGTACTTCCTAAAAGGTTATGGTCAGCCATCCTAAGACTTTTCTCCCTTATTGTATATACACTATTATTTTATCCTCTAACTCATCTACACTATCCAAATTACAAGAATTCTACTAGTAGTCAAAGTCTTTTGAGGCTATTGTCTAGGTTGTAAGACGAATTTATTCATTGGATCAAATTTTTTTGGATACTTGTCTGGAATCTCATAACCATGATTTTTTCTCTGTAACCGTCAAGTATCGTAGTCTAATACCGCCATGCCACCTGGCCAGTATGCCTGCAAATAATTTGACTACTATACTATAATGGTCTAGCTGTAGTTGTCGCTATCTCGCCAATGAATTATCATAGTCATCAGTTCGTAACAAGTGCCTTCAACTCTTTCCTAAGCTTAGTCTAAGTTTTAGGACAACAATTAAGGTCTTGACTAACTTTATAAAACTATTAGAAGTATGAACCATTTCAACAATCCAACTAATTTCTGTTAGACTAAAAGGATGCTACTTATGGTTTAAAAATAATAAGAGAATACAGATATTATTATAGTGCATATACATAAGGGTTATCATGAACTTATCTTTTTGTTACTAATTATTACTAATCCATTTATGTTTTAACTAACAAAATAAAGGATAAGGTTGAAGTAAATCACAATTCATGATGGCATGAAAAGATGCAACTACGATAGAAAGAATTAAGCATGGGATAAGGAGTGGATATGGAAGAAAAGATGAGCCACCGAAAGGGACGAGATGGTGATAGGAAAGAGAATACTACTACTGCTACTTGTGTCATCTATTAGCATCGTGGGTATGCCTTCTAGTTAAAATATTAACATATTCTAAAAAGTTTTAACATCAAATATATCACATTGTGATATGCCCTTAATCACAAAAGATAGTCACAAAGTAAGGTGATTGGCCTATGGTGTATATCTAGTAGTCTTTTTGTATCAAACTTATACCAAGCACGAACGTTCGTCCTTCTGAAATAGGGGAAGACGAAAAACAATGATAAAGAATTCAAGGAGGAGGTGATAGAATACAAGTACGGGGTTCGAGGCGATAAAATAATTCAAAAAAAGAGTTGTCAGGGTAGTTGTGGATGAGATCCTATTTTGGAAAATTTCTATTCACCTGCTCATATCAGTACAGTTATGTAACTGATAAGATATGCTCGGACATGTCTAAAGGGCAAGTATCGTCTAACATGCTGAGTCAACTATATCTTAATCCACGTAAGGTAGTCATGCGAAGAGCAAACCAAGTGCATTAAGGTTGATCAGACCGTAATATACTGATTTTGATTTAGACAATATATTAGTAGGCGTCCCCAATAACACATATGTCATGAACAAGCTTGATAAAAGAATAAACTTGCAAAACTAGGCTATAAAATAGCAGCATAAGTGAAGGTAGTCCAAAAAAGATAAGTAATCTAGATTATGATGAAGGAAGGTACAAAATAATTTAAGTTCACAAAGAAGATAAGACTCGACCGGTGTTGTGCCTCTATAGTTGCCATACTAACTCCTTGTCTAAGTCTATAGTCGACTAAATGGGGGTATGAGCCTCTAAGTTCTACAGTCTGGATAAACACTATCTTCTTATACAAGCCTATAGTTGGTGTCATTCAATTACACTTCATTAATGGTTCAAAAGGACTATGTGATACTAGGTTATGAGACATACTACCAAACTTACAAGAATTTAATTAATAGTGTTATTAAATAATAGAGTGTATATACCTAGTACAAGTTATCTTCCTAACCCCTATCAAGCACAAAAGAAAAGATAAGATTAACGTTGTGAAAGGATCAAGCAAGATGCAATACAAGCAATCAAATAAGAATGCGAAATGGAATCAAGGGCGGTGATTAAATAAGTGGACGAGATCCTATACTCTAATCCTATGTGCAGGCTTGCTAGTTACAGTAACGTAACCAAGACAATATGCTCTCGACCTGCATGGGCCACTACAAAAATATGTCACGCCCCAGTCCCAAAATACGTAGGACTAGGAATACGTAAACATGCCAGCTGTATGTATATGACGACTCCAATATATGAAAACCATAACACATACGTACGCTGTATTATGAATAATAATTCACAAGTGGTATATATATTTATGTCATAAGTCACAGGATATAACTAGATCTTATCCACAAAATCAAATATAAATGAATAACCAATCAACTATATAACTGAATCAAGTATAAAATGCTTGATATGAACAAGTAGTTGGGTAGAGATAAATCCACTACCAAACTAGAATATAAGATAAACCAAATAAGTATATCTAATGATCAACGAGGCTTGAAGAGAAGACCTTCTCGAAAGAGAGATAAGTAGTAAGTCCCGATCTATGCTCATGCGAATAGTCATGATCGTCTACACCTGGAAATAGACCAGGTCCTCGGAGGGACGTAACAAGATACATAGAAGCATGCCAATTGAATACAATAAAACATGCATAATAGACAGAAAATATATAAGTATGTTGTACTAGACAATCTATATGAAATGCATAATGAGGACAACCTTTCGACATATGAGTAGGTGTAGGATACTCTATCTATCTTATAACTCACACACACGTCCATGAACATCATAAGTCGTCATACCGTGAGGGTAGCGACCATCGTGACACCATCAATCGACATACCACGAGGGTAGCAACCATCGTGAAACAACTACCATAATGCGTGCTAGTTACTACGGTTTACCAGAGTGGGTAGCCCATACGCCTACTGGTTGTCCTTTCCTCCCATGATACTATGTGTCAAGTGTGTATCAGCATATATAGTATATAATTATGACTAAAAAAATACATATATAATGAACATATAAAAATATGATAAGCATGCAAAGTAAAATAAGCAATTTGGCAAGGTATCTTGCCTGGCAAGAAAGCTGCGAAGTGTAAGCATTCAGACGTCAAGCACAAGAAATCAAAACTATGGCATCAGAATGAGCATCTCCGGATGCTAAAATAAATATTATCAATGTTCCCAGAATAAGCGAGATAGCTAGAAAATACTACCTTTTCGTCCAATTTGGACACAGGGACAAAACGATAATTTTGGGTCAAAACGGGGTACACAAGTGGCCCACTTTACACCAAAATGTGTGTCAGAGGTAAAGGTCTCTAAATAGGACAAATTATAGGTCAAATAAATTTTAAACATCGAAACGAACTCAATGGTATGTCCAGTTATGGATTCCTGTGAGCCGATCACAAATTCGCCCTTCAAGTCAAACCGTGGGGCCCACGATTAGGCGGCTTATTCAACTGTCTCAGAATTGTATTTAACTTGGGTCACAGGACCAGCGTGATACCACGAATCCAATGGCGTAAGTTTTGTCACATTCTGACGAGCGTACACAAAGTGGTGTGGTATTTTGTAAAAGTCGTGATACAGAGACTTTTTGCGGATATAGGTCAATTCTGACGCGCAGACACGTCCGAATCAACTTTCGTAAAAGTCCACACGTCAAGATATACTATACGTACCTTTCGGTATAATTGGTACACGATGAGCCGGTCCTGTTTGGCGGGGCGCACTCCGTATCACAAAATTTTAGTTTTAAAATATTAAGTTTTGGTCGTTTTGGAGGCCGAATAATTTAACAATTAAAATAAATTAATAAAAAGTAAAAGAACAGTTAAATTCTCGGTTATATAAAGAAGAAAATATTTTAATTAGATTTTAAAAATATTAAACAGGTTGGTGGCAAATTGGGCGTGAACATGGGGGTTTGGGTTAAAATTCTGGAGTATTTTTGGTAAGTTTTTTTGGCCAACTTTTGGTCGATTTTTCGACCAATCCAGGGCACGAAAACTCATCCTGCTTGAAGAAAATCCTAGAGGGTTAGGTTATGAACGTACACAGATAAACCGCTCGAGAAAAGGACGAGAGATGACAGAGATATCATACCGTGAAGATGGGGCGACGGGGTTGCGCACAAGCCCGTGTGCGGCGGACGGCGGAGGCAGCGGTCGCCGGCGGCTGTGCGGCATCGAGGCGGCGGTCAACCGTAGGTGGAGGCGGTCGTCGGGCTGGGGTATGGTGATGGTTAGGGTTAGGGTTTAGTTTGTTATATAAATATATGTATATGTATATATAGGGAGAGAGTAGAGAGAGATCAGGATGGGGGGAGTTCTGGGTTCCGGGGGGAGTTCTGCGGGGGTTAGTTGCTGGAGGGGTGGATTAGTTTAGGATTAGGTTTTATTAGGTATTAGGTTTTAGGGTTTTGTTATTTATCTTTTTCTTTTCTTTTCTTTTCTTTTTCTTTTTCTTTTTAATTCTATTATTATTATTATTATTATTAATAGTATTAGTATTTCTATTATTATTATATATTATTAATAACTATATATTATTTACATATATGGATGGAGTTATAAATCCAAAAAAAATTATAAACAAAAATAAATCCAAAAAATCTATCACCCTTTAATAAGGATTCCTAAAATAAAATAAAATAAAAATAATAGTTTTGTGCAATAATTTTAAAGGAGTATTTATCTAAGTAAAATCAATACAATTTATTTTCTAATTAACTATAAAAATACTCTAAAGAAATTCAATAATTTAATAAAAATACTTTAAGATAAAATTTAAAATTTTAGGGGGTTTACACGTCTACCACACATAAAACACCCAAGACTGCCGTCACGACAAAAGAAAAGAGGAGAAGAAGACCAAAGCGCCGCAAGGGACACCCGTTGAGTCGTATAGTCCAGCTCTCCGAAGGCTCGACAACTCCTTGGTCTCGGATCGTTAACGGAGTAAAAGAGCCGCTGCAGTGCTCGATCTCCACCGTCACACTTATTCAGATTCTTTTTTTACTATACTTAGACTCTAGGTATTAGAGATTATTTTATACTATTTGTCAATTTTCAATCAATAAAAATTTTTTGTTCAACTTTGTACCCCGAGTGTTGATTCGGCGATGTAGACAAAAATGGTGACTCTGCTGGGGAAGATCTTTTTCTTCAACGGGAAGCTGGTGGCGTAATCCGACGTGACCAAGTTGGGTTCAAATCAGAGGATGTTGGTCATTCGTTTCGACCAACAGGCATCAAAGATATGTTGGACAAGCCGAGCTCCCCAATAAGGCCCGTACGACCTCTCAAGACTCATAAAATGCCAAGCCCGAGGTCGATGCTCGATATAGTACCAACCCTTGCTGTAGATAGACACGAGTTTTGCATACATTCTGCAGATATACTGAGTTCTCTGTCACGACCCGCACCCGGGGTAAGGGTACTAGTCGGAAATAACGCCCAGCCTACGCCGCAGAATCGGCGGTAGAACGCTGTCTAGAAAGTCTATCTAATATAATGAACCACCAAAAGATAGTGTACTCAATCACAGAACTAAGATAGAATGAACACGAATCAGATAAGAATAGAATAGTCATAATACAACTCATGAGTCTAAAATAATACATCAATGAGTCTAAAGAAAAATACAGAAATATGCTGGAGACAAATCCAGTATAAAAGAATACTACAAAACTATAAAGCTACAACTCCAGGGTCAACTGTCTCAGTTGGGATAAGTCCCTCTTGAGCCAGGGTCTCAGAATCTAAACCCACAACATCCTGGGGTCCATAATAGGTAGGGTACTCCTCAGTGTCATCTGGAAAAATATATCCAGTCAGGAAAGGAGCAGAGTACAACCCTAACAGCAGTTCTCAAATAATGATAAAAACTATGTAACAGTAAATAGCTGTGGATAAACAAGATGCATAAATAGAGACAAAAATGTAGAGACAATAAGAAAATACTGGAAAGAAATACAATAATGAACAATATGCTGATGGAAAAAGAATACTAATGACTAAGTATGTGAGTACTAGCTTTAACATGTGATCGGCTTAGGAACTTGCACAAGAGTATAATGGTCTGGCTGATTATACGTGCGGTGTATGATCAACACTCACAAGGAACAAGACATGCACAAGGAGGGTATGATCACATATCTACACTAAAATACTCTCCACCCCGACTGGTATAATAGATCCAACCACGGTACGTTATGGCACTAGATTCCCCAAGAAGATAGCTAGTCTCCCCGAGAATCGGTGTCTGTACATGTACAAGATAACCAATGAAACAATACTTGCACCATATACACCATATACCAAGGAATAACATCTCATGACGAGATCCGGATATACCAATCCGTGTAACCATAGTGTCAAAAGAACATGTATATCTACACTAGATACAACGAACATAGAGGATATCATAAATGAGAAACTATCAGAGAATGTACTCGCCTGAAGTCCAATGAACAGTCTCACAAATGTCTGACTCGGTGCCTCGAAGACCTAGATATGGAATACCACATTAATACAAGGTCCCGGAAAGAGAACAAGTCAAACTAGGCAATTTCTAGGTCAATAAGTCAATTCTAAGTCAAAAGTCAACTATGGTCAACTCTAAAGTCCACTAAAGTCAAACATGGTCAAACCCAAAGTCAACCTCACAAGACATCTATAAAATAATATAGAGATAAACTACAATAATTTAGGAATCAAATTAGATTCAAAAAGAACTCACACAAAGTATACTAATAATATAATTAATATATACCCTAAAATAATATATATAAAAACAGAATATATAAACAATATATATATATATATATATATATATATAAACAGAATATATAAAATAGTATATATATATATATAAACCATTAATACAAAAATATACATATATATATTAATATACACATAAACTTATACCTTCAAATATTTAACAAAGAACATATAATTTACATGGCTAGAAGCACACCTAAAATATTTACATTAATATCCAAATAATTACATAATAATTATAAATAATATAATTACACAATTAAACATACAAATATATTTTATAAAATATTTTATGTATAAATTATATTATTTAACAAGTAGTAACATATATATTTGCATGCAAGAAAGCTACATATTATATTGTACATTATATTAGCACACCCAAAATATAGATCTATGCTACAATAATTACTATAATAAATACACAAAATAAATATTTAATATCCATATATATATACTAATTATAAATGAAGAATTGAACCATAATTAATTAGATCTATGCAAAAATACACACAATTGGAGAGTATCTCACCGTATCCCACTAGATCTAGGATACGCATGCGACACGAGTCCAACACACAACCAAATGCACCCCGAAGGATACAAACAAATCACAAATAATATTTATGAACAAATCAAAGCTTCAAAAGTAGATCTATGTGTCCGTGTCAAAATACGACATGTTCAAAGCCCCGTGTCGGAGGAAAACCCCCAAATGACACGTATCACCAAATAGTTGGGATACGAACCACAAGTATCCCAATATGGACACGACACTAGCCTCAAACACAAATCTCATGTTCAATTGATCTATAGGATTAATTGACACACACAATAAAATATAAATTCGGCAACAAAATTGACACAAAAAGCACCATAACTTTCTCCATGGGTCTCCTATGAACACAAAACAAAGTCCTATGGGTACTACATACATATAGGTTGATTTTACATGATTAAATCTCAGATTTAGAAGCTATTTAAATGGGAAAATCTGAATTATACCTATTGGGAGATGGATTCCCAATGAAACCTCCAATTGAGATGAACTTGCTTCCAAATTGTAGATCCTTGCTCCTCTTTGTAGATCCTTGCTTCCTTCTTCTAGATCCTTGCTTCCTCCTTCTCTAATGGTGAATTGGGAAGAATTTGGAATGAATTTGGTAGGGAATTGGATTGGGAATGGAGGGAATTTGGTAGTGGGAGAATTCTAGATCTAGATTTGGAATGAGATGAGAGGAGAGAGAAATTTCCCCCCTCTTTAATAGGCCGGCCATAGCCCCTCCCCCAAGCAATTGTAAAATGTCCAATGTACCCCTTGGGGCCTCTCATGAAGAAATAATTAAGGAAGGAAGCTTCTAGTCTAATCATTTAATTAATTTAATCCATCTCCTTAACTATGGACTTTCTAAATGGGCCAAGTCTAACTAATTAATTCATGTTGGTCCATGGGTCCAAACTAAACTAGTTGGGTCCACTAAAATAAGTCTTAAATAATAACTAACAATAATTAAATAATACAACAAATAATTATTTACCATGCACAATATTTATTTAAATAGGAAATTACCAAAATACCCTTTCCTAGAAAATGTGGTAGTGACAAGTCTACCCTCCTTAAAATAATTTCGTCCTCGAAATTCAAAGACGAAAACTACCCCCAGAAAATCACAGAACAGAACTAAAGAATCACAACTAACTAATGAACAGAACATAACAATGAACAGAACATAACTAGAAATAACATACCTCAAGGTACAAACAAATATGGATAACGCTCTCGCATGTCATCCTCTCTCTCCCAGGTAGACTCCCCCGGAGAGTGATGCCTCCATGCGACGCGCACCAAAGGAATAGTCTGGTTCCTCAGCACCTTCTCTCTCCGATCCAGAATTCCAACTGGCTGCTCTGGATAGCTAAGAGTAGGGCCCACCTCTATCTCTGAGTGATCCAATACATGACTAGGATCTGCCACGTATCGTCTCAACTGCGACACATGAAACACGTTGTGCACTCCCTCCAATGCAGGTGGCAAGTCTAGTCTATAAGCAACTGCACCGACCCTCTCTAGAATAGTGAAAGGTCCAATGAATCGCGGACTAAGCTTTCCGCCTCCACCGAAGCGAATCGTGCCTCGTGTCGGAGAAATCCTCAGAAACACCAAACCACCCACCTAGAACAAAACACCACCTTAAGAACTTATCTATAACAAACAACCAAGAACAAGCACACAAAATAAAATCTAAACTATACCTCAAACTCCAAGGGTCTCCGATGGCTATCGGCCCAATGCCGTTGTCTGTCCTGTGCCACTCGAAGTCTGTCTCTGATCAACTGAATCTTCTCTGCTGCATCCACAACCATCTCTGGCCCAAGCAAAACTCTCTCTCCAACATCGTCCCAAGACAAAGGAGTACGACACCTCCGACCATATAGAGCTTCAAAAGGTGACATCTCTATACTGGCCTGGTAACTGTTGTTGTAAGCAAACTCTACCAAATGGAGATGGTCCTCCCAAGAACCCCCAAAATCTAGTACACAAGTGCGCAACATATCCTCGAGAGTCTGAATAGTCCTCTCTGACTGCCCATCTGTCTGGGGATGATATGCAGTACTGAACTTGAGCTGAGTGCCCAAACTCTCCTGCAAACTCCTCCAGAAATGAGAAGTGAAACGACTATCCCGATCTGAGACTATGCTGACGGGAACTCCATGTATCCTAACGATCTGCCTCAAATACATCTCTGCCAGCTTCTCCGTAGACAAACCCACCTTGAAAGGCAAAAAGTGGGCCGACTTGGTCAATCTATCAACAATGACCCAAATCGCGTCTTTCCCTCCTAGAGATCGTGGTAGTCCGGACACAAAATCCATAGTAATGTGTTCCCACTTCCACTCTGGAATGGGTAATGGCTGAAGTAAACCTCCTGGCCTCTGCCTCTCGGCTTTCACCTGCTGGCACACTAAGCATCTGGATACAAACTGTGCCACTTCTCTCTTCATGCCATACCACCACACACTCTCTCGCATATCCCGATACATCTTGTTAGCACCTGGATGTATGGAATACTGAGAGCGATGCGCTTCCTGCAATATCTCCTCTCGTAACTCCCCACTAGGCACACACAATCTAACTCCATGCCTCAAAGATCCATCCTCTGCAATAGTGAAATCATCCTCCAATCCTGCTCTCACCTGAGCTCTGATACTCCTCAAAGATACGTCATCATACTGTGCTGCCTTGATCCTATCCATCAAATCTGAATGTATCTGCAATCCCCATATCTGTATAGTACCACCCGGAACAATCACCTCAATGCCCAAGCTTTCCAAGTCCTCCAACAAATATCGATCCTGTGTCAAGAACATAGCTACCGGATACCTGCTCAAAGCATCGGCAACTACATTGGCCTTCCCAGGATGATATTGCAAAGAGATATCAAAATCCTTCATCAGTTCCAACCACCGACGCTGCCTCATGTTCAACTCCTTCTGCGTGAAAACGTACTTCAAGCTTTTTGTGGTCTGTGAAGATCTCCACACGCTCTCCGTACAAATAATGTTTCCACAACTTCAGGGCGAATATGACAGCTGCCAACTCCAAATCATGGGTAGGATAGTTCTTTTCATGAGGACGCAATTGCCTGGATGCATAGGCAATCACTTTCCCATGCTGCTGAAGAACACAACCTAAACCCTTTCCCGATGCATCACTATAAATAGTGAAACCTCCGGACCCTGATGGCAATGTCAAAATAGGAGCAGACGTCAACCTCTTCTTCAACTCCTCAAAAGCGGCCTGGCAATCTTCCGTCCAAACAAACTCCACATCCTTCCTTGTGAGTCTGGTCATCGGCTCGGCAATCCTCAAAAAATCTTGCACAAACTTTCTGTAGTAGCCTGCCAATCCCAAGAAACTCCTGATCTCTGCTACCGAACTCGGAGTCTTCCAAGATTCCACTGCTGAAATCTTCTTCGGATCTACTGAAATACCATCACCAGTCACAACATGCCCCAAGAATTCCACCTTGTCCAAGAAAAACTCATATTTGGACAACTTTCCATACAGCTTCTCCTTCCTCAGCACATCCAACACAATCCTTAAATGCTCCTCATGCTCCTCCGGTGTCCTCGAGTATATGAGTATGTCGTCGATGAACACCACCACGAACTTGTCAAGGTACTGGTGGAACACCTTGTTCATCAAGTTCATAAATACCGCCGGTGCATTAGTCAAACCAAACGACATCACCATAAACTCGAACTGACCATACCGAGTTCTAAAAGCAGTCTTCGGTATGTCCTCCGGCTTCACCTTCACCTGATGGTAGCCTGATCTCAAATCTATCTTAGAAAACACCTTCGCACCACTCAACTGATCAAACAGATCATCAATCCGTGGCAAAGGATACTTATTCTTGATAGTGAGATTATTCAAAGCCCTGTAATCAATGCACATACGCACCGATCCATCCTTCTTCGGTACAAACAATACCGGGGCTCCCCATGGTGAAGAACTCGATCTGATAAACCCCTTATCCTGCAATTCGTCCACCTGCTTCTTCAACTCGACCAGCTCGCTGTTGTTTACTCTATAGACATGCTGCGAAATCGGTTCTGCACCTGGCACCAAGTCTATAGAAAATTTAACATCTCGATCTGGCGGCAATCCTGGCAATTCTTCAGGAAACACATCCAAAAATTCTGCTATCAACGGATGTGGCAACTCCTTGTCTTCCACCATAGCTCCATAAATAATGCCTTCTTCCTGCTCCGCAGCTCCTCTAGCAAACTCGAACTCTGGCTCTCCTGGCGTACCAAACAAAACTCTACCTCCTCTACAATCTATGCTAGCACGGTGCCTACTCAACCAATCCATCCCGAGTACAATGTTGTAGCTCGGAAGTGGCATTACAAGTAGACACGCACTCAACTCCCGGCCTCCCAGAGTAACTCTCCGATCTTTGCAAATATCATTAACCAGGATAATGCCTCCCCCGTCGTGATCTTGCAAGTCCTAAGCAAAGACTCAGCTACCAAACCATGCTTTAGAGCAAAGAAACAGATACAAAACTATGGGAAGCACCACTATTAAACAAAGCTAAAGCTGGAATGGAATCAAGAAGAATAGAACCTGCGATGACATCTCCGGTGGGTTCCTCCTCTTCGACTGTCATAGCAAACGCTCGTCCCTGCCGAGCACCTCCCTGCTGCTGATGCTGGACAAAACGCTGCTGCTGTGTCAGAAGCGGTCCCCTCGGTTGTGCTGCAGGTGGTCTCATCTGTGCCCTCGGAGCTGGAGCTGCTCCCTGAACTGCATGACGAGGACACTCCCTCAATTGATGCCCTTCAGTACCACAATACAAACAAACTCCTAGCCTCTTTCTGCAAACTTCCCAGATGTGGCCGGGCTTCTTACAGAAGTTGCATAGAGCTTGCTGTAACTGCCTCTGCTGCTGAGGTGCCTGTGTGAAAAGGGCCTCTAGCTGGAGTCTGGTTCTGCTGTGGCTGCTGGAAAGGTCTGGACTGAAATGAGGACGTTTGGCAGATACTGCACTGCCGTGGCCCCAGAAAAGAATCACGGTCTCTCTTGGTCTTCAAACCCAGATCCCGCTCAACCTTGTGTGCCTCGCAAGTATCTCCGAGTATGTCTCATAAAAGACGGAATGAGAATATATATGGCACATGATGTAAGACATCAAGGAAAGGACAGTTTAAGAGATCAAGTATCATCGTCAAAGGAGAATAGTTGAATCAAAAGAATTTTCCTAGATGTGATTGAGTATCTCACGCTATATCCTATATCCTATCGCAGGCTCGCAGTAGTACAACTAAGTTGTCGCACTACCACGACATCACATACTTGTGAAGCTAGACCTGCATGGGCACCACCAAAAACGTGTCACGACCCGCACCCGGGTAAGGGTACTAGTCGGAAACAACGCCCAGCCTACGCCGCAGAATCGGCGGTAGAACGCTGTCTAGAAAGTCTATCTAATATAATGAACCACCAAAAGATAGTGTACTCAATCACAGAACTAAGATAGAATGAACACGAATCAGATAAGAATAGAATAGTCACAATACAACTCATAAGTCTAAAATAATACATTAATGAGTCTGAAGAAAAATACAAAAATATGCTGGAGACAAATCCAATACAAAAGAATACTACAAAACTATAAAGCTACAACTCCAGGGTCAACTGTCTCAGTTGGGATAAGTCCCTCTTGAGCAGGGTCTCAGAATCTAAACCACAACATCCTGGGGTCCATAATAGGTAGGGTACTCCTCAGTGTCATCTGGAAAAATATATCCAGTCAGGAAAGGAGCAGAGTACAACCCTAACAGCAGTTCTCAAATAATGATAAAAACTATGTAACAGTAAATAGCTGTGGATAAACAAGATGCATAAATAGAGACAAGAATGTAGAGACA
Source organism: Iris macrosiphon (assembly GCA_036927795.1). Classification (NCBI taxonomy): domain Eukaryota; kingdom Viridiplantae; phylum Streptophyta; class Magnoliopsida; order Asparagales; family Iridaceae; genus Iris; species Iris macrosiphon. Next base: position 50,193,343 of record JAYESA010000017.1, on the reverse strand, counting down.
ATAAGGAAATACTGAAAAGAAATACAATAATGAACAATATGCTGATGGAAAAAGAATACTAATGACTAAGTGTGTGAGTACTAGCTTTAACATGTGATCGCTTAGAAACTTGCACAAGAGTATAATGGCCTGGCTGATTATACGTGCGGTGTATGATCAACACTCACAAGGAACAAGATATGCACAAGGAGGGTATGATCACATATCTACACTAAAATACTTCCCACCCCGACTGTATAATAGATCCAACCACGGTACGTTATGGCACTAGATTCCCAAGAAGATAGCTAGTCTCCCGAGAATCGGTGTCTGTACATGTACAAGATAACCAATGAAACAATACTTGCACCATATACACCATATACCAAGGAATAACATTCATGACGAGATCCGGATATACCAATCCATGTAACCATAGTGTCAAGAGAACATGTATATCTACACTAGATACAACGAACATAGAGGATATCATAAATGAGAAACTATCAGAGAATGTACTCGCCTGAAGTCCAATGAACGATCTCACAAATGTCTGACTCGGTGCTCGAAGACCTAGATATGGAATACCACATTAATACAAGGTCCAGAAAGAGAACAAGTCAAACTAGGCAATTTCTAGGTCAATAAGTCAATTCTAAGTCAAAAGGTCAACTATGGTCAACTCTAAAGTCCACTAAAGTCAAACATGGTCAAACCCAAAGTCAACATCACAAGACATTCTATAAAATAATAGAGATAAACTACAATAATTTAGGAATCAAATTAGATTCAAAAAGAACTCACACAAAGTATACTAATAATATAATTAATATAACCCTAAAATAAATATATAAAAAACGAATATATAACAATATATATATAATATATATAAACAATATATAAAACAGTATATATATATATATTATAACCATTAATACAAAAATGTACATATATATATTAATAACACATAAACTTATACCTTCAAATATTTAACAAAGAACATATAATTTACATGGCTAGAAGCACACCTATAATATTTACATTAATATCCAAATAATTACATAATAATTATAAATAATATAATTACACATTAAACATACAAATATATTTTATAAAATATTTTATGTATAAATAATATATATACTAATTATAAATGAAGAATTGAACCACAATTAATTAGATCTATGCAAAAATACACACAATTGGAGAGTATCTCACCGTATCCCACTAGATCTAGGATACGCATGCGACACGAGTCCAACACACAACCAAATGCACCCCGAAGGACACAAACAAATCACAAATAATATTTATGAACAAATCAAAGCGTCAAAATTAGATCTATGTGTCCGTGTCAAAATACGACATGTTCAAAGTCCCGTGTCGGAGGAAAACCCCCAAATGACACGTATCACCAAATAGTTGGGATACGAACCACAAGTATCCCAATATGGACACGACACTAGCCTCAAACACAAATCTCATGTTCAATTGATCTATAGGATCAATTGACACACACAACAAAATATAAATTCGGAATTCCAACAAAATTGACACAAAAAGCACCATAACTTTCTCCATGGGTCTCCTATGAATACAAAACAAAGTCCTATGGGTACTACATATATATAGGTTGATTTTACATGATTAAATCTCAGATTTAGAAGCTATTTAAATGGAAAAATCTGAATTATACCTATTGGGAGATGGATTCCCAATGAAACCTCCAATTGAGATGAACTTGCTTCCAAATTGTAGATCCTTGCTCCTCTTTGTAGATCCTTGCTTCCTTCTTCTAGATCCTTGCTTCCTCCTTCTCTAATGGTGAATTGGGAAGAATTTGGAATGAATTTGGTAGGGAATTGGATTGGGAATGGAGGGAATTTGGTAGTGGGAGAATTCTAGATCTAGATTTGGAATGAGATGAGAGGAGAGAGAAATTTCCCCCCCTCTTTAATAGGCCGGCCATAGCCCCTCCCCCAAGCAATTGTAAAATGTCCAATGTACCCCTTGGGGCTTCTCATGAAGAAATAATTAAGGAAGGAAGCTTCTAGTCTAATCATTTAATTAATTTAATCCATCTCCTTAACTATGGGCTTTCTAAATGGGCCAAGTCTAACTAATTAATTCATGTTGGTCCATGGGTCCAAACTAAACTAGTTGGGTCCACTAAAATAAGTCTTAAATAATAACTAACAATAATTAAATAATACAACAAATAATTATTTACCATGCACAATATTTATTTAAATAGGAAATTACCAAAATATCCTTTCCTAGAAAATGTGGTAGTGACATTCTCCAATAAGGCCCGTACGACCATGCAAGGCTCGCAAGATTTGGGTTGTCAAAGCCGTTATGCCAAACCCTAAATATGTCCCAGAAGCATGCCAACCTACGTCGCAGGTGCACATAAGGTTGGCGCGCATCCTATCTCCATCTCCAACGCCACTCTTTAAGGGAACAATGCTAAACCTCAAGAGATATGCCCATATCGTGACCCGAGCATGAGAAGCCGCACCTGTAAACCCCCTCAAATTATTTTTGGGTAGACTATATATGGTTAAAATTTTCGGTTTAGTTGCGGATTATTTAAGGTTTAGAAATTAGGTTGCGTAGACTGGTTCTTTAATTTAAACCCTTGGTGCACCTTATCGTTGCTACAATAATTGGAGCCCAACAAAAGTCTTTAATATCCAACAAATTATTGCACTCTTGACCTGACAAGCCAACCAAGGCATTGGATATTTTGGTCACTCACACACACACTCCCTTGTGCTCTAATTTAATTGCACAACTTTTCAGTCAAGAAATTAATTTTTTAATCCTATGTCGCGTACCTATGTCGTTGCCATCGATTTGGGGACACAAAATTAACCCATTTCGCCGAACCAATTAAAGGGGCCAAGACTGACACCAAGTCTACACCATTTATGATCTTTGTGTCACTCCTAATTGAGACTCCCATGTGCCTCCATTTAATTTAAGAGCACATAACACTTTATTTAATTAAATTGAGGACACCAACTTAAACTAATCCCAACCTAACTCCAACTTAACCCAACACCCATTCATGAGGCCCATACAAAACACACAATACCCCCACCCTATAAAACACCAAACACCACTTCCCACACCAAATTCTTACCATATTTCCTTCATGTGCAAACACCCAAATATTAAGGGACTTAATGGCAAAAAGGGTGCTAGGTGTCACCATCCTATTGGTGTAAACAAATAAAGAACCCCCTAACCTCATATGTTCGGTCACTCATCCTCACTCTCCCCCATGCTATGTATAACTCTCTCATGTTAAATCATGACCCATGATTCAAATCCCTACTCCATCTCAACCACACACCCACTCTATATTAACGCACACTCAACCCTCCTCATATGTGGCCGGTCCTAATCCCTAGAAAAACCTAGGAATCCCTCTCTCTCTCTCCTCCCTCTACTTAATCCAGCCGACCACCTCCATATTTTTTCACTCTTCTTCACTTCTTCTTCTTCTTCTTCTTCTTCTTCTTCTTCTCTTCTTCTTCATTCACCTTCTTCTTTTTCACATCTTCTTCACCCGTTGCCCCCCGGCCAACTCCGTCGAGCACCGCCGTAGTCTCCACCGCGGACCACTCCACCCGCCATTATACCCCGGCCTGAGCAGCACTGCCACTGCCATCTCCTTCACTGCTTCCACCACCGTAAGCAACATCCAGCTTGAGCCTCGCCGGAGCCATCACCTCCATCCCCTCGAGCACTACCACGAATCACCACCACCTCTGCCACTGAAACATGAGCCACCCGCCGCTGCTCCAATCACCACCACCCATCTCCTCCATGAACCACCCGTCGCAGCCATCACCACCACCTTCGCCACTGAAATACGAGCCACATGTCGCTGCTCCAGTCACCAACACCACCTTTACTGCCTCTACCACCACTAACGTCCTAAGCAGCAGCCTGGACCGCTACCATCATCGTCGGAGCACCCCACGAGCCACCACGACCACCACCTTCTCCATCTTTACCTCCATCGAACACCATCATCACCTCCTCCGCACTGCTGCCACCATCACCACCACCACCATCACCGACCGGCCACCCGCAGCCACCATCACCACGAACAACTACTCCTCCGCCATGGCCTCACCCGCAGCCACCATCACCATGAGCAACATCTCCTTCCTACGGCCGCGACGAACCGCGACTCGAACCTTAGTTCAGAAATCCGAGTTCAACCTTCCCGATTCACGAAGTGATATCTTCCTCCTCGCTCATCCGATCCTTGAACCAATTCTTCAGGTATGAATCCTATTTAACCCTTTTATAATGTGTGAAATTAGAATATTTTAGCTTCCATTCAATTGTTAGTAATTATAGTTCCAAATCATGAAAAAATAGTTTTTATAAAACCTACAAATCTTTGATATGGGGTTGGTCCCTATAAACAGGACAACCTCGTCGCATACCGATTGCACCAAAAGGCGCGTAGCATCAACGTGGATGTGTATGCTTTCGTGAAACTTAATTTCGATGTGTGTGCACACCAGAATCAACGCGTATCCGTAAAAAAAATACCGTATCGGCCTGTTCTGACATTCAATGTTATTTTGTGTGTGACTGTCGTTTCACAATGAAACTTGTGCCATCGGATTTATACTGTTACGCTGGTCCTGTGACCCAAGTTTGGTTCGATTCTGAGAACGTTGACGAAATATCATTTTGTGCGCCCTACGGTTCTACATGACGGGCAATTTTGTGATCTGCTCATCAAAATCCAGTTTTAGATATTCTGTTGGGTTTATATTATCATTTTGGACTAATAGACACTAAGTTTAGCAAATTTGGAGAACTTTGTCTCTGGCACATTTTTTGGTGCAAGACGGGGTCCACTTGTGGACCCCGTGTTGACCAAAAACTGCATTTTTGTTCCTGTGTCCAAATTGGACGTATGTATATATTTTTCTGCGTAACTCACTCATTTTGGGACTGTTGGTGATATTTGTGATAGTATCGGAAGATATCTGCTCCAGTTTTTATCTTAAGCTGCTACTTCCTTGGCGAGTTCGAGTTCGAATCTTTGACTGGCTTCCAGGCAAGTGTACCTTGTCATTATGTATCTCAGTTCTAGATTTACTGTTTATTTTATCTATGCATTATGTGCGCTTTGGATCAAAATTGTTACTTAGCGTCCGGGTTATATCCGGTGCAGACGTTCGTTGGTAACGTCTAGTATCGATTGATAGATGTTCGCGACACCTTTATGTAGCTACTTGATTATATCAGAACCCTAGGACACATTCAGAAACCGTCATCGTGCCTGACTTCCTGTATCCTGATAGTGTCAGTATGACCAAAATCTGTGATGACTTTAGGGTCGTGATTGTTGATAGTTACTTCAGTATGATAAGACTGTTAGGTAGAGGTTCAGGTTCAGCGAGCACTCGTTGACCGCATTGGGAGGGGATGATAGTTACTAGACGTTTACTTTGCACGTGCTATATATTTATATTCCCATTTATATAGAGATCTTGTTTCTAGAGTCGTAGTATCACCCGTGTGACTATGTGCTCGGAGCTACGGTACGTCCCGTGTGTCTTTGTGCCTCGGAGCTACGGTTTTATATTTGGAAAGCCCACGTCGAACATTATCTTCAAAGTTGTGTCTCACTTAGGTGGTTATGCTAGATTACACCAGCGTAGCACATGTTTCTATTGTTATACTATGGCATACTATTTTTGTACCTTATTACGTCCCTCTGAGAACCTGATTCCCTGCCAGATTGTAGGGTCGATTGCTGATGGAAGGCTGGAGATGCTGATGAGTATTATACAGGAATGCATGTATTGTTACTCGTTATTTGTATTCAATTCTTCATTGTTCATCTATTATGGTCTTTGCTTATTTTCTGCTAGTATAGCCCAATATTTGTAGACTCATATTATTTCCTTTGAGTCTATTCAGACGAGTGTAGTATGGGGTGCACACCATGATACATGTTATCCTTTTTTTATTAAATATCCTTGTGGTTTGAGACATAGACATGTACACGTATTATCTAGATAATAACCTTTATTTACAGCTTATACGTATTCAGAGTCGGGCAGGAGTCCCCTTGGTACGTAGCTGGCCATTGCCAGATAGCTTAGTCCCTTGTATTTTGGGACTGGGGTGTGACATGGTTTTTGTGGTGGCCCATGCAGGTCTAAGAACATATCATTTCGGTTACGTTACTGTACCAAATGAGCCTGCAATTTAGGATTTATTGTTGAATAGGATCTCAATCCATAATTAATTTTTTAAAACTCTCTTTGTATTTGATTATCGTCCTTGGACTTCCAAATTGTATTTGTTCATTTTTTATCAATATCGTTATCATTGTTTCTCATCTCCTTTTATTTTGGAAAGACGAATGCTTGTGCTTGATGGTTCACTCCAGAAGAAGATCGTAGTCCAGACGACAGAAGACATAATTTATGCAATATTCTCTGAGAAGATTGTTACCCTTAGTAGGGTAGGTTGATAGGTTCTTTTTAGATTCTAGAACTAGTATAGATTATTAGCAAGAGAATTGGACCTAGTAGTATATTCCTAGAACTGATAAAACCCTACCCTTACTTGAGATAGCAATGATTTGGGAAGTACTGGGAGCTAGAAAGATCGTTGATCCTAACCCTCTAGAATGATTTATGGAAATGCATAGCTAGATGCTAGGAATTAGTTGTAGCACATGATAGCGATACCAGAAACGATATTATAAACTAGAGAAGATAAAATTTTAGGAGAAGATAAAATTTTAGGATCTCACCTGAAAAATAATTATCTAATACCAGAAAATTCTAGCATTTGCTTGGGTGATATTATTATTATAATTATACTATGGTGACATGGAGAAATAAATAACGGAAAGAAAAAAATTAAGGAATACAATTTTAGGGATAAATTTTGAGGAGAAGAGTATTTATACATTATGGAAGGAAATAAGTTTTTTAAGGAGGATTAGTGTTGGTAAATAGAACGAGAGAATTTATATTGAGGTTAAGTCTAGACTATGACATTGTCTTAGGCATGGATTGGTTGAGCCAATATCACGCGACGCTAGATTGCCGACGTGGTTGTGTTATATTTAGACCACCAGATCACCATGAGTTTGAGTCTCTTCGGGGAGCCCGAGAGCATTGTGTCCAACCTACCCTAGAGGCACATATTGTAGAAGGTGAATCGATGTACCCTTACTTTATATCAGAGTTTGAGGATGTGTTTCCAGAGGATCTTCCAGGCCTGCCACCTGACAAAGAGATAGAGTTCACTATATAGTTGACTCCCGGAGTCGAGCTAGTTACTTCAGACTAGCACCGAAAGAGTTGGTTGAGATGAAGGTCCAAGCAGATGATCTCTTAGAGTTTTATTCGGGATAGTGTTTCTCCATGGGGAGAACCCATCTTATTTGTGTCAAAGAAGGACGGGATGGTACGTTTGTGTATCGATTACAAGATGCTAAATATTGTAACGATAAAGAACAAGTACCCTTTGCCGTGCATCGATGATTTATTTGATCAGCTGAGTGGCACATGTGTATTCTCGAAGATCGATCTCAGATTCGGTTATCATTAGATCAAGGTACGAAAGGAGAACATTCTGAAGACAGCTTTTCGAATGAAGTATAGGCACTATGAGCTTCTAGTCGTGCCATTTGGTTTAACCAATGCGCCAACAGTATTTATGAGCCTGATGAACAAGGTTTTTCACTAATATTTGGATAAGTTCATGGTGGTATTTATCGATGACATCTTGGTATATTCCAAAAGCCAGGAGAAGTACGAGGAGCATCTCAAGATCGTGTTGGAGACGCTGAGGCAGGAGAGGCTATATGCCAAGCTCAGCAAATGCAAGTTCTGCTTGGATAGGGGACCATTCCTGGGTCACATAATAACTGGAGATGGACTATCAGTTGACCCAGAGAAGATCGTTGTAGTGGAGACGTGGCCTACCCCTACATTAGTTATGGAGGTTAGGAGTTTTCTCAGACTTGTCGGATATTATCGGAGGTTCGTAGAAAATTTCTCGAGGATCGCTGCGCCTATGACGCGGTTGACGCGTAAATGCGAGAAGTTTATCTGGACTGAGAAGTATTAGACGACTTTCGATGAGCTGAAGAAGCGTCTGATGTCAGCACCAATTTTGACACTTCCTTCTTGATCTTGAGGATTTGTGGTGTATAGCGATGCATCTGGGAGCGGATTAGGATATGTACTGATGCAGCACAGTAAGGTGATAGCTTACGCATCGAGACAGCTGAGGGTTCATGAGAAGAACTATCCAACGCATGATCTAGAACTAGTTGCAGTAATATTTGCACTAAAGCTATGGCGGAACTACCTTTATAGAGAGCCGGTTGAGATTTACACAGATCATAAAAGTATGAAGTATTTTTACACTTAGAAGGAGCTCAACATGAGACAGAGCTGTTGGCTAGAGTTGATGACAGACTATGATATCGAGTTGCTGTACCACCCTGGCAAGGCAAATATTATAGCAGATGCCTTAAGCAGAAAGCCCATGGCATACTTTTTGACGACTCAACAATATTTGTTAGAGGATCTTCAGGAGCTCAGGATAGAGGTTATAATGCCAGGAAAGAATGGATATATGGCCAGTCTAGAGGTTCAATCTAGATTGGTAGAGAGGATCAAGGCAGCCCTATCTACCAATGCGAGATTTTGACGACTGTGAAAGAGGACAGAGGTTGGAATGCCGATGGGACTCTGGATTCTTGAAGAGAGAAAGTTGAGGTTGGAGATTGCCTACGTTCCGAGTGGTGGGCTACACCAGAAGTTGATAACCAAGGCCCATAACTCAATTTATTATATTCATCCGGGGGGTATGAAGATGTATCGAGATTTGAGACAACACTACTGGTGGCATGGGATGAAGAGGGAGATTACGAGATTCGTGGTGAGATGTTTGGTCTGTTAGCAAGTCAAGGCTGAACATCAGAGGACTGTAGGACTATTACAGCCATTTTTGATTCCCGAGTGGAAGTGGGAACACATTACCATGTACTTTGTTACAGGATTTCCGAGGAGCCCTAGTGGGAAGAAAGTAATCTGGGTTGTCATAGACTGACTCACCAAATCGACGCATTTTTTGCCCTTCAGAGTTGGGCAGTCCATGAAGATATTGACTGCCATGTATATGAGGTAGATAGTACGACTGCATAGAGTGCCTGTCAGCATTGTATCGTATTGTGATTCCAGATTCACGTCATATTTTTGGCAGAGTATGCATGAGAGTCTAGGAACTCATCTCAAGTTCAGCACTGCATATCATCCACAGACTGATATTCAGTAAGAACACACGATTTAGATACTAGATGATATATTGAGAGCGTGCATGATCGACTTTGGAGGATCTTGGGAGGACCATCTCCACTTGTTAGAATTTTCCTACAACAACAACTACCAAGAAAGCATACAGATGGCACCTTATGAGGCACTGTACGGCAGGAAGTAGGTCACCGATATATTGGAGTGACGTCAGAGAGCGTCAGATACTTGGTCTAGAGTTGGTAACACAAAAAGTAAAGAAAGTGAAGCAGATTCAGGTCCACCTGCACGCAATACAGGACAGACAGAAGTATTGGGTAGATGTGCACCGCAGACTATTGGAATTCAAGGAAGGTCACCATGTGTTTTTTGAAGATATTACCCACTCGTGGTACCATTAGATTTAGGGGTAGAGGCAAGCTGAGTCAGAGGTGCATATCGGACCTTTTGACATCTTGGAGCGAGTCGGCGAAGTGGCTTATCATCTTGTATTGCCTCCATCATTAGAAGTAGTGCATAACATATTTTATGTATCATAATTGAGGAGATACGTGGCAGACCCTAGCCATGTGCTTGATTATTCATAGATTACAGTCTGGCCCAGTTTATCAAATGCGGAGCAGCGAGTTACGATACTCGATCGCAGTGAGAAGATTTTGAGGGGACAGACTATTTGACTGGTCAGGGTTGCATGGAAGCATCATTCGCCTGACGAGTCTACCTCGGAGTATGAGGATTCTATTCGATAATGTTTTCCGTATTTATTTGAGGGCCGAGGTACGAATTTATGTACTATATTCGATTACTTGTTAACTTTTTAAATTCTCGTAACTCTCCTTCGTGCTTTACTTTAATTTCGAGGACAAAATTCTTCTAATTTGGGAAGGATGTAAATCCCCTCAAATTATTTTTAGGTAGACTAGATATGGTTAAAATTTTGGTTTAGTTGTGGGTTATTTAAGGTTTAGAAATTATGTTGCGTAGACTAGCTCTTTAATTTAAACCCTTGGTGCACCTTATCGTTACTACAATAATTGGATCCCAACAATAGCCTTTAATTTCCAACAAATTATTGCACACTTGACCTGACAAGCCAACCTAGGCACTAGTCATTTTGGGCACTCACAAATATATTCCCTTGTGCTCTAATTTAATTGCATAACTTTTCAGTCACAAAATCAATTCTTTAATCCTATATCGTGTACCTATGTCATTGCCATCGATTTGGAGACACAAACTCAGCCCGTTTTGTCAAACTAATTAATGGGGGCAAAGACTGACACCAAGCCTACACCATTCATGACCATTGTGTCACTCCTAATTGAGATCCCATGTGCCACCATTTAATTTAACAGCAAATAATACTTTATTTAATTAAATTGAGGACACCAACTTAAACTAATCCTAACCTAACCCCAACTTAACCCAACACCCATTCATGAGGCCCATACAAAATACACAACACCCCCTCACCCTATAAAATACCAAATTTCTCACTATTTTTCCTTAATGTGCAAACACCCAAATGTTAAGGGGCTTAATGGCAAAAAGGGTGCTAGGTGTCACCATTCTATTAGTATAAAAAATAAAGAAAACCCTCCCAACCTCACATGTTCGGTCACTCATCCTCACTCTCTCTTATGCTATGTACAACTCTCTCATGTTAAATCATGACCCTTGATTTAATCCCTACTCCATCTCAACCATACACTCACTTTATATTAACACACACTCAACCCCCCTTACATGTGGCCGGCCGTAATCCCAAGAAAAACCAAGGAACCCCCCCTCTCTCTCTCTCTTCTCCCTCTACTTAATCCAGCCGACCAGCTCCATATTTCTTTACTCTTCTTTACTTCTTCTTCTTCTTCTTCTTCATTCACCTTCTTCTTCTTCTTCACATCTTCTTCACCCACTGCCCTCCGGCCAACTCCGCTGAGCACCGCCGTAGTCTCCACCGCGGACCACTCCACCCGCTACTGTACCCCGACCTGAGCAGCACCGTCGCTGCCATCTCCTTCACTGCCTCCACCATCGTGAACTACCTCCAACTCGAGCCTCGCCGGAGCCATCACCTCCATCCCCTCGAGCACCACCACGGATCACCAACACCTCCATCATTGAAATACGAGCCACCCGTCGCTGCTCCAGTCACCACAACCCATCTCCTCCATGAACTACCTGCCGCTGCCATCACCACCACCTCCGCTACTGAAACACGAGCCACCCGTCGCTGCTCCAGTCACCACCACCACCTTCGCTGCCTCTACTACCATGAACGACCTAAGCAGCAGCCCAGCCGCTGCCACCTTCGCCGGAGCACCCCACGAACTTCCACAACTACTACCTTCGCCATCTTCACCTCCACCGAATACCACAATCACCTCCTCTGCCACTATTGCCACCATTACCACCACCACCACCATCATCGACCGGCCACTTGCATCCACCATCACCACGAGCAGCTACTCCTCCGTCATGGCCTCACACGTAGCCATTATCACCATGAGCAACATCTCCTCCCTGCGGCCGAGAGGAACTGCGACTCGAACCTTAGTTCAGAAATCCGAGTTCAACCTCCCTGATTCACGAAGTGATATCTCCCTCCTCGCTCATCCGATCCTTGAACCAATTCTTTAGGTATGAACCATATTTAACCCTTTTGTAATATGTTCAATTAGAATATTTTAGCTTATATTCTATTGTTAGTAATTAGAGTTCCAAATTATGGGGAAAATAGTTTTTATAAAACTTAGAAATCTTCGAAACGGAGTTGGTCCCTACAAACCGGACGACCTCGTCATGTACTGATTGTACCAAAAGGTGCGTATCGTCAACGTGGATGTGCAAGCTTTCGCGGAACTTGATTTTGATGTGCGTGCACACCAGAATCAACGCGTATCCGTCAAAAAGTACCGTATCGATATGTTCTGACATTCATCCTAATTTTGTGTGTGTTTGTCGTTTTACAATAAAACTTGTGCCATCGGATTTGCAGTGTTACGCTGGTCCTGTGACCCAAGTTTGGTTCGATTCTGAGAACATTAACGAAATATCATTTTGTAGGCCCCACGATTCCACATGATGAGCGATTTCGTGATCGGCTCATTGGAATCTAGTTCTAGATGTTCCCTTGGCTTCGTATCATTGTTCTGCACTCGTAGACACCAAGTTTAGCAAATTTGGAGAACTTTTTTTCTAGCACATTTTTTGGTGCAAGACGGGCCATTTGTAGACCCCGTGTTGACCAAAAACTGTATTTTTGCCCCTCTATCCAAATTAAATGTATGTATATGATTTTCTGAGTAACTCACTCATTTTAGGACTGTTGGTGATATTTATGACAATATTCGAAGATATCTGCTCCAGTTTCCATCTTGAGCTGCTACTTCCTTGGCGAGTTCGGGTTCGAATCTTCGTCTGGCTTCCAGGCAAGTGTATATTGCCATCCAGCATCTCAGTTCTAGATTTACTGTTTATTTTATCTATGCATTTTGCGCACTTTGGGTCAGAATCGTTACTTAGCGTCCGGGTCATATCCGGGTGTAGACGTTCATTGGTAACGTCTAGTATCGATTAATAGATATTCACGATACCTTGATATACCTACTTGGTTATATCAGAACCCTAGGATACATTCAGACATCGTCATCATGCCAAACTTCCTGCTGGGGCGGTACAATGAGATCATGTCTTAGGAGGCATCCTAAACACAGATCAAAAGAAGTCAATACGGCACAAGATACGATATCATCAAAAAAGGACAATAATATTTCAAAAGAAAGCAATTTTAGAATAATTAGATTGGAATTGTTCCTAGTCGTGATTGAGTACACTCTCATCCTAGATCCTATATCCTAGAGCAGGCTCGCAGTAGTACAACTAAATCATTGTACTACCACGACATCGCACTAATAACGAATCGAGACCTGCGTGGGCTGCCACCAAAAATGTGTCATGACCCGCACCCAAAAAATCGAGCATGAGTCGTGGGTACGTCTAGCCTACGCCGCAGCATCGGTAGTAGAATGCTGTCTAGGTCTACTATCTAGCTAACAATCTCACACAATCAATATAAGTACCTGTCAAGATCTCAACTCCAAATGGAGGAATAATATCATAATGATAACACAAGTACTCAATCACGAATCTAAGCACGATAAGATAACAAAGAAGGCTAACAACTACAAAGTCTAAACAACAACAACTAAAAACAACCACAATAATAATAATAATAATAATACAACAACATCCAGAATCAAATACAATACAAAGTCTCAATCCAAAATTGGGGACAAATCCGGTACCAAAAGCTAATAAAAAAAATAACAACAATCCTAGTGATCCCGGCTACCAACCCAAAAATTACTACTAAACTAAGGGGTCCCTGTCTGCACCATCGACAGGCTGAGGTCCATAAAACGTCGGTCACCAATCCTCCGGATCCTCTAAAAAAATATATCCAGTCAGGATTGGAGCAAGTACACCTCTAACAGCAGTTTCAGTTAAATGATAAAAACTATAAAGCAGTTGTAGAAAGTAGCAAGATGAAGAAAATAAAGTATGAAACAAGGAAATATATATATATATATATAATCACTGGTGCATAATGGTAAAGATGCATGAATATCAGAAGCAAGATAGTAATGACTGTAGGATACAAGAAATCTAAACTAAGATCATCTATGCGCATAAAAATGTGTAGTGAGTCCAACAAGAGTATATGTAACAAGTCAAGTCCAGAAACTATAAGTGAGACCAGTCAAGAATGCAGGAGAGTCCAGACTAGAAAGAATGAACTCGTGTCTTTGAAATACCTGTTTCGATATGTAAACGGCTAGGGGTGCTATCATTCCAGATTAGACACGAGGGGGTGATTCCAGTAATTCCAGTTGGAAATATTTACATGTCTACTCGAGTATTTTCCTGCCCTGACTAGTAAAATTGAATCCAAGATCCGACACGTAAATCAAGTATGAGTCCAGCCAGAAACATGAGTGATGCCTGTAGTGAGTCCTGATGTGATCCAGTAGGTGATTCCAGAATAGAGGCTAGAAACATGAAATATACGTGTCACAAGTAAATGAATCCAGAAATACTAGTCCGTGTCGTGCCAAAAAATTAGAGAATACTATACTAGAAGCTGAATCATAATAATCATCAGATAATAAAAACTATCAGAGAATGTACTCGCCTGACGTACTGAGCAACTGGCGATCCGAACTGGTATCGCAATGACCTATTGCGAAAAACAAGGTTAAATGGGGTTCTAAAGAGTTAAACAGATATAAAATAACTAAAAACAAGGTTCTAGGGTCGTTCTAGGTCAAACGGGTCAAACCGATAAAATCTGGGTCAAAAAGTCAACTCTGGGTCCAAAAGTCAACTCTGGGTCAAATCTAGGTCAAAGGTTGACTTTGGAGGTCAACCTGGTCAACTACGGCCAACTCTAGGTCAAACTAGGGTGCCCCTAAATTCTAGGTCAAACTAGGGTGCCCCTAAATTCTAGGTCAAAACTAGGTCATTAAGCTAATAAACCCTCAAACTCGCCTCCTTGAGATACCGGGATACCCTCGGTATCCGATATCTCAACCTACGCGATACGCCCCGTCTATACCCTCTAAAATATATACTAGCATGTATATATATATATATATATATATATATATATATATATATATATATATATATATATATATATAAGCATCTCTAACCTCATTCCTAGGCTAAAACCCAATACCTTGCCCCGATGCCCAATACCTTGAGCATCTCAAGGTATTGAGATACTCAAGTCTTACCCCTCACTAACACTAGCTAACTAACTAACTATCTATATATATACTTATATATACTACTATACGTAATATCAATATATATATATATATATATATATATATATATATATATATATATATATATATATATATATATATAACTTAGTATTAGGCTATACCTCAATACCTTTGATACCCCTATACCTTAATACCATGGTATCTCAAGGTATTGAGATACCTTACCCTCTTACTCTAACAATAACTAGCAAACTATCTATATAAATATATACACCTAGCTATATATCTAGGCAATTATATATATATATATATATATATATATATATATATATATATATATATATATATATATATATATATATCACACACAAATACACATATTCATATCTATACCCATCTCATATATATACATATCCATCTATCCATATATATATATATATCTAACTATATGTATATCTATACTTATATATATACCTAATCTCTTAAACCCTCTCTAGCTACCTGCTGCTACTAGCCTCGCTGCTGCTGCTCCTAGTGCTACTACAAATGCGCTGCTAGCTGCTGCTGTAGATGCTGCAATCTGCTGCTGCTCTTGCTGCGTTTGCTGCTGCTACATGCTGGCATAGTTGCTGCTAGCTGCTGCAGCGTTCTGCTCTTGCTGCGCTTTGCTATGTTGTGCCACTGCCAAAAGCCACTGCCCATTCTGCTCTGCTGACCTCCCCCTTGCTGCCTCTGCTACATTCATCTCCCTCTTGCTAGCTGCTGCTGCCGCACTACATGTGGGTACTGCGCTGCTGCTCTCTTCCACTCTGATGCTGCTGCCACTGCTCTCTTTGCTGCCATGCTGCTGTAGATGCTGCAATCTGCTGCTGCTCTCGCTGCGTTTGCTGCTGCTTCATGCTGGCATAGCTGCTGCTAGCTGCTGCAGCATTCTGCTCTTGCTGCGCTTTGCTATGTTGTGCCACTGCCAAAAGCCACTGCCCATTCGGCTCTGCTGACCTCCCCCCTTACTGCCTCTGCTACATTCATCTCCCTCTTGCTAGCTGCTGCTGCCGCACTACATGCTGGTGCTGCGGTGCTTCTCTCTTCCACTCTGATGCAGCTGTCACTGCTCTCTTTGCTGCCATACTGCCCTGCTCACTGTCACCCTCTCGACACACCACACACACACAGATACACAAGCACACACACTTAGATATATATACATATATACAAACAAACATATATATAAACACACACAACCATATATATGTACCCACACTTATACACACACATATATATATATATATATATATATATATATATATATATATATATATATATATATATATATATATATATATATAGGTACACACACATATATAAACACACATATGTATATATATATAAACACACTCTACTTTTATATATACACATACTCATATATATATATATACATACATACATACATACATACATACACACACACATACACACACACACACACACACACACATATATATATATATATATATATATATATATATATATATATATACAAATACACACATATATATATATATACACACACTCATACATATATATATTCAAACACACAAATATATATATATACACACACACTCATACTCACACACTCTCACACACACACACACACACACACACACACATATATATATATATATATATATATATATATATAAATATATACTCGAAAACTGTAATACACACTCCCCGAGGCTAAACCAATCCACACACAAGCCCAAAACCTAGAAACCAAGTCGAAATGGCCATTCGGTCTTTTTGACGAACACGTGGAGTGCGCTTCGCGATACCTCGTGAAACGCACACCAAACCTACTCGAAATCGACCCAAAATTTACCCACGAGTTTTAATCGATGTCTAGAACCTAAAAAAATATTAACTCTTCGATTCTAGGTCCATGGCAAAAATGCGCACGCGTGTGGAACCTACGACGACAAAAACCCCCAAATCGCCCGAAACACCCAAATCTCCGCAACACGATCTCACGTGTCCGAACGAGAATACGTACTTATCCTCAAGACACCCAAGCACGTCTACCTAGGTCCGTCTAACCTAGGACAACACCAAAAATTGGGCCAATCTCGGATTTCACCTAAAATTGACACAAAACCTAATGTCAAAGTCTCCAAACATATCCAAACAAGCTCCAACTTCCTCCTATGGGTAGCCCTAAGGTCTAAGAAGGTTCTAAACTACTAATTATACTATATTAGAGTAATCACAATGGAAAAATTTAGGGTTTACCTCTTGGGAGTTGGAATCCCAAGGCCAAAGTCTCCAAAAAGCTCCAAATTTATCACACCAAGCCTCCAAGCTTCCAACCCAAGCTCCAACACCAAATCTAAGCTCTACACACTTAGGTTAGGGGAAAGCAAAGGGTTAGGGTTTGCATTGATGGAAGAAATAGAAGAAAAAATAGAAGAAATGGATAAAACTTACTTGGAATTGTGAAAATTGAAAGAAGGAAGAAGAAGAAAAGAGTGGAGAGTGAAGAAGAAGAAGAAGAAGAAGAAGAAGAAAAAGAAAGGAAATGAATGAAAGGGAGGGGGGTGCTAGTTCGGCCAGACTAAGTATGGATTTCGTTAGGGTTAGGGTTAGGGTTAGGGTTAGTTGAAATGACCAAAATACCCTCCAAATCAAGTCATCCTAAAATATGGTTGGGTTTGGGGTTCCAAATGCACTCTAATTAATCCCTAATAACTCCAACTAACTAATTAAAATATAAATAACTATTCTAAGCCAATAAATAAGTTTAACAATGGTGTTGGTTGGGTCTGACAAGGGTCCACTAGGGTCTGACATGGGCACTACATAGATGACTCGGATTGTCCCAAATTTTTTTTTGAATTTTTTACTTAAAGTAGTCCAAAAATATATTTAGGGCTGTCAAAATTTTGACAGTCCTTCCAATAGTTTGGACTGTCAAAAATTTTGACAGTCCTAAATAAATTTTTGGACTAACCCGAGTAAAATTTTAAGTAAAAAGTTTAGAAATAAAAAATTGGGCTAGCCTGAGTGTATTTTGTAGTGCCTTTTATCATCAGCCACAATCAGACCAACCACTTGCCCATTCAATTCTTTTATTCCCACCTATATTACTCATAACTCAATAGAGACCCTCTCAGGCCTGGTCAAAAGTGTGTCAATTGTTACCATGAGCCAACTCATATTCTAACTACTTCTTTGTCCAAGGCTTACTCTAATAGAATTACTCACCGAAAATTTCTGCCCAACATGAATTTAAATAAGAGTCTATTTTTGTTCACCCATAAAAACTATGGTGTTTGTTCACCCTCCAATAAAAAATGCACACGTGGCATCTTCATCCAAACAAAACTATCTTGCAAGTGATTTTGTTCACCAAGCAAGGTGGTTTTGACTTTGAAAATACCACGTGTGTATTTTATATTGGAGGGTGAACAAACACCCTAGTATTTGTGGGTGAACGAAAATGGACTCCTAAAAAATGCAATAAAGAGGAAGAACAACAGGATGAGTAATTTGAAACCAACGGTCAAGTGATTAGGTATTAAACCTAAAGGTTTATGCGGGTTTGCGGGTGCAAGTCGGGTATGGTTGATCCAAAACCATCACCCACTAGTTAGTTTAATTAGTTATTAGTTAACATTATATAATTAAACAATTATTAAACTGCAACTAAATAATTAGGGAAAATTACTCCTATTTTTTTATATAAATTACTATAATGAGAAAATTATCTTTTTATAATATTTTTATTTCTAACGTTCAATTGTTTTAATACAAATAATTAACTAGATTTATTTATTCAACTTGATTTTATTAAAATTGGAAAGATGAGGTTACAATTCTACCGACCTTAAAAAAATTTTGTTCTCAAAATTTAAGAAATAATATGAGTGGATATTAGTTATGCAATAAGGAGAAAGGTATTTGAGCTATCTAGAGTGAAAATATTAAAGGAAATCAAGATATAGATCAAGAATTATATTATTGAATATTGGTACCATCCATGCTTCTTTAACTAATCAAGGAAAGAGTCAAGCAAATCAGAATATTTTCGTAAAATTTTCAATCGCGATAAGAGACAAAACATGATGCATTTAGGACGTAGTCTCAATAATATTCGAAAACCTAGGCATACATAAAATCAATTCAACTTAGAGCACGTGCCTCGCCAACGCGTATCTGGCTGCAATAACTCATAGTTTCCATGAGGTCAGATAAATGGCTGCAGTACGCGTCTGCCATGCCATAGTAGGTGTTAGAATACTCTCTCAACTTTATCCATGGAAAATTTTAAGGAATGTCTCAATTCAAGTAAATTCAAAGGATATAAAGATTAGTATATATTCTTAAGGGACAATAAGATTGATCACGATAAGAGAGATTAATGTAGTTATCTGTGCTTGAGAATCAAGCGATCAATTACCGATAGGAGAAAAGAATGATAGGTTAATTTCTTGGTTTTTTATGATTTCATTTTAATTTTTTTGGCTTTTGCTTGGACACGCAATGACTTGACCTGACTAGACATGAACTTACATGGCTTTAGATGACAAGACTTGACTTGGCTTTACTCAGTTTCATCCATTTTTGCCCGGCTATATGTGATGACATGATTGACTGGACTTGACTTGGCATGACTTTACATGGCTTCATTGGACATGGATTGACTTGGTTTTACTTGGCTTCACCTGGATGGACTTGGCTTCACATGGTTGTATATGGCTTTACATGGTTTCACATGGCTTTACCTGGCTTCACATGGCTTTACCTGGCTTCACTTGGTTTCACATGGCTTGGTTGTTATCGTAGTTTACATGAGTCCGTTTGTGCAATATATATTAGAACTTATTTATATTACTATTAGAACTTGTTTTGTTGTATCATGTCTAGGATGGATTCTGCGGAATGCCATACCCAGATTCATACAATAAAAAGCTAGGGATTATTAACTAGAGATTTACTTAGTACATGGCTAAGAATTTTCATAGATTGCATGTAGTCCCGGTTATTCATATGGTTATCTTGTGGAGTATCCAGTGGAGTATCTTGTGGAGTATCTTGAGGAGTATCCGTGGCTGGTTTGTGTGTATGGATATCCCGGACGATCTGCAGGGGCATGTGATCAAAAGGAACCCTAGTATCGCGTTGCATTATAATTGTTAGTAAATAAGATTGTGATAACCCTAGTTAGTTAAAGTATCAAGCCGTACTTATATGATTTACCATGATTAATGGATGATGGTTAGTCTAGTATTTACACGATCAGATATTTATTTTCTGTACTAGTTATTCTATTTTGCTTATCAGTTCAAGATATGTCTCATTGTAGGTTTACAGTATTTCTTTGTTATTTTGAGATCATTTACATTTAGTCTTTACTTTCAGTTATATGTATTGCTTGTGTTGTTGGTTTAAGTTCCTAGATTGGCTTCCTTTGTGGTACTTGCTATTTGGGGTCTGACTCCACTTGTTTTGCATGGCCAGATCCTATAGCAGCACCAGAGGATCTTTCGTACTTTCCTTAGGATGGTGACCACCAGGAGCACCAGACCACTTGAGTGGATTTTCTTATTTTTCCACTCTGATGTACATTCTACTTTTGTTAGCATTTAGCCACCGAGCACGTATTTAGCTTGTGTTTTGGTTTGATCAGTTAGCCTACGGACAATAGCATGATTGACATATCCTAGGGTTCATCATGTATGACTTAGATTCTGGCTAGTTTATTCATTTTGTGTTCACTAGCTTCATGATCATTTGTATATTATAGTTTTGGCCTCTTTAATATTATATTTCAGCTGATCTTATATCTTGTTATTATTCCTATTGCTCTTATGATTGAGACACTAGGGTTTATTGGACCTAGGCATGATTGTTGGTTTGTAGTAATGACCCCTCATGTAATACAACTTTACCGTATATACGAAGTATGGTATGATCTAAGTATACGTAGCTAGCCATGTCAGTCCTGCTCTCCAGTATTCTAGTTTTGGGGTGTGACATGATTTTAGTGGTGGCCCATGCATGTCTAGTTTTTACAGATATTTTAGGGTTATTGTTGTTGCTAGATGTCTCAATCCTAAACTGCGTTCCTTGGTCCGTAGTCATTTTTCTCCATCCCTGATTCTTGATCTGATATATGCTTATTCATTGATCTATCATGTTTTTTGATTGACTCTTGTGTCCTTAACTTTTAGGGGCACTGTTCCCATTATTATTGGCCAGATGGATCGAGTGCAGCTCGAGGAGGGACATCATTTGGGAGCCCAACGTATTCCTAGAGATCAACCTCAATATTCAGGGGCAGAGTCTATAGTAGATCTCGAGGCTGATCGACCGATAATACCAGATCAGTAGGCAACACTGGTGCACCCAGTTTAGCCCGAGCAGCCAAAGGGTGTTTCCCGAGCCCTGATGGATATCCTTCGAGGTTTTATGATGACCCAACAGCACCAGAGTGATGTACTAACTCAGTCGGTCCAAACGGCATTGGAGTGAGGTGGTTCTCAGATTCATAATTCTGCGACCAGGTTCAGGCGTCTCAGTCTTTCGTACCTCTATGGCACAGATGACGCAATTTTGTCTGATGCTTGGCTGCAGGACACTGAGACTATCTTAGAGGCAGCAGGGACTCCAGCTAGAGAGCGTGTAGCAGTAGTGAGGCTACAATTATTGTACTTGGCTTGTGACTTATGGGCAGCATAGGAGGGTTCTCTCACAATACCGATTCTATGGGCAATTTTTAGTAAGAGGTTCCAGGCGAGGTATTTTGATGTGGTGGCACGTTACGAGCTTCAGTAGAGATTTAATAACCTCAGGCAGAGGCAGGATCCTAAAATAACTAATAAAAAATAAATACAACCAACTAATTAAATATTAATACAAATATTTATGATAAATACACAATTAAAAAAATTAAAAAAAATACCCTGCTCTGGAAATAGGGTAGTGACAGCCATACTATTTTTGTACCTTGTTACGTCCCTCTTAGGACCTGGTTCCCTGCCAGATTGTAGGGTCAATTGCTGATGGAAGGCTGGAGATGCTGATGAGTATTATACAGGTATGCAGGTATTATTACTCGTTATTTGTATTTACTTCTTTATTGTTTAGTTAATATGATCTTTGCTTATTTTCTGCTAGTATAGCCCAGTATTTGTAGACTCATATTATTTTTTTCGAGTCTATTCGGACGAGTGTAGTGTGGGGTGCACACCATGATATAAGTTATCCTTTCTTTATTACATATCCTTGTGGTTTGAGACATAGACATGTAGACCATGTTATCTAGATAAGAACCCTCATTTACAGCTTATGCATTTTCAGAGTAGGACTGGAGTCCCCTTGGTACATAGCTGGCCATTACCACATTGCCTAGTCCCTTGTATTTTGGGACTGGGGCATGACAGCGCCGTGCCAGAACATAGGCCCATGAAGTCCTCTACATGTAAAATGGTCACCTCCAAGGACTCTTATGGTCCTAACCTGAATTTCCTATACTATGTGCCCAAGAGTGCTGGTTCAAAGAAACCCAGACAAACTCGACCCATACACCCTCGAGGGGCTGCGCAACCAGCCCTTCAAAAGTATTAACCATTGCTTGTTATGCACGCTTCTGATGGAAGACTATACAGGGCTGACCCAAGTGCTCATACGCCAAAAGTGGGTCAACCCTTAAAGCCTTTCCAACCCTACTTGACTCCCGTAGTTGCACTTGAGCCAAGTCGGGGAGCAAATACCGTGATAACAGACCTATACGCCCATCTTGGCTACGCACATGAAATGGGTCGTCTCATGTTTAGCTTTCCACCAATAATCCAATTGCAGTTTCTGTGGAAGAACTGGGTCAGGGAGAAAACATTCAACTTTCACCTCCATGCACAATGGTTGCCCGAGCACATGAAATGCATATGAAGGTGAGTCTTCCATCGTCTGATTTACATAACGTGATTAGTCACAAGCGTAAGACGAGAGAATCAACTCTCGCACTTGACATGTATCCTCGTGGACACACATGCGCTAGCATCATCATAAATTGTTGATGCACTACGGTATCAGTTTCTCCAGCCAGATAGTCGGTGTTCCGATAATTGTATCCCGCGGCACCAACCCGACGATATTCCAGGAAATAGCTACACATCGAGGAGGAATTTCCTATCGCTTTATGTTGCTCAACATGGATGTCTCCTCCTATGAAGAAAATCTTGAAGAAAAGCTTACATAACCTAAGAGTGTCAGTAGGCACATCGCGAAGCCATTTGCAGGATAGCAAACATGCATCTACTGTAAGGATATTCCAGGGCACGTACTCAAAAAAAAAGAACTCGGGGTAGGCATGCCCTCCCAACTGAGGTCGCAATTGGGGGTGGGGGAAATAATTATCCGGTATTCCACATCAATTCGTCCTATCAGGAGGACATTGAATCTCCGCAAATGGGTGATGGTTTAACATGGGGTATCCGTGCCTTCCAGGATGTGCTCATAATTAAGACTGGGGTAGCAATCCTTCAAACAATAAAAGTGACGCAACACTGCTCACTTTTCCCGAGGACAATAAGAATCAGACATCTGTGGTGGAAAGTAAAGCATCCACCTTCCTGTCTACCTCTTTCCATGTTATGCTAGTGGACATGGTAGAAGATAAGCATAACGTAGGATCCAGTAAACAGCAATGCCTTGAGGCACTCAAAGCCATGATGCAGACACTGAGCACCTCGATATAGACTCTAACTTATAAAGTATTGGATAATGGAAAGAGTAAAAGATGCCTGATTATTAGGATTATAAGACCACAGCATTGAGGATAATGGAAAGCGTCCTTGCACCGCTGGCAACAATTATGACAGTAAAGGAAAGCAAGCCTCGATAGTTAATGTATCCAAAAGTTTGACCTTGTCCGTCGCAGGGACGATGGAGCGATCTAATCCGAAGGAGACTTTTTCCCTTGACGACGATAATGTAATGGAGATTTTTGAAGTATTGATAGAGGATAACAAGCTCCGATTACCTGACATCAAGCATCCCGATGAAGCAGACAAGGTTGACAATCCTAAGTATTGCCACTACCTTCGATATGTCCATCACACTACATGAGATTATTACATATTAAAAAGGCACATACAATGGTTAATCGACTCCGAAGCTCTTACTTTAGACTTTGAAGACAAGAAGTTCACTGAAAATATGGTGTCCCTACAATTTAGCACATTTCTAACAACAGAGGCCGAAGATGGTGTCGTCCCCATACCTAGGATAATAATGGAGGTCGTTAACCTTCCTCCATCCCCAGCGGACGGGTTGGTTCCCCCCACTACTCTAAGTGACAAAGTTATGTGGGTTTATCCAGACCTCGTCCCGCACGTGACATAGCTGGCAGTGCCTCTTGCTATTAAGTTTAAGAAAAAAAAGACCAAGTCTTGTCACACGGTCTCCCCATCAGTAGACGAAGCTCTCGCTGGCGTAACTAGGTTAGGCTTATCTTATCAGTACAACTAGAATAATCTCGATGATGGTACACCTTCGTCTGTTCCACCTCTGACTGTTCCACCTCCGGCCTCCGATCAGTTCCATCCCTGCTTCCCACATAGGACAAGCAAAAATAGAAGGACACGTTAGGATAAACCTCTACAAAAAAACACAACTCAAGGGCTGGAGAAGCCTTACAACTTTGATATTTTATCCCAACTGGTTAATACTCCAGCAAAGTTGTCACTCTTTGAGCTCCTTCGTCTCTCCAAAAAGACTCATGATGCTCTAAGCGAGGCATTTTAAAATGTTGATTCTTATTTGGCCTAAGTTAAGCCACCGGCCGAGAATCCCGCTGTATCTCCTCAATGCTATAGTATGATGGAGGTGATCCCGAACATCATATTCTTTCAGTAGGAGATGCTGTTAAAGAATAATAGGCACGATTGTCCCCTGTATTACACATGGTACATCGGAGCCATTAAGGAGGACCGGATGCATATTGACTCTGGATCATCTTTTAATATTATCCCATGAAGCCTACTACAGACCTTTGGAGATTCTGATGTATCTGCTGGCAGCCATCAATACCACTATCAACGGCTTTAACATCGGAAGAACTTACCTGCTAGGCAAGATTTGTCTGAAGTACTAAATCAGGGATCTCTAAACAAAGGTGACTTGATACGTTATCGATGTAGATGTGTCCTATAATGTCCTGCTGGGACATCCTTGGATACATGAGTATATGATTGTCCCATCTACTCTCCACCAATGCTTAAAATATGTCAGAGAGGACGACGTGGTCATGACAAAATTTGTCAATGTAGATCCTTTTAAAGGGTTCGAGACATACTACTCTGACACAATCTTGTACAAGCAAATTCTTAGGACAAAGGAGGTAATGATGCCAATAATGAAGTTGATACTGTTACAGCTTCAGGCGATCCCCTAAAGGTACGTCTCAAAGGACACCTGTAGAAGCATGAAAAATACGCTGGGAGGATCTACGCAGCCTCTTGATGCAGAGCAGCGTAAACAGAGGCCTCCAGAGCCATCAAGCGTACAACAGAGCTTTTTCTGCTAAAATACAGCATGAAGTGTAAGCTCAAAGGACCATCCGCATAAGTGCAGTACGTCCAGGCCGCTCCAGCGTAAGACAGAGTTCTTCATCGCCTCCATGGCATAAAACTCAGCCGCTCTCAAAGCAGCGTTAATGCGTACGAGGAACGCTTCATTTTCCCCAAAATGAACCGGTCAAGTCACGTAATGAACCTGGCCTCTGACTCCTGACAAAAAGTGCTGCACGGCTACCCAGACGACGGCTGGAAACGATGGCAGACCCCTCGGGACGCGCCCACAGTATGATGGCGGATCTCGGCATTTAATGCAGAGGATTTGGTTAAAATATCACCAAACCGTCGGTTACCAAAGTCCTCCCAGCGTAAACCGCTCTTTCGCGTACAAGGGAATAAGCCGCCTTGTTTTACACAGGCAAACATGAGCTGTTTTACGCTCCGTAGTAGACAAATCGCCTGCCACGTCAAAAGCTACACTTCGTACAGGGCCCGAGGCACGTCTCTACATTAAATTGCACAGAGCGGTGATAGTTTCCCTCAAGACACGTCTGCGACGGATGCACAGAAGGGCTGCAGACCATCAAAACACGTCTCCGTATTTAATGCACAGGATGGTGGCAAATCTCTGTAAGAGATTTGATTACACCTTCGAAAGCCGTAATTCCGGCAAAGACGTCCACATCAACACTCTGGCATGGCACGCAGCGGCTTCTACGCCCATCCAGGATCTGTGCTCATTCGGCTTCAAACGCCCACTCAGTCTTTACGACCATTCGGCTTCTATGCCTGTTCGGCTTCTATGCCTGTTCGGCTTCTATACCCATTCGGCTTCTACGCCTGTTCGGCTTCTATGCCTATTTTGGCTTCTACGCCAGGGGTGACAGTCATTTGGCTTCTACGCCAACCTCTTTTACACAAGGGATACCTACCTACGTGGCTAAAACGCCGTGATCTTCGCAGTAGATATACGCGTTTTGTCCCCTTAGTTGGACACGTGTCACATGCTCACTCAAAAGGTCATTTATGCGCAGGCATTGGTTATTTTAACCGTTATGTAAAAGGGTACTGTACTGTCCACTCCTCGGTTGTTACACCGACGGAGTGGTCACTGTCACCAAAACTCTATAAATAGAGACCCCTATCAATGGGGAACAAGGTCGACAATTTGGAAGATCGAACCAGGTCGGAGAATTGGTAAAAAAAAGAGAGAGAGAGAGAGAGAGAGAGAGAGAGAGAGAAGGAGAAGGAGAGAAGAGTTCGGAGCTCAGGCAAAGAGTAGGGGTCGACGGCTCTGGCACCATGCATCCACCCTCCTTCGCAGCCTTCGAAGCCGCTACCCGTCTTCCACGGCACTTCTTCAACATCGTGTAGTCCAAGGGCTAAAGTGATCGACTGCAGATCAGACACCTATAGCAATTTATACCCAGATTAAATAAATTGTACTCCCGCATCCTCATATAGGATCGAATTATACAAGTTTGTTTGTAAACCAAAGGGCACGGGTCTCGTATAAACCCTGTCATTGAAATGCACTTTCATTCTTTCGTTTAATACCACAAACAAGATGGCGACTCTGCTGGGGACGTCTTTCTCTTCTGACGAGGAAGTAATTGCTCAACACGATACGGTATCCGTGGGATCCGTAAAGAAGACACTGGTCGTCCAATTCGACCAGTCTGCCTACGAAGATATGCTTCGGACTGGGGGTAGCTCTCACTCTCTCTTCATTCGAGATAACAGGAAGCTGCGCAAAGTGTGGATGCCCAAGACATCCTCCGTCGTTCCTGTGGACTCTCCGATCTCTCCGATCTCTCCGACCAATGAGGTGGTAGCATCGCTCCCTCCGTGCCCCGCACGTAAAATTCAGTCTCCCGCTACGCGCGGTACAGACAAAACTTCGGGCAAAGCCTCAGCGCTAACCCAGGAGTATCCACTACGCTTTACGCACAGAAATCAGTCTCCCGCTACGCACGGTACAGACAAAACTTTGGGCAAAGCCTCAGCGCTAACCCAGGAGTACCCACTGCGCTTTACGCGCAGAAATTAGTCTCCCGCTACGCGCGGTACAGACAAAACTTCGGGCAAAGCCTCTCCGTTAACCCAGAAGTATCCGCTGTGCTCTACGCGTAGGAACCAGTCTCCCGCTACGCGCGGTACAGACCAAACTTCTGGTGATGCCTCAGCGCCAGGACAGACAATATCTGACCTCTACAAGGAACCAAATGAACGCCGTGATTTCTGCGAAGGGAAGCAGGCAGCGGAATACTCGACTTCTCGGCCGTTACGCCAGCGAAGGAGCAATCTGCCTACCCTCCGGATTATGCGGGAAGCTGACGGCCAGCTGAGGACCTCTTCAGCCTTACGCCACTCTGAGCGAATCTCCAATTTACGCCGGGCAAAGTCCAACGACGTAAAACAAGCTCAAGTTGCTACTTCCCCTGACCTGCGCAAATACTTAATCCAGAAGCGTAAGGAGAGGGGACCTTCCAACATGTCTGTTACGCCCCCTAGCGAGCAATGTTGTAACAGTCATAAAATTGTGATTGACTGTTGCTGTTCTAAGGCAAAACGGCCGGTTTTTGACCGATTGAGCTACTCTCAGTCTTTCCCGAAAGAAGAGCCTGCGTATGCGTCCGTGAACATGGCTTCTCACATACCTAGGGGAGGGCCGAGCTCAAGACGTCATCCCGCAAGGCCTCCGAGCCGAAGAAGATTCGAAGACCTCCTCAGGAACACTGAAGCTGGGGTGTTCCAAAACACCCGTGCAAGGTCACAGCAACCGGCTTCGTACTCATCTGATTCCGACACTGGGGGTCGCCAATCTCCCAGATCAGATGCTGAGAGTATAGAGTCGACTTCTGCAGCGACCTATACTTGTCCTTCGAGGATGCCTAGGGAAATGGGAGTCTACGCCATTGAAGACGAACGCGAGGAAGCATCGCCGTCAGGAAACGCAGAACAACGCATCACTATACTGAAAACATCTCTGGGACAAATATAATCCACGATGGAGAACATACACCGGATGATGCTAGCTCAGCACGCCACTGCCGTGGCTCAAGCATCGGTCCCGCCAACTCAGATACGTGTGGGGGTGGACTTACCACCATCCAACTCGGGCCAAGAGCCTGCGCTAGATCAAGAGTCAGCAGTTTCTCTGCTTCCTCACTCAGGGAATGCCTTACCTCCTGCTGGAGTTACGATACAACCAACTCTGCACCACTCCGTAGCCCCGCTTCCGATCGAAAATCTGATGCAGGCAGTACGGGAATTGAAAGCCCAGTTCGATGCCTTGAAGCACAAAGATCAGCTCAAGAAACTGGGAATCAACCGACACTACCCAGCTATCTGGGAAGAAGTCCCTTTTCCTCCGAAGTATAAGCCCCAGACTATGGCTCTGTTCGAAGGAAAAACATCGCCCAGTCAATACATGAACTATTTTAGTATGATGATGGTGTTGCTACAAGGGAACGACGCCCTCCTCACTCGGGTGTTCAAAGGCTGCCTCTCAGGAGTAGCCTATCAGTGGTACCGTAGCTTAGCGGACAACTGCATTACTTCCTTCGAAGACTTCAAAGCTTTATTCTTCACGCGATTCTACGAGGGTGGGATGGACATGTCTATGTCCTCTCTCATCGAAGTCAAACAAAGGGAAAAGGAGGACGTTCGCACCTTCGTCGAACGTTTTCGTCAGGCCACCTTACAAATGCCTCCAGGAGTTCCGGACTCGGCGTTAGTAGACATTTGCAGAAAAAACCTCCTTCCTGTAGTCTCGGTGTTTACAGTACCATATCAGTTCCATGAGTGGCCTTCGTTCATCGTCTCGGCAGTGGCCGCCGAAGACAACAGTCGCAAGGCGCGTGACAATGATATCATGATCTCCGCCTCCGATAGAGGCAAAAGGTTATCTCCCAGCAGCGACCATCCTCGCAGCTCCAAGGGAAAAGAAGCTCTGACAGTCAATACGTCTAGACAAAAGACGGTGACGACCACGCAGACGAAGCCCGGGACTTCCAGGCCCGTCGAAGTCTACTCTTTCGACGACGACGATATCCCTAGTATATTCAAATGTCTCGTCAGAAGCGGCAAGATCACCCTTCCAGAGCTAAGGTGGCCCCAAGAAGCCGGCAGTACTGACGACCCCAAATACTGTATCTTCCACAGATGCGTACACCACCCAACAAAGGCGTGTTACATACTGAAGAGGAGGATCCAGGGGTTGATCGATGCCAAGGCCATCACTCTGCACAACACCGAGAAGACGGTCACGGCCAACATGATCTCTCTACAATTCGGCGATCTGCCTTCCCAAGAGGTCATGAACGGTGTCACGCCCATTTCCCGAGCTACGATGGACATCGTCAATCTTCCTCCCTCTAGGGATCAAAATTAAGACCTAGTACCCCTGACCACTCGGTAGGGCGAAATTATGTGGGTTCATCTAGATTTGGTGTCAGAGCTCGAGGAAGAGACCAAGAAGAGCCCCAAATATAGACCATGCCACATGGTCGCAACTTCTTCTGCATCGGACGAAGACGAAGTATTTGCCGCAACCCGTTCGGGGAAGGCCTACCTCAACGACAACGGAGCAGGTCAGGAAGGCACGCCGGCTGACGCTCCAGCCGCCAAACCTTCAGAACAAGGTCCCGCCATGCAAAATATCAGCCCTGCGAAACCTACTCCGGCGAAAAAGGGGAAGCAGAGAGAAGTACGCTTTGATAAACCTGTGAAAAATATTCCAAGCAAAGGTTTAGAGAAGCCGTACGAATTTGACATCCTGGCCCAACTAGCCAATACGCCGGCCAGGTTGTCCATCTTTGAACTACTCAGGCTTTCCCCAGACACTCGTCTAGCCCTGAGTGAAGCACTGATGCAGGCGGAGGTATACTTGACCCAGCTCAAGTTCCCCGACGAAGAGCCAGTGGCGTGTCCTCAGTGCCACAGCGTGATGGAGGTGGTCCCAAATATTACTTTCACTCAAAATGACATGCTGTTAAAACATAACAGACATGACAGGCCCCTCTATTACACCGGGTACGTCGGTTCCATGGAGGTCGACCGGATTCACATAGATCCGGGGTCGTCGATCAGCATCATCCCTCACAGTCTGCTCAGGCCGCTAAGAATTCCTACCAGCGAACTGGCTTAGACTACCACTACAATTGTGGGTTTTAACGCTGGAAGAAGTAAGCCATTAGGGAAGATCCGCTTGAGAATCCAGATCGACAACCTTAGATCGGTGGCCACATGTTATGTCATCGATTCAGAGGTGTCCTACAACATTTTGCTGGGAAGACCGTGGATCCACGACCACAATATCGTTCCTTCAACCCTATATCAATGCCTTAAATATGTAGACGCACAAGGAACCGTACAAACGGAGGTGGCTGACCTAAACCCGTTTAAAGGAATAGAATCCTACTATTCCGATGCCGTGTTGTACTCCCAAGACCACACGGAAGAAGCGCCAGGCGAGGCCAAAGACGGACCACTCGTCCAAGAGCCAGAAGAGCCCTCTACCACACTGCCGCTGTCGATCAAAGTGAAAGGACGAACCACTCGTCCAAGAACCATAGAGCCTATGGCTATCCACCTTAACAAGACCAAGTCAGGAAAAGGGAGTGATCCTCTGGTAATCACTTTGAACCAGAAGCCTCCACCCTTGGCCATCAACCTTCGGCACAACAGGCAGCCGACTAATGTAAGCGCAACCAGGAATGGGGTTCCAGATGATAATAAATATCCTCTTTTTCGGTACATCGGTGCTCAAATTCTGAAACAGAAATCCACTCCCCATGACGAAGTAGAACCAATAGCACAAAAATTCTTGGAAGCTATAAACTCCTACCGTCCGTATGTCTGGGAAGTGGCATCATCGTCCAACGTCGTCACGACATATGGGCCACACGAGGATTCTATTTTCATCGTCCCACCTACCTGCAGCAGCCACCGTTCGATAGTCTTCG
The DNA here is from genome assembly GCA_036927795.1 of Iris macrosiphon. Taxonomy (NCBI): domain Eukaryota; kingdom Viridiplantae; phylum Streptophyta; class Magnoliopsida; order Asparagales; family Iridaceae; genus Iris; species Iris macrosiphon. Next base: position 50,161,706 of record JAYESA010000017.1, on the reverse strand, counting down.
GCCGCATGCGCAATCAACCGACTGCCCAGGAAGATCCTTTCGACGACGATACTGGGAGAATGCAGGTTCACCGATACAGCCCACAAGCGCTGAAGATCATGCAAAACATGGGCTACGACTTAAAGCGGAAGCCAGGCCTCAACTATGGAAGAGGCAGACGAACGCCGCCGTACGGCAACACCCACTATCAACAGACCCGTTTCGGATTAGGATATGCCACCGCCCTTGCGACTTCTAAGTCAGACAAGGACATCTTTTCCTCCTCCCAGAACGGCTCGTCGCCCCTCGACTCACCTGATGCTCTCGAACAAACACTATCAGTAAATATGGTAGTGACAGATCCCTCGGGAGCAGATGAGCAGAATTCAGAGCCGTTTGAGAATGACTCTTGGGCTCAGCAAATGGATACACAGTAGGAATTCTGCTTCGAGCAAAGAGAACCTCCCACCAAAGATAAAGTTATCTAGATCGATGTTGGGGGTAAACTTTCGCCGAAGCCAATATTTATCAGTAATAACCTTACCCCAGCTGAAAGGGAAGAAGTTATACAACTGATAAAGGAATACATCGACGTCTTTGCATGGAATTATGAGGACATGCCAGGCCTGGACCCGAAAGTAGCTACTCACAAGTTCAATATATTGACCGATTCGAAGCCAGTAAAGCAGCACCAACGCCGGTTCCGCTCAGATATGATGGACGCCATCGAAGCTGAAGTCAAGAAGTTGATAGCCTGCGGTTTCATCCGGGAAGAACAACATCCCGACTGGGTCGCCAATGTTGTCCCAGTCATGAAGAAAAATAGAAAGGTACGTATCTGCATCGATTACCGAGATCTAAATGCGGCCTGCCCCAAGGATGAATTCCTTCTTTCCATCACGGACATCATGATCGACAACACTTGCGGCTTTGAACGCATGTTATTCATGGACGGGTTCTCAGGGTACAATCAGATCAAGATGCATCCTGAAGACGAGAAGCACACCGCCTTCCGGACACCATTAGGAGTATATTGCTACACGGTCATGCCCTTCGAATTGAAGAATGCCGGGGCTACATACCAACGAGCTATGAGTAACATATTCCACGAGCATTTACGCAAAACAGTAGAATATTATGTGGACGACATAGCCGTCAAGAGCCGCCTCAAAGGTGATCATATTCAAGACCTGAGGACGATATTCGAGTTAATGTGCCAACATCAACTCAAGATGAACCCTACAAAGTCCTTTCTGGGTGTATCTAGTGGCAAATTCCTGGGATTTGTCATTACCGCTAAAGACATCCAAGTGGACCCTAATAAAGTCCAGGCAATCGTGGAAATGCGACCGCCCCGTAATCTGAAGGAACTCAGGGGATTTCAAGGACGTCTGGCTTACATCCGGCGATTCATATCCAACCTCTCGGGGAGATGTCAGCCCTTCTCTCATCTCATGAAGAAAGGTGTATCCTTCGTATGGGACGAAACTTGCCAGCAAGCGTTCGGAGATATCAAGCGCTACCTCTCCAGTCCACCAGTTCTGGTGCCTCCTGTTATGGGAAAACCGTTCTTGCTGTACGTCCGAGCAATGGATCATTCGCTAGGAGCTCTTCTCGCACAGAAGAATAATGTAGGGCATGAACAGGCTATCTACTACCTCAGCAGGATGATGGTCGGAGCCGAACACCGGTACAACCCAGTGGAGAAAGAATGCTTGGCTCTGATGTTCGCTATCCAAAAGATGCTGCACTACGTCACCGGCCAGACTATCCATATCATCTCCAGGATTAACCCTCTTCGAGTACTGATGAGCAAGCCGAGCGTTCTTAATTCCCGACTCGCAACTTGGGCGATGCTGTTAACACCATATGACATGGTATACGTACCGCAGAAGTCCATCAAAGGCCAAGCGCTGGCCGACTTCCTAGCTGCTCACCCGATCCCGGAGGCCTCCAAATTATACGAAGATATTCCCGACAAAGTTGCAGAATATAATTCCGCAATAAAAAGTGACGCATGGCAACTGTTCTTCGACGGCGCCTCCAAAACCGGTCCTGAGGAAATCATCATTTCGGGAGTGGGAGTCGTCCTGGTCGCCCCTGATCAGCTCGTCATCTACCGAGCATATTCTCTTAACGAGCCCTGCTCCAACAATGTGGCAGAGTACAACGCTCTACTAATAGGACTCCAAGTTGCTAAAGAGCTGGGGGTAGAGTCCCTGGAAGCTTTCGGTAATTCTCTGCTTATCGTCAATCAAGTCAGGGGAATATATGAAGTCCGGAATCCAGACCTCATCCCCTATCACCAAGCGACGGTCGAGATAGCCATGACATTCAAGGAGTTCTTCCTAGAGCATGTACCTCGATCTCAGAATCTGGAAGCTGATGCCCTAGCCAGTCTAGCGACAGATTTAGCTACTCCCGTAAGTAGGCAGGATTCGATAATCCTTCTTAACAGAGACTTGTTCTGTGTGAAGAACAGCTGTCACATAGAATGCAGCTACGCTGTCAACACCGATCCTCCTACGAGAGATTGGACAAGTCCCTTCATAGATTTTGTGGCATACGAAATCTTGTCGGAGGACCCCAAAGAAGCAGTATCCGTCAAGAGACGATCACTACGCTTCTACTTCGATGCATCTTCACAAAGCCTATATCGCCGGACCTACGACGGATTACTATTGAGATGCCTCTCTAACGACGAAGCACAGCAGATTATCCGTGAAGCTCACGACGGCGTGTGCGGAGCGCATCAACCCGGTCCTAAGCTACAGGATCGTATCAGGAGAATGGGCTATTACTGGCCTACTATGATCGCAGATGTAATACGGTATGCAAGACATTGTAGAGCCTGTCAGGTTTATGCAGACTTCATATATCAACCATCCGAACATCTACATCCCACGGTCGTATCCTGTCCTTTCGAAGCATGGGGTATGGACATCATCGGTCCTATTCACCCATCTTCTTCCATGGGTCACCAGTTCATACTGGCCATCACGGATTACTTCTCCAAATTGGCAGAGGCAATCCCTCTCGCTGAGGTAAAGGTATCTAATGTGATCAGCTTCATCAAGCATCACGTCATTTATCGCTTTGGGGTACCCCGGAGGATAATTCACGACAATGGGCCTCAGTTCATCAGCCAAGAGTTTCATCGGTTTTGCGATAAAAATCGAATATGCAATATTGCCTCTACGGCATACTACCCAGCTGCTAATGGTTTGGCGAAAGCTTTCAACAAAACCATTATCAAACTCTTGAAGAAATTCGTCTCTTCAAACAAAAGAGACTGGAACGAGAAGCTGGGCGAATGTCTCTGGGCATACCGCATAACGGTACGGACGCCGACAGGCTGCACCCCATTCTCGCTGGTCTATGAGAGCGAAGCGGTTCTCCCCATTGAAATCCAGATCCCGTCGCTCAGGATAGCCGTAACTAATGAGCTGACTCGAGAAAAGAATGACCTGTTAAGGCTCCAAGAGCTGGAAGGATTAGACGAGAAACGCCTCCAAGCTCAACAGCGCATCGCGCTCTACCAAGCACGCATTTCTAGAGCTTTCAATCATAAAGTGAAGGAAAGGGTGTTCAAAGTCGGCGAGCTAGTTCTAACCGTAAGAAGGCCGATGATTCTTACTCACAGAAGTAAAGGCAAATTCCAGCCCAAGTGGGAAGGCCCTTATGTGATCGAGACAACGTTCTCGAATGGCGCTTACAGGTTAGCCCAGCCTAACGGAGACCTGTTAATGGCTCCTATCAACGGTAAATTCTTGAAGAGGTACTATGCTTAGTCTCCCCCGCTCGAGTGGAATATAGCGAGGATCTCGATTCTGACAAAACTACTTCCAGAACGTAATTAGTTGGGTTACACTCCATCATGTCCGTAAGGCCTCTGAATAGATGTCCCGCTAAAAGGTTATCGAGAGTTTATCATGTCTATACTACCTCTGATATTACTTTCGCCTAAAAACTGTCATTTACATTCCTAAATGACGGGTCCACAAAAGTCAGAAAGGAGTCGCCTTTATTTATTCCCAAAAGGGAGGCAGAATTACATCTAGGCAAGCAAAAAGGGAAAGGATACATCATAATGGCGGAGTAGTCAGATGGCGAATCAGCCGCTCCAGTGCAGCTATCCTCTCATTCCTAAGAGCCAAGGCGTCGGCGCGAGCCTGCTCCAGCCGTGCCTCGGGAGTGTTCGTAAGGGTCAGATCGGCCTTCGCCCGAAGATAGCCCGCACGAGCAGCTTCTGCACGGTCCAAATCCTGTCGTGCCGCGCTCAGACGACCAGCTGCTACCTCTAGACCCGCCAGCGACTGAGAAGCCCACTCCTCTGCCCGAGCGAGTTTTTTCTTCAGCTTGGAGACCCTCGTCGTATTCCCTTCATGCTCGGATCGACACTACGTCTCAACAGCAAGAGCCTCTTCCACGACAGCTTTTCTCCTATCCATCTCCAGCTTATGCTTCTGGATGGAGTTGTCTAGGCCTTCCAGCTTTGTAGCAAGCCGCGCAGTCATGAGGTCGAACCGAGCCTGGACATCAGCATCGAGGATGCCCCGAGTCAGCTGCGAGTATTCAGTAATGGGTTGCTTTAACCCATTAACCACCGCCTCCAGGGCGTCGGCTACCCCAGAATCGCCGAGCTCCCTGATGACCCCGATCGAAACAAGAGAAGTCTTCTTCAGGCGCTCGAAATCTAGATTCTTCGCTAACACCATTGATATCATCGTTTTCAAACTGGTGTAGAAGAGGCTGGTATGTTGCTCAGTCAACGCAACTAGATCCGACTGGGCGCCGGGAGCGGCCGTAATATCAGCAAGTCCCTCTCCAGGGATAATTACAGACGAGGTGGCCACAGGCATCGCATCGTCGCATGACGGGACCGAAGAAGGTGCGGCAACGGCGGTCGAAGTTATCACCACACTCACAAGAGGCAAGGTCACGACGACGGGTTCATCCTCCTCTTGAGGTGACGAAACTACTCCAGGCGTAGTGGCCCCCGAAGCCACTTCCTCATCGAAGTCGGACGCCTCCATATGATCGTCAGGAGCCCGAGCGGAGCCAGAATGCGCTTCAACGCTATACTCTCCATGGGCGCTATCCCCTGAAAAGAGGACAAGAAAGTTAATATCAGTATGATGATAATCTTTCTAAAAGGAGACATAAAGATGATATTTACCCGGAGCCAACGGCATATACGACGCATCCACACCCGAGGTAGCTAAACCATGCCTTAATGATGCAATACGAACCGTCATACCTGGAGAAGGAGGTGGGCCGACCGACATCACCAAGAGTTCCGTCAAGCCTCCACCGAGACGCGGTCGAGGTTCATCAGCTGGAATCTCGCCATACGTGCTCGCTGACACGACGGGAGTTTTTCCCGCTGCTGACCTCGGGAAAGATTCTCCCATCTGCCTTGGCCACACAGGCAACCTCGCTCCGCTACCTGGAGCAGCAGTCACGACAGCGACCTCTAGCGAGGATTCTCCGGCGCCGCCGGCCGGAACTGTAGAAGGTCCCTCTCTAAAAGGCGAGGAACCTTCAGCCAAAGAATTATCCCTCATATACGGAAAGGCAGGCTCATTCCCGGGAGCCTCAACACCAAGAATACGGAGAGGACGAGCAACCGCCTCCTTCCTCCTCTTACGAAGAGAAACTTCCTTCGGAGCAGAAGTCCGTCACTTCCCAGAAGAGACAACCAAAGCCCCCGCAGGCAGAGGCACTTCGCACCTCGGCACCGACACCAGAGGCTCATCCGGAGTACCAGACTCCTCGCCCTCGTCCGAAAAAACCGAGGGGACGTCAACTCTGCCCCCAGGCTTGGGAGAAGTAACCCTGAAGCTTCCACGCGTGTCAAAATCACGATGGAAGGTGTTAATCGCCACATAGAACTGGGCGTAAGAATGGAGAATGCGGAGCTCCGTGGAGGTTGTAACGACCGGCACGATAAAGATTGCCCCCGTACAACCCATGAGGAAATACCGCCACCCTCTGGCTCCATCAATGAGTCCGCCCCTGGACCTAAAGCTGGTGATGACATTGCCCACGTGCAACTGATCGTACCCAAACTGCCGGACAAACCGACTAGGCAAGTAGGGCTCGAAGAAACAATGGTCTTCGCTCCTATACAGCAGATGGGAGGGTCTAATACAGACCAACCAGTTAAAAGCTTCCGAGGAAAGGTCGGTCTTCTCTCCACCTGAATCCTCAAGCCGCACCCCTGATTGATTGCGATAAACGGAGGGGACAATACAGAGGATCTTCCAGCCGTGGCTGAGGTTCAACACCAGCCGACAGTCTAAGACTGTGTTCATATTCCAGGAGGATTCCTTGTAATTCAGCAAGAATATACCCCCCGAGCTGCTACCGGAGCCAGAAGACATCACCTGGGGATTATGGAGAATTAACCATCCCATCAAGTATAGGTATGGTAACTCCACCCTGGGAAAACTCTCACGCCGAGCTTCGTCGACGAGCAACCCATCAGTTATGGCTCTCAAGCCAGCCTGTATACGGCACACCATGACGGAAAGCAAGCCTAGTCTTGCCCCGAACACCAGGCGCACTGCCGGCCACAGGATGTTCCGGTGAATACGGTCCGCGGACGCTGTGCTGGGCACTACTACTCGACGCAGCCATATGGAGAGGAAACCAGCCAACTGGACTTCCTTAGACAGAGGCCGGCGACAGCGTCTCAAGTAACTACAGGCCTTAATGCCTTCGGGGTACTTTCCTACCCCCTCGACGAGAATCTGATCCGGAGCTGCAGCCTCCTCCATAAAACCCTCGATGACCTTGGCGCTAAGCACGCCCAAATAATTCACGGGCTCATTTTTGCCCCCCAAGGCTTTCTCCGACTTGGCAGCCCTAGCTCGGTGAAAGAAGAGGTAGGACATCCACTTGGTGGTATAAGCCAAATCAGAAGGCTCGTTATAAAAAGCGGTGCACGCGAAGTATTGACACATCAGCTCCTGATATACTTTCGCCACCCGAGGGTCCAAATCCCCCAACTCCCGATTAGTGGGAACATACTCTTCATAGGGGGTATCCCCCATCGGCAGTCTCGAGACAACTACCATCTCATGGAGCGCCAATCATCCAGTGGAGTGGCAAAGGTCCCAGTGAGCGGAATGTACCGCTCCATCAGCGCCAGGAACAAGTTAGGGTTCGGAGGCAACCCGACGCTCGTCGCACTCACAGCGGCATATAGCCCAATGACCTCCAGCTCTCTCCGGAAGTGCTTCAAGGCCCAGCCCACTAGGCATGTCCATCGGGAGTTTGTTGGGGTGATCCACCCGTAACATCGAGGATTCTCCTTGGGATATACCCTGCCTTGTCCCATGAAGTCGTTGTAGAAGGTCGGCAATTGGACCGGCTGGATCACCGAGCTATCTTCACTCGGGACACTACCCGGGTACAGTCCCCGGAACAACGTCACAAAGCCGAAGGGCGACTAACAAACGACCCCCGGTCAGCTCCTTTGAGATGAAAGATCTTCCCCGGCTTACCGTGAAGATCAGGAGTCAGCATCCACGACATCTTCCTGGGATGCGTCGCATGAAAGAAGGCCGAGATGGGATAATCCCTCGGCATCGTTGGCAAATACAAAACCAAATTCCCGACAGAGAAAACCCAGGGCTCCTTCTTGGGCCTCGTCTGGGACTGTTTGTCAATCATGTCCCCAAAGAGGAAAGCCGGCTTTATGTACTGCTCTCCGTCTACGTAGGTCAGGGGCTCGCCATTAATCATGCTCAGCAGCGTCCGCTCGCCCTGAACCGATATCAGAAACCCCCTTCCCTCAGGATACTGGGGTCCGGAGATGGGAAATACCACGTAGGACAGATCCTCCAGGTAGTTCGAGTGCAGCATCCCAGCAGCGGAGCCCATCACCTCGGCCAGTGGAGACTCGCCCAGATCAACTGCAAAAGTGCAAGGGAAATATGTCATTACAAATCTTGCACAAATATACAGACCAAGAAAACGACAGTCTGTGCTCTACGCAGGATCGTAACCATTTGGTTATTTTACGCCGGAAGTCCCCTCCACAAGCCTAAAACTCAAATTTTACGATATACGCCAACTTTCGGTAGCCAGAGCTTTTACGCTCAGGGCTACAAAAATATAGAGTCTTTACGCTGGCACATTAGAAATATGGGCGTAAAAGATGAAAATGCCTCCGTGCATCATCTTCCTCCAAAGAGGCTATCAGCACAGAAGATGACCTAGCGCGGTCACGTTCAACGTGTGCGAAGGATTTTTTGTCATTTTTTGTCACCCCAAAGGCTCTACCTCTAAGGCCGGGTGCGCTACTCGTCGGCGGGATACTTTGCTCGGAGGGAAGCTCGCCTTGCCCGACCAGAGACTCCCTCGCTGGGGCAGAAGAATGAGAGGAAGAACCTATGCTCTTTTCCTTAGTGTAGGGGGTTTGTTTCGGTGCCATTTCTGAAAGACTCAAAGTGCTCGGAGAAAAACTCGAACAGTCGAAAGCTCTCTTTCGCAGAAGACAGATAGAAAGTTTTTCTCTCAAAAACTTGGGGTATATATAGTCCGGGTCGACTCCTCGAATCCTCGGACGAACTCCTCGAGACCCTAACCAAATCTCGCAGATTGGTTATGATTGGATGCTACGTCAGCCCACTACCCTTGGAAGACGGACAGTCAACGAATTCGAAAGGTTTTTCGTGCAAAACGTTCAGCGGGTTCTGCGCTAAAAGAGCTTTCTACGCTTGACAGCAACGGATCTATGGTTTTTTATGCTCGCAAGCTACAAGTCTATGGTTTTACGCCCGGATGCCTTTGTGCTCGGTAGATTTTATGCTCGAGAGGCCACAAACCTAAGACTTTACGCTCAGCAGATAACAAATCGTCGATCTCACGCTCGGTGGCGCTCAGTTTACGCTCAGAGGCAACAAATCCGCAAACTTTACGCTCGAAGAAACTTTCTTTTCAGGAGCTACAAATCAAACAGTTCTACGCTAAAGGAGCTTTCTACGCTCGACGGCTACAAATCTACAGCTTTACGTTCGACAGCTATAAGTCTATGGTTTTATGCCCGGATGCCTTTGTGCTCGGTAGCTTTTATGCTCGAGAGGCAACAAACCTACGACTTCACGCTCAGAAACCACAAGTCTACGATTTCACGCTCGATGGTGTTCTACGCTCACAAGCTACAGATCTCCAGTCCTATGCTAAAGGAGCTTTCTACGCTCGACAGCTACGAATCTACAGCTTTACGTTCGACAGCTATAAGCTATAGTTTTATGCCCGGATGCCTTTATGCTTGGTAGCTTTTATGCTCGAGTGGCAACAAACCTACGACTTCACGCTCAGGAACCACAAGTCTACGATTCCGTGCTCGATGGTATTTTACGCCCAGAGGTTACAGACTAATAATTTCACGCTCCATGACTTTCCGCATATTCGAAACAGTCCCCAAAGCGGTCAATTGTAAAGAGTTCACACAGAAGATACTCGTTCTTGACCCAAAGCATCCCAAGTACCCGAAGCATACAGAGTTCAAACATTGAGAAATTACTCTTCTCGGGTCCAAAATTGGAGGTTCATCCAGACTCCAGTCTGAATATCTCGTCTATCAAAAGATGGCAACTCAGTTAGACAGCCATTTCTCGACCCTGTTCCAAGGGATTTCTCGGGAAGTCATTCTTAAAGACGAAGTCTGAACAAAAAATTCTGTTTATCAGAAGCTCAGAGCTCTACGCGATCCCTCAGTCCTAGCAACAGGACAGTTCTAAAAATGTTCAAAATGCTCTACAGCGTTCTATAGACTATTCGCTATGCGTAAAGGACGGGACCTAGCACTCTTTCTACAGAGTCGGCGTAAAGATTCAGACCTGTTGAAGCTACACATATTCAGACTTCACAGCAACATATGGAAAGATGATCATATGAAGATGCAAGACGATTTTATTAAAAGATCAAAGTCATGATTACATATGAGGGAAATCCAATCTACAAGGGTTTTCTTTTTATTTTCATGATTACATATGAAGGAAACTCCATCGACAGGAGGGGTTTTCCCATCATCGTCCGAAGATCACACCGAGAAGCCGCTCTGACAGGGTCTCGCGCTGGTGATGGTCTTCCTCTTCTTCCAAGAAGATGATCAGTGGCAGGAGGATACAAAATTGGGCAGATGACCCATCCTCCAAGAGAAGGAAAGCAGGGTAATTCTGCTTTCCTACAGACCACCGCCACTCTAGCCGGTCTGTCTGCCTCTCGCCACCAGAAGTAACTGGAGAGGGCGCCGCTTGCAAACAGCGTGGTAAAATACGTTTCTTCATCCTTTCTGAAGAAACCACCACATAAAGTTGCTGATTATCCCGAGCAAGGGAGGCTAAGATATCCTTCCATGATCCATCGTTGCAGTGGACATTTGCTTGAAGACGCCATCTTTTTTGGCTCCCTACATGCTGGAAGAACATGATCTCCTTCTTCCTCAGGTCGACCCGACGAACTCCGGCGATCATCTCTGCATGGTGATGGGAATGTGGTAAGAACAGGTTCACCCCCAGCCTTTTTATAGGCAAAAGAGATCACAGCAGTCCCCAATAAATCTGCCATAAAGTCCGTATCGACCGTTTCAGCGCTCCATTCAGAAATATTTCGAGTTACGAGGGGCTGTTCATGCTTCATTCAAAGCGTTACAAATTTCGAGGAATTTAAAAGCTTTGAAGGGGGTCTTGTAGAAGCATGAAAAATATGCTGGGAGGATCTACGCAGCCTCTTGATGCAGAGCAGCATAAACAGAGGCCTCTAGAGCCATCAAGCGTGCAATAGAGCTTTTTCTGCTAAAACACAGCATGAAGTGTAAGCTCAAAGGACCATCTGCGTAAGTGCAGTACGTCCAGGCCGCTCCAGCGTAAGACAGAGTTCTTCATTGCCTCCATGGCATAAAACTCAGCCGCTCTCAAAGCAGCGTTAATGCGTACGAGGAATGCTTCGTTTTCCCCGAAATGAACCTGTCAAGTCACGCAGTGAACCTGGCCTCTGACTCCTGACAAAAAGTGCTGCACGGCTACCCAGACGACGGCTGGAAACGATTACAGACCCCTCGGGATGCGCCCACAGTATGATGGCGGATCTCGGTATTTAATGCAGAGGATTTGGTTAAAATATCACCAAACCGTCGGTTACCAAAGTTCCCCCAGCGTAAACCGCTCTTTCGCGTACAAGGGAATACGCCGCCTTATTTTACACAGGCAAACATGAGGTATTTTACGCTCTGTAGTAGACAAACCGCCTGCCACGTCAAAAGCTACACTTCGTACAGGGCCCGAGGCACGTCTCTACGTCAAATTGCACAGAGCTGTGACAGTTTCCCTTAAGACATGTCTCTGCGACGGATGCACAGAAGGGCTGCAGACCTTCAAAACATGTCTTCGAATTTAATGCACAGGATGGTGGCAAATCTCTGTAAGAGATTTGATTACACCTTCGAAAGCCGTAATTCCGGCGAAGACGTCCACATCAACACTCTGGCATGGTACGCAGCGGCTTCTACGCCCATCCAGGATCTGTGCTCATTCGGCTTCAAACGCCCACTCAGTCTCTATGACCATTCGGCTTCTATGCCTGTTCGGCTTCTATGCCTGTTCGGCTTCTATGCTCATTCGGCTTCTACGCCTATTCGGCTTCTATGCCTATTTTGGCTTCTACGCCAGGGGTGACAGTCATTTGGCTTCTACGCCAACCTTTTCTACACAAGGGATACCTACCTACGTGGCTTCTACGCCGTGATCTTCGCAGCAGATATACGCATTTTGTCCCCTTAGTTGGACACGTGTCACATGCTCACTCAAAAGTCGTTTATGCGCAGGCATTGGTTATTTTAACCGTTGTGTAAAAGGGTGCTGTACTATCCACTCCTCGGTTGTTACACCGACGGAGTGATCACTGTCACCAAAACTCTATAAATAGAGACCCCTATTAATGGGGAACAAGGTCGACAATTTGGAAGATCGAACCAGGTCAGAGAATTGGTAAAAAAAGAGAAAGAGAGAGAGAGAGAGAGAAGGAGAAGGAGAGAAGAGTCCGGAGCTCAGGCAAAGAGTAGGGGTCGACGGCTCTGGCACCGTACATCCACCCTCCTTCGCCGCCTTCGAAGCCGCTACCCGTCTTCTACGGCACTTCTTCAATATCGTGTAGTCCAAGGGCTAAAGTGATTGACTGCAGATCAGACACCTATAGCAATTTATACCCAGATTAAATAAATTATACTCCCGCATCCTCGTATAGGATCGAATTGTACAAGTTTGTTTGTAAACCAAAGGGCACGGGTCTCGTATAAACCCTGTCATTGAAATACACTTTCATTCTTTCGTTTAATACCACAAACAACACCCAGCCCAAACAACTACTCTCCTCGTGGTCAAGCTTCGAAGAAAGGCACCTGAAGCCCCGTTAGTCAAGCCCCAGGGTAAAATACACCTACCAGATAAGGATCCCCTTGTCGTGAGAACTCCATGACAACTGGTAGTCAAGCTCTGCAAGAAAACTCTAGCATTGTTAACATTATTGATAGCCACTGAAGAAGATGAACTAGAAAAGTATGTCGCGTTATATATCGACGTACTATCCTTCGATGATATAATCCCTTCAGAGGAAATACAATATTTTCTCAACAAAGGTCTATCTATGAGTTACTTTATTGTGGCGCAATAGAATGCCGTATATTCTTTGGTGTATGGTCTAGGTTTACACCTACATATGTAAGTAGTCATCACTCACTTGGTCAACCGGATCCGGCTTAGCCAAGACCCTATTTTGTCGTTCCAACAAGGAAGAAACGGGACAAGCCTATCATTTTCGCAAAAATTGAAGGTCGTCGGGACTTCATCTCAGAAGAGCCAGAATAAGAAAGAGGTAGAATGCAACTTCACCACTACAGCATATATACTAAGCGTATTCTTTAGAAGATGGAATACGATATAAAGAGCGACTAAGGCCTGAACTACGGCAAGAGATGACCCTTATCACTGTATCACTTTGCTCCCAAGGGCAGGCCTAAGACATATTACCTGCGGACCGGTCTTGGTTTAGGATATGTCATACCTCCTACAACTCCTGAAGACTCAAGAGAGGAAGATGAAACACAATCTCACTCTTCATAATCTTTTGCTTGGGACTCTAACACCAGCATCGGAGACGTACTCAAGCAAACATTTTCCATCAACATGGTATTAGTAGATCCATAAGAGGATGACACGTACCCCATAGAAATCTTTGAAGTAAAATCGTGGGCTCAAAAATTAGAATCTCTGTGGGGGCTACGATTCAAGCAGCGGGAACCTCCTACTGAGGATAAAGTTGTACAAGTTGATTTTGGTGACAACGTCACTCCTAAACCAATCTTAATCAGCAAATATCTCTCGATAGAAGAGCATGAATCCCTTGTCCAGTTGGTAAGAAAATACATCAACGTCTTTGCATGGAACTACGAGGATATGCTAGGCTTGGATCCATAAATCTTGATGCATAAGCTCAATATTCCGCCAAACGCCAATTCTGTAAAGCAATAAAAATGATAATTTTGACCGAACATTATAAATGCCAATGAAGTTAAAGTAAATAAGCTAATAGCGAGTGATTTTATCTGTGAAGAACAACATCCAGATTGGGTAGCTAACATCATCCCCGTCATAAAAAAGAGCCATAAAATCTGAGTCTGCATAGACTTTAATAATTTAAACGTGGCCTACCCAAAGGACAAATTCCCTCTCCCAATTACGTGATAATTGACAATACTAGTGGCTTCGAGCGTATGTCCTTTATGGATGGATTCTCAGGCTGTAACCAAATTAGGATATTTTTAGACGATGAGAAGCATACATTATTCCGGAAGCTAATAAGAGTATACTGTTACACCGTAATGACTTCGGTCTGAAGAATGTAGGTGCGACATACCAATGAGCTATGAGCACTATCTTTCGTTATCATCTGCCCAAGACAATGGAATATTACATTGATGACATTGTTGTCAAGAGCCATTTTCAAGATGATCATCTCCATTACCTGAAGACGGTATTTGAGTGAAAATATGAGCCCACCAGCTTAAGATAAAACCCACCAAGTCATTCTTGGTACTCTCCAGTTGCAAGTTCTTTGGATTTATCATAAATTCAAAGGATATTCTTATTGACCTGGAGAAGACTAAGGCTATCATGGACATGCATCCTCCAAAGAACCTGCGAGAACTTCTTGGTATGTAGGGAAGACTGTTATACATTAGGAGATTTATAGGCAATCTCTCTGGACGAAGTCGTTTTACTCAACTCATAAAGAAGGGAGTCTCTTTGGCCAAGACGGAAGAATGTCAGCAAGCGTTCGAGGATATTAAGAAGTATCTCATGAACCCCCCGGTATTGGTCTCCCCCATCATGAAAAATCCCTTCTTACTCTATGTCCATGCAATAGATCATTCCCTCTGAGCCCTTCTTGCCCAAAGTAGTGATGAAGACTATGAGCAAGCTATTTACTATCTCAGAAGAACGATGATCGACGTAGAACATAGTTAAAATCTAGTCAAGAAAAAATGTCTTGCTCTAGTATTCTCTGTCTAAAAGACACGCCATTACTTGACAGGGCAAACCATCTATGTGATCTCTTGAGTCAACCCCCTCAGAGTCCTCATGACCAAGCCTAGAGAACTTCACTCTCACCTAGTCACATAGAAAATCCTACTATCACCCTACGGCATGGTATTCGTCCCACAAAATGTTGTCAAGGGTCAAGCATAGGTCAACTTTCTAGCAGCTCATCCAGCATCGGACTTCAAACCTCTACGACAAAATCCCTGATGAGGTATTAGAGTCTAATGCCGTCATGTCAGGAGGATCAGTTTGGCAAATGTTCTTCGATGGTGCTTCCAGAACAGGGCCCAAAGGCAATATCGTCACCAGAGTAGGGATAGTGCTAATCTCTCCCGATGACCTAGTCATCCATCGTGCATACTCATTGATGGATCCGTGTTCCAACAATATGGCAGAGTATAACGCTTTCAAAATTGGGATCCAACTAGCTAAACAACTAGAGGTTGATTATCTATCAGTCTATGGAGACCCCAAATTAATAATTAGTTAAGTCCGTGGCTAGTACGAAGTCCGCCATGTGAATCTACTCTTTTATCACCAAGCGATCATCGACATAATTTCTACTTTTACCGATTTCTTTATAGAACATGTACCATAACTGCAAAATATCAAAGCTGATATGCTCATTGGCCCCGTTGCTTCTTTAGCAACGCCTATCAAAACCCACATATTGATTACCGTGGTGGGTCAAGAGTTAGTATGCTCAAGGAATAACTTATGCTTAAGTCTAAGACACTCTGTGCATGCAGACACCAATGTCAAAGATTGGACACTCCCATTTGTGGACTATGCTATTTACGGAATCCTTCCGGACAACCCGATGGAGGCCACTTCAGTTAGAAGATGCTTCCTCCGATTCTACAATAATACAACCACTAAGATATTATACCATCATTTCTATGACGGACTCCTACTGCAATACCTATCAGACATCGATATAAAACAAGCTCTCTGTGAAGATCCCAATGGTGTTTGGGGTGCTCACCAACCCGGTCCTAAGCTTCAGGACCGCCTTCGATGTATGGGCTATTATTGACCAATGATGGTGGTAGATGCCCTCAATTATGCATAAAAGTACAAGATTTATCAAATCCATGCCGACTTCATGCACCAACCATCAGAGTTCATACATCCGACCGTTGCGTCATGGTCGTTCGAAGCCTGGGGTATGGACATTATAAGACTGATCAGTCTATCTTCGTCTAAAGTGCATCGGTTCATCTTGGCTATCACAAACCACTTCTACAAATGGACGGAAGCTGTTTCGATCACAGATATGAAAATATCCAACGTGATCAGTTTCCTTAAATATTACGTTATCTACTACTTTGGCTTGCCTCGTGGGATCATTTACGACAATGGTCGACAGTTTGTAAGCCACGTTTTCTTCAGGTTTTATGATAAAAACTGAATCTAAAATATAGTTTCAACCGCCTACAATCCAGCAGCTAATGGATTAGCCGCATTCAACAAGACAATCATCAAGCTACATTTTTTTTTCAACCAACAAACTTGACTAGAATGAGAAGTTGGATGAATACCTATGGGTCTACCTTACGACGGTTCAAACTTTGACTAGCAGCACGTCGTTCAATTTAGTCTACGGAAGCGAGACTGTACTTCCATTAGAGACCCAAATTCTTTCTCTCCGGGTGGCCCTTTCTAATCAGCTAACCACCAAAGACAACCATCATTGACGTCTACAAGAGTTGGAGGCACTTGACATAAAATATCTCTTGGCTCAACAGCACATTGAGCTACCAAGCATGACTCTCTGGGGCCTTCAATAAAAAGGTAAAGGAAGGACATTCCAGATCGACGATCTCGCCCTAACCGTAAGGAGACCGATGATCATGAGCCACAAGAAGGTAGGAAAATTTCAACACAAGTGAGAGGGTCTATTTGTAGTAGAGATGGTCTACTCAACGGCGCATATAGGCTCGCTAAGCCTAATGGTGACTTTCTCATGATGCCAATCAACGATAAGTTCCTAAAGAAATATTATGCTTAATTTAGGCACAAAAAGAAGAAGAAGCTATTACTATCCCAAACAGAGGAACATAAAAGTGTAATGCTCACAACTGATATCTTCCCCAACAAGCTATTTATGTCCTTAGCACAAGGACAAATCTGTTATCCGTACTTGGGAGTCCAGAGTGCGCAATGTGTAACATATCCTCAAAAATTTTCTAAGATAAATGGTTCACATCTACATCAACTCTGAACTATATTTCGTTATCGCCAAAATCAACACTCGTAGGAGAATATTGTGTGAACTTTTTATTGATTGAGAATTGATAAATAGTACAAAGAATCCCTAATACAGAAGAACCTAAGTACAATAAATAAATTTAGGCAAGTGTGACGGGGGATATCGAGCACTGCAGCGACTCCTTTACTCCGTTGATAATCCGGGACCAAGGAGGTTGACGAGGCTTCCGGCGGTGCTCCTATTTTCTTATCCTTTTCCTTTATGGTCGTGGTGGTGCTCTCTTTGCATATGGGAAACACCCACTATTTATAGCCTTAAGAAGGCTTTATGTAGGCACATACATGCGTGGATTGTATGTCGGCACATGTTCTCCTGCAGGTGCATGCTGTGTTAAGGCTTCCACGTGGCCAATTGAGATCTCGTGTTATTTATGCCCATAATACTTGTGACATGTGTCATGCCCTAATTTTAATGGTTTTAATTGCACCTTAAGAATACTACCACTTGGTTCATGGAAATTACTGAGGGAGTATTGGCGTATATCACTGCTGGTGCATGGGAATATTAGAGACATAGTAGCGCATGACACTGCTGGCACATGGGAACACTGGAGAAGTAGTGGTCAGTGTATAGTGTTGGATCACTTTGGCACATGAATAGTGGTACATGGCTCTGGATTACTTTGTCGTATGGAAGAGATTTTTTATGCTTTTATAAGACCCCTTCAAAGTTTCTGAACTTTAAACTTTTTAAGTTTTTAAGTTTAGAATACTTTGAACAAAAGCATGGAAGAGATAGGTGTATGTAGGCATTTGGCGTATTAGTTTGTTTGGTGCATTAGGTTACTTGGTGCATCAGATGTTTGTCACATCGGATGTAGCCTAGTCGCCTTGCTGCTGACAGGCCGTTGAGTTGGCATTTTGATTGTCAATTTTCTAGACAGAGATTCATCCCTTAAATGTTAAGTTCATCCTACGGGTTAGGTTCCTAACAATTCGTGCATCATTAATAGCTCTTTTGCTATAAATATAGGGCTAAAGGACTGAGAATAACACTTTTTCTCTTCGTCAAATGTCTCTGCCGTAACTGAGCGTGGGAAGATTGGTTGAGCGGTTCATTGATCCCCTTCCTATGATGGTTGACCATCTAGCTTTCGTCAATGGAGGTAAGGAGCAAAACTTATGCCTTTCTGTTCCTGGATCACTCGAACACTTTGGCATTATTTGTTTGCGTGGACGAGAAATTGCCCATTCCTGCACAGGTACTTCTTCTCGGCTTGACAAACATGGTCATTACTAAAGGGCTTCGTCCTAAAGATGTGCTGACGGTGAGAGTTCTTCCTTGCTAGCATGGGTGATGCTATCTTTAGACACTAATCTAAGGCATGCACTGATAAGCTATGCCCGACCATGATGCATGGGTACGTTCGCCTCTGCACTGTGGCGGTCATGCGCGTATGTACGTCTTGGTGCATGGGTGGCTAGTTTTCCATGAATCCTCCAGTGGTGCATGATTTGTGGTCACCCGGCTCCCGATCTTTGTCTTCTTTTGCATATATTCTGACTTTTCGTATGCTCCTCTTACAGGGGCTGCCTTGGATTGCTTGAGTCCTGATGGAGCATGCAAGGATATCATAGTTATCATTGTTCGTGATAAACAAACATGTCCAACCTAGCTCACTGTAACTATTCTCCTTATGCGGTGAGGATGTGATAGCTGGATCTTGGTTCGTGTCTTGGTAACGCATCTGTGTGGAAAAGATAGGACTAGTTATCCCAACCGGGACTTCTAATTGCATCCTTTCATACGACATAGTTGTGTCTATAGACTTGACTCTGCGTTTCAAGCTCCTTTGTTATCCATCTGTATAGAATCTTTTCCATATATTGTGGCTTGCACTAAGGTGTTCGCTGAAGTGATGACCTATAATGCTTTGAGCTGCCAGCTTTTACATGTGTTGGTACCGAAAATAACATAGAGAGGTCTCCTTCTTTTCAAATGTATCCATGATCTTGAGTATGAATACAAAATACTTAAATGTAAAGGACTTCCATATGTACTCATGATCTTGAATATTAATAATTTTTTTGCCTTCTTTCCTGTTTAAAACTTTTCTTGTTGTTGTGGATATCTAAGCTACGAGTATTATACCAGAGGGAATATGGACGTAGTATAATATCATAAAAGCGATAACGCTAAACCATATCAAAGGTAGTATGCACGTGATAGGCTAAGTAGTTACATTAAGAAAGTTTGGTGGAGACATCATCTGTGATGGTAAGGATACTGTGGTGTAGAACTGATAGTCAAATAAGTTTGTTTGTGGCTGAGTACAATCATGGTGAAGTATTTTTATGGAGGGAAAAAGAAATGAGTCAGAGGTGATATGGACGTGACTACTTTCTTTTACCGTGGAACATGGGTAGCTCCTAGTTCAGAGGTAATGTGGATGTGAACTACTTACTTTTATAGAGATAACAACAAAAGGGATGAGTCAGAGGTAGTATGAATATGATTCCCTAGTTTTGATGGTGTCGATATCACAAAAAATAATTGTTTTTGATGAGGGGTGTAAAGTTTTTCTTTATTGCGAATTGAAAAAAAGTACAAGAGAATACCTATTACAAGAGGATCTAAGTAGAAAAAAGATCTAGCCAAGTATGACGGTGGATATCAAGCACTATAGCAGCTCCTTTACTTCGTTGATAATCTGAGACCAAGGAGGTTGATGAGGATTCGATGCTCATTCTTCTCCTTCCTGCGGCAGTGGCACTGGTTCTCCTTTATGTATAGATGTGGCTGCCTCTTTTTTTATGTGAGAAATGCCTATTATTTATAACTTTGAGGAGACATTCATGAGCGCATCTCATGCTGCAATACGGTGACGTATATTACAATTAGCGGTGCATGCTGTTATAAGTTTCTACGTAGTCGCTCGATATTTGAGGTTGTTGATGCCCATAACACTCGTGACATATGTCATTGTAGACTTTGATTGCACCTTAGGAGTACGTTCGCTCGGTGTATGGAAATCAACGAAACAATAGTGGCGTATAACGCTGCTCGGCTCATGGGAATACTAATATACTAGTGGCGCATGGCACTTTGGGCACATGAGAACACTAAGATACAAGTGGCACATGGCACTGCGGGCACATGAGATACTTTTTAGACTGTTGGCTCATAGGACTGGCTCACTAAGGCGCATAGGGTTGGATCACTGAGGCGCATGGGACTGGATCATAGAGGCGCATGGGGCTAATTTTCTATGCTTCTATATGACCCCCTTCAAAGTTTTTGAACTTAAACTTTATAAGTTTTGAAGTTCATAATAGTTTGAACAGAAGCATGGAGGACATAAGTGCAGGGATTACTTTGGCACACATGTGAAGCATCCCTATGTTTGTCACATCTATGGAGTACTTTTCCCCTTGGTGCAATAAACTGTCTAGTGCATTCGCTATTGGACGCATCAAGCCTATATGGAGATTCATCCATTGACTGTCAGGTTCATCCCGCGGTTTTGATGCCTAGTAATTCGTGAGCCATTAATGGCTTCCTTGCTATAAATAGAGGGCTTATGGGAAGTAAGTTGAGCGGTTTGTTGACCCTCTCCCTATGAGTCGACCACCCTTCCATTGTCGGTGAAGGTGAGGAGTAAGACTAGTTATTTTTTTGGGTTCTTGGGTCACTTCAAACACTTCTTGGTACTGTATGTTCGTATCCCCCTTGGCACTGTCTGAATTGCTTGGCCTGACGTGAATGGTCATTGCCAAAGGGCTTCGTCCTGAGGATGCGCTGACGACGAGGGTTCTTCCTTGGTAGCATGGGTGATGTTGTCTCTAGACACTCACTTGAAGCATGCGCCGAGGAGTGATGCGTAACCACGCTGTATGGGCATATTCACCTCTGCATGGTGACGATTGTCTCTATATTGTGGTGGAGGTGCATATGTATATGGGACTTGGTGCCTATGTGTGACTTTTCTGGGTACATGATCAGCTAGTTTTGTCGAATGGCACATATTTTCAAGGATGCGTGCCTTTGTATTTTCTCGCAATCATTCTGACTTTTATGCTTGTTTGTGTAGGGACTTTCTCGGATTGCTCTGGTTCCGATGGACCATAGAAGAATATCATAGTCACCGTTGTTTGTGGTGAACAACCAGATTACACGAAGGATTGTTTGTGATCTTCCAACCTAGTTTACTGTAGCTTCTCTCTATATACATCTAGGATGTGATGGCTGGATCTCGGGTCGAGTCCTGGTGGCCCATTTTAGTAGCTGTAACGGGGCTAGTTATCCTAACCAGAACTTTTAGTTGCGTCTTTTCATACGACAGAGTTGGGTTTGCAGAGACATGCCTCTGCGTTGCAAATTTTTTTGCGTTCAATCGGTATAGATTCTTTTCTATATATTACAGCTTGCACTAAGGAGTCTTGTTGAAGTGATGGCCCAGAATGCATTGAGTTGTCGGTCTTTACACGTGTTGGTACCAGAAACAACATAGAGAGGTTTTCTTCTTTTTACGTGTACCCATGATCTGGAATATTAATAAAAATTCTTGAATGTAATATATTTCCATTGTACTCATGATCTTGAATATTAATAATTTTTTTGCCTTACTTTCTGTTTAGAATTTTTTTATTGTTATAGATGTCTCGGTTATGTGTATTATACCAGAGGTAATATGGACGTAGTACAACATCATAACGGGGATAACGCTAAGCCCTACCAGAGGTATTATGAACGTGATAGGTTAAAGTATTTCTATTAAGGAAGTTCGGTGGAGACATCTTCTGTGATGGTAGGGATAATATGGTATAAAATCGATAGTCAAGCAAGTTTGTTGAGTACGACCATGGCAGAATATTTTATGGAGAGAGAAGAAAATGAGTCACAGTTAATATGGAAGTGATTGCTTTCATAGGCAGCTCGTAGTTAAGAGGTAATATGGACGTGAACTACTTGCTTTGTATGAATTTTTATGGGGATAACAATAAAAGGGATGAGTCAGAGGTAATATGTATATGACTGTCTTCTTTTGGTGGAGGAGAATGACTCATAGTTCATAGGTGATATGGACGTGAACTATTTGCTTCCAAAAAAGTTTTTTTTGAGGACCCATTACCCATTGCGTACTCGGAACTCCCGAGTACGGATAACAGATTTGGCCAAATACTCCGGATAAAGATAATATACTAAGGCAGATGCTAATTATAGACATTGTTCTCTCATGTCGCTCTGCTAGGTATAGAGATAATAGTTTTTTTACAAATGCATTGATTAGGCATAGTATTTCTTTAGGAACTTGTCTTTGATGGGCATCATACGCAAGTCACTGTTGGGCGTAGCAAGCCTATATGCGCCACTGGAATAGACTGTTTCTACCATAAAGGGGCTCTCCCACTTAGGTTGGAATTTTTTTTCCTTCTTAGGGGTCATGACCATTAATTTTTTACTACAAGGACCATGTCACCTACTTGAAATATCCTTTATTTGACCTTTTTATTGAAGGTGCCATAGAGTCCTACTTGGTATAGCTCAATGCTATGTTGAGCCAAGAGGAACTTTTCATCAAGTGTTTCTAATTCTTGCAAGCGTCGATGATGATTGTCTTCGGTGGCCAACTGATTAGAGAGTGCGTCTTTATTTGGGTCTGTTGATATCATATTAATGGACAATATTTGTTTGAGTAAGTCTTTGATGTTGGAGTCCCAAGTGGAAGACTATGAAGAGTGAGATTGTACTTTATCTTCCTCCCCGGAGTCTTCGGGAGTTATTGGAGGAGTGACTTATCCCAAACCATGACCGGTTCGTTGGTATTATGTTTTAGGCTTGTAAAAGCATGGAAAATCAACCCCATGCACCTCAGTGATCCATCCCCATGTGCCTCAGTGATCCAACCTATGCACCTTAGTGAGCCAGCCTTATGCGCCAAGAGTCTAAAAAGTGTCTTATGTGCCCGCAGTGCCATGTGCCACTAGTATCTTAGTGTTCCCATGTGCCTGTACGGCCATGCGCAACTAGTATCTTATTGTTTTCATGAACCAAGCAACACCATGTCACTACCACATTTCTAGATAAGGATATTTTGGTCATTTAGTATAATTATAATTTAGTGATTAAGATTTATTTATATTGTGCTAATTATTTAAATGTGCTTGTGCTATTTAATTATGTGTTAGTGGGCTAGCCTATGTTTATTTGGACTTGCCATTAGTGGACCCATTGGATTATTATGACATATTGATCCCAACTTGAGACCAAGCCCATTAAACTCTTTTCCTTAGTTAATTAAGGAGATTAGTTTAATTTGCATTAGTTAGAGCCTTTCCAATATAACCCTTATTATTTATTCTTCATAATTAGCTAGAGAGGGGCACCTTGGACATTTAATGTTGCTTGGGAAGGAAGGGAAGGGGGCCGACCACATAAAGGCTTCATCATTCTCTCCCCTCTTTATTAGTTTATTTCAATTAGATCCCTAATTGTGTTCTTCCCCAAATTGACTCATCCCTCCATAATTTCAACCTAATTCACAACCACTTCCTCTCAATTCCATCATCTAAGAAGCATTGAAGCTTGAATTACAAGAAGCACTTGAAGAAAGAGGAATTGGCAAGAGATCGTGTCCTAATTATGTCCATTAAAAATTTTATTGGGAATCCATCTCTCAATAGGTAAATTTTGAATCCAACCCTTAATTTAGACTCTAATTTATGCATTTAACTAATAAAAATCATCCCTTGGCTTAGGGCTACCCATAGGATCAAGAATTAGGTCCATATGACTTGTATTGTGGAAGTTACATAGTGATTTGTGTTCAATTAAAGGGAATTACGAGATTGACACATCAATTGTGTGTCATAAGAACAATTAGATCTAATTAGACATAGATCGAGATTGTGGGATTAGGTACGTGTCCACAACTGGATACGAGTAGGCCGCATCATGTTAATTTGTGATACAGTGTGATACAGGATTTATTTTTTGGTGTTTTGCATAATTCTCTTTAATTCTTAGTATATCAAGTTGTATTAGTTATTAAATAGTGTATTTGGTATGTAGGAATGTGTATTATGGAGTATTTGGAAATTGGGCACTTTGTTTGGATACGAATCATAGAGTATCTTGCAAATGCACTATAAGTGTTTGGTTTTATGGCTATTAGTGTGAGTTTGTATTCACTCAATATCAATTGTGTATATATATTTATATATGTTAGTATATAAATCTATGCTCATGATAATACATGAGTTATATCTATGTATTGGTTTGTATGTGTGGGTGTATGTGTATGGATTAGTTTGTATGCATGTGGTCAACAAGCAACTGGATTTAGGAGGTATAGGGATGATACTTAATATATGGATGTGGTGTATCAGTGTGCATGTCTTTCCAATAGTAGGAGTGGTGCTAAGGTAGGTGGGTTCTGTGGGACTATTTCAGTATGACAGTGCACTGTGTGTACTGTCTGTTAGCATAGGCAGCAGCAGCAATAGCAGTATTAGTAGCAGCAGCATAGGCAACAGCAACAATAGGGTATTAGAGTGCAGCAGTGAAGGGATGACTACAGGTAGACTCGGGAAGGGGTAACACCAGCAGCAGTGGCAGTGCACAATGTCTACTGCTATCAGATGTGGCAGTAGCAGTTGTGCTCGAGCCAGCAAGGGGAGGGAGCAATACTCTGTTACAATAGGAGTGTTCAGGTGTTTGGGAGATAGAGGCACTCTGATACAAGTGTATCAGAGAAGATGGGTTAGCAGCTGCTAACATCAGTATATGTAAGGATGTGGCCTGTTGTATCAGTAAGGATGCTCAGGTATTGACAAGGTGTTAGCAGTATATGTAGGTAAGGGCTAAGTTGTAGTAGGTAATAGTTAATTTTAGTTAGTGTGATATCATTAGTAAGATAATGTATCAGTTAGATACACTAGTTAGTATAAATGTTAGTTACCAACTGTTAGTTATAGTAAGTATAATTAGATATTAGTTAGTGTGATATGTCAATTAGCTAAGTTATATACTAATTAGTATATATATAAAGATATATATATATATATATATATATATATATATATATATATATATATATATATATATATATATATATATATAAAGTACTATGTATGGATACTTAGTAAGTTATGATACTCTAGTATCATAATATAGCTTGTATAGCCTAGATAAGTAGTGTATGGACCCAAACACCTAGAGTTGGACTCATATAACTTAGAAATAGCTAGTTTGACTAAGGTTGACCAATTTGACCTAGTTTAGCTAGTGAGACCTATAAATGGACTAGAAACTCATATTAGTGCATTTGCCTAATTTCTCACTTTATTACACCAAGTAACATGATATTCCTATTTAGGTGTGTGTAATACTAGCTCTAATACCGAGGTATATCATTTGCTCAGGACCACATGCGAGTATATTCTTTGATAGTTTTCTTATTTGATAGCCTCTATATTTCATATATGTAGAATTGCATATTTGATTCTTGACACGATGGTTTTACGGATTGGTATACATGGATCTTGGTCAAGAGATGTTATTATCGTGGTTACTCAGTGATCGCCGTATCATGCTTCGTGATTACCATGATATCTTAGTGATTATATAGAACATGATCATAGTGCATAATATTATAGACCGTGCAGTGTGATATACGTATTATAACGTGTCATAATTTGGATCCGTGTACTAGTCGGGGATTGGAAAGTATTAGTGGATATGTGATCATACCTTATAGCACATGATTTAGTGTAGCCCGTGATAGTTAGCAGATTATGTTACTCACGCTTGATCATGCTAGCTCACCTTTTATATATAGCCCGTGTTAGGCCCAAGCCGATCACATTATCTTACTAATATTTCAAGGCACATTTATACATATTTTTTTTCCTTTATTCCAGTTTATTATATTATTGTCCCTTACCATATTGTTCTCAGTTCTTGACATTATTTACCGTGATTATCTTTGTCATGATATATGCTAGTTCATTACTTCTATTATTTATGTTCATTGTAATTATTGTTTCATATTTTCTGTCAATTATTGAAACTGCTATTTGGGTTTTACTTCGCTCAAATCATAACTGGATATTTTTCAGATGATTCATTAAAGGACTGGTGTCCTACGCACTATGGGCCATAGGATGGCGAGCCAGTTGTGTTATCCCCCATAGAGCCTGTTGAGTTAGCATCAGCTGTTGATGATGCATAGTTAGTTTATTCATGAGATTGTATATGTCAGTTAGACTTTGGCATTGTATTATTATTTAAGATCTTGGGTTGAGATTAGGCTTGGACTTATGATGTATTTATGATTTATTTTCTTTTTTCTATTCCATATCCTGCCTTATCATCCTCTCCTTTGTTATTGTGATTAAGAATTGTTTACCATTACCATATTATTATTATTATTCTCCTTTTGGAGTTGAGATAGCATGACAGGTACCTTATATATATTGTGTGAGATTTGTAGATAGAATTGTTGACCTGTACATCATTCTACTGTCGATGCTGTGGCATAGGATGGACATACCAACGTACTCGTGCCCTTACACCGGGTACGGGTCTTGCCATATTTTTGTGTTGGCTCATGCAGGTCTTCTCAGTAGTAGTACTCAGATTTAGAGTATTACTACAAGCCTTCTATAAGATATAGGACTAGGGATATAGGATGAGAGAATACTCAATCACTACTAGGAAATATTTTTAATCTTTTAAAATTGCTATCTTTATCATTCAAAATAATTATTTCTTTAGAATATTATTGTCCTTCCTTGAGGTTATAGTATCTTGCGCAATATTGATTTTTTTGTTGAATCTGTCTTCAGGATGCCTCCGAAGACTAGATCGCAGTGCTCTGGAGCAGTTCCGGCGAGGTCCGTTACTTCGTCACCTCAGAGAGAGCCAGCAGCAACTGTTTCATCTTCTTCCGCTCAGATAATTGCTTCACCAGTCCAGGTGAACATTTCAGTAGAAACTTTTGGGGGTGCTCCACCACTAGTTCCGATGACTGTTTTATCTGTCATAGAGGATCTTCCACCACCACCACCACCCTTACCAGTAGATGGTACACAAATGTTCGTTATATTCCAGAAGATGATGGCGGTGCAGCAGAGACAGATAGACACTCTACGTCTGGGAATTAAGAGTGCTCACCAGGTAGTACTAGCTACTCTGGAGAGGATAGCACTTAATCAGCCACAGACCATACCGCTTCATCCTGTACTGTACCAGCCGAGGCCGGGTACCATTATTGACTTTAAAAGGATGGGGCCCAAGGACTTCAAGGGCATCAAGGAGATATTGTATGCGAACGATTAGATCGAGGATGTTGATAGAGTCCTAAGGCTAGCACAGATCTCGGAGGGATTACAGGCGAAGGCAACGGGAAGCCAGATGCTCGACATTGCTCTAACATGGTTTTGCATGGACCCGAGGATCGCGACGCTAGGACTGACTTGGGAAGCTTTCCAAGAACTTTTCTAAGAGAAGTTCTTTCCAGATGTGGCTCTGAGTGGTCTAGAGAGCCAGTTCTTAGATCTTCTCCAGGGAAAAATGACAGTGGATGAGTATGCTGCGGAGTTCTGTACCTAGGCAAATTTGTACAGGGACAAAATCCTCTAGGAAAGGATCGAAAGTTTTGGAAGGGTTTAATCAGGAAGATTAAATCTCTTACTAGATGATACCGCACCGCGATAATTGAGGATATCCTGATAGACGCACAGAGAGCAGAGGATGAATTGGAGCTCAAATCCAAGAGGATACGAGACACATCAGGAGGAGTTCGAAGAAGTGTGGGTCCAGCCAAACGGTCCTACTTCCAGCAGCATATGACCTTCCTGCAGCAGAGATAATAATTTTATGCACCATTCTGAGCACCGACACACTAGGCATATCAGGCCCCGAGACCAGCACAGTAGGCTCTACAGTATACTCATTGTGAAAAGATTGGACATACATGGGATGTCTGTAGGAAGAGGCTTAGAGTGTACCTTTATTACAGAAAGCCAAGCCATCATTTGAGGGAGTGTCAGTGGCTCCAGTTCGAGCAGGCCAGGGAGCATCACCTACATAGAGAGTACCAGCGAGACCACATACGAGACAACAGAGGGAACCTCATTTACAGACTTAGCAGTAGCATTTTGTCCAATACCAGTAGCAGTAGAGAGGTGCACCACGATAGCGAGCTATCGCCATGGCAGTTGAGGAGGAGGAGGAGCCAGTCGAAGATTTAATATCATGTTTAGTTCTTCTTGATTCCATTCCAACTTATACTTTATTTGATTTTGGTACTTTCCATTCTTTTGTATCTGTATTATTTGTTCTTAAGCATCGATTAGAGTCTGAACCTTTGGATAGGACTTGCAAGATCACGACTGGGGGAGGTATTATCCTAGTTATTGATGTTTTAAGGATTGAAGAGTTATACTGGGAGGTCGGGAGTTAAGCGCATGCTTACTCGTAATGCTACTTTCTAGCTACGATATTGTACTCGAGATGGATTGGTTGAGTAGGCACCATGCTAATATAGATTATCATGGAGGCAGAGTTTTGTTTTGACCGCCAAGAGAGCCAGAGTTTGATATTGCCAGAGGAGCAGCAAAGCAGAGCGAGGATGCATGCCATCTGTGGAGTCATGGTGGAAGAGAAGAAGTTGGCACATCCATTGATAGCAGAGTTCATAGATATTTTTTTAGAGGAGTTATCGGGTTTACTGCCAGACCGAGATGTTGAGTTCTCTATAGATTTGGTGCCAGGTACAGAGCCGATATCTCAGCACGTCTATAGAGTCTACAACAACGAACTGGTAGAGTTGAAGAAGCAGGTAGATGATTTATAAGACAAAAGCTTTATTTAATCCAGTTCATCACCATGGGGTGCTCCGATATTATTTCTACCAAAGAAGGATGGGTCGGTACATATGTGTATCGATTATAGGGCTCTAAGCAATCTTACTTTTAAGAACAAATACTCGCTGCCGAGGATTGGTGATCTTTTTGATCAGTTGACCAGAGCGAAGGTATTTTTGAAGATAGACTTGAGGTCAGGTTACCATTGTCACGCCCCGATCTCCCGCAGGCAATCGGCCGTTCCCGCTAGGCGGGAATCACCCTCGCCAGCGCTCCCGCGGAACGATCGCTTAACCCATCCGGGCGTGATGCCGCACGAGCGTGAGCCACGCCCGTGCAAGGCCATGGTTCATTGGCTGGCGGCAAGAGTTCTAAGCCACAGAGTCGCACAGATTATCCGAGTGCAGCGGAGTTTAGGAACGCATAGCGATCGGTAACAGGTTCACTGAGTCGACAATATAGCGGAAGCATAGAAACAAGTAAGTAATCTCTTTATTGATATGGACAAGTGTTACAGGCGGCGTATAGCCGAGATTACAAGTCGCTCAAGCCTCTCTCTCTGAAACAGTAAAAGCGTGCCAAGTGGCTACAACTGTGGAATGATTTGTACAGGCGATGGTCAGGTGATGTTCACAACTTATGTCTTGTATAAGCGCTTCAGTCCCGGACGCACCGTTGCAAGGCTTCAGAGGGAACTCCTGGCCTTAGCACGCACGAAGGAGGCGTCCGCACCACACGAGGTTCTCCCGCACCCTACATACAAACTGGTGGATTATCAGTACATTGAATGCACTGGTGGGAAAGCTACTCGCCCGCTCGACAAATCCAAACACGTAGTACAGGTTCCGTGCACAACTATTAAGTTGTCTTTCTAGTTGCCTTAGGATCAGTTTCATGCAAACATTGAATAGCTTATCGTATCGGGCAGTGCACCGTGCGATGTTTGAGGAAACACGGCGAGACTTACCAACTTACCATTTCTCCTTCCCTGTCCAAGGCAAACATTGTTAATTTAAGCAGGAGCATGTATAAACATTCAGGAGCATAGCATATGCAACATGCAAACATGAGAGTCATTGAACGAGACAGTATTTGGTGTGCTCAGTTGTTCTTGATGCAATGACTCGCACGCGGATAGCCGCTAAGCGAGGATGACTTATCTATATGAACAGGAGTCGCTGGCATAGCCATAAAGGACTAATCCCAGACGAGAGTGGAACGCAACGAGAGCACACGATGCGCTACGAACCATCTCGCCCGTACACGATGGATTTTACATGAAGTAGTCCAAGGCCAAGATAGAATGCAACAAGTACACGATGCGCTACAAACCATCTTGTCCGTACACAATGGACTACACACGTGATGTGGTCCCGGGAAAGTGGAATGCAACGTAAGTACACGATGTGCTACAAACCACTCGCCCGAACACGAGGGACCACACAAGAGTTCCATCCGGATCGGATCGGCCCCAGTGCCCCGGTGACCGTCCGTGGAACTATACCTCATTTCCGAGTTGTCCGCGACATACACTTCAGGGTTAACCAATCTCAGGCAACACGATTTAACCAATCTCAGGCAACACAATTACACAAGATACACGAGAACACGCGTGCACTAGAACACGAGAATACGAGAACACGAGTGCACGGGAACACGAGTACACGAGTATACGGGATACTTGAATCTTGGTTCTGTACAATAACTTGTCTTGATGCATTCCCCTGGTTCGGGGCTGCCTTGATGACCTAACGGTCCCGGATACTTGCAGGTTCGTTCAGGCACGGAACGACTACGTGGTAGTCTTCCGGGGTTTGGATGAAAATACGGTAACAATCAAGCAGACAAGCATGCGTTTCTAGGAACATAAGCAGGCACGTTGCTCGGGCCCGAAGGTAGTCCGAGAGATGAAACCGTTAAGGGACTTAGCATGCGAGGGTCTGAATATAAGCAGTATTTCATTTTCCATGTTCTAGCAAGCAATACAAGTTGGGATTATTCCCTTAGCTAGATGCGTTAGACTTATTAGCATGCAGGGGGTGAATCACCTAGCGACTAGCATGAATATTCCAAATTTTTATGTGCGCTGGCTAAGCAAAGACAAGTTCACCGTAGCCACCCATCTTAGCGATGATTCACCTCGGTAGAGCGATACGTCTGAGCGAGCCTCTGAAAGCCTAAGCCGAATCCTTGTAGGGACAAGTCTGGATATCCTTTGCTTCTTGATCGAGGCAAAACAGGTCGGGACAGCTGCACTATTGCCGATTGAGACGGCAGTCCGCTTGAGCGGAACAGGGTGTTACAACCACCAAGTAAAAGTGAAGAAGAAAGATATTCGGAAGACAGATTTTTGGACTAGGTATGTCCAGTTTTAGTTAATGGGGATGTTGTTTTGGTTGACCAAAGCCCCGACGCTATTCATGAATCTGATGAACAAGGAGTTCCACCAGTATCTGGATAAGTTCGTGGTGGTATTTATTGATGGTATTATGATATATTTGAAGACCCTAGAAGAGCATAAGGAGCATCTGAGGATAGTTCTGGAGACTCTCAGGAAGGAGAAGCTTTATCATAAGCTTTCGAAGTGTGAGTTCTCCTTTGACAAGGTTGAATTCCTTGGGGATATGATTATAGGTGACGGGATCTCAGTAGACCCGAATAAGATTTTTGTAGTAGAGTCGTGGGTTACTCCGAGTTCAGTGGTAGAGATCAGGAGTTTCTGGGGCTAGCAGGTTATTACATGAGGTTTGTACAAGACTTCTCCAGTATTGCAGAGCCGATGAGTAGGATGACCAGGAAGGATATGGAGTTTGTCTGGACTAAGGAGAATAAGGCCACTTTTGAGGAGTTGAAGAAGAGGTTGATAACAGCTCCAGTTTTGACGTTGCCATCAGGAGTAGATGGATTCACTATCTATAATGATGCTTTAGGGAAGGTTTCGATTATGCCTTATAGCAGAATGATAAGGTGATTGCCTATACTTTCAGGCAATTACATCCTCATGAGAATAATTATCCTACCCACGATTTGGAGTTAGCTACGGTTATTTTTGCTCTAAAGCTGTAGAAGCACTATATATATAGAGAGCGTATAGAGATCTTTACATACCATAAAAGTTTGAAGTACGTATTTACCCAGAAAGAGCTAAACATGAGACAACAGTGGTGGTTGGAGTTGATAAAGGACTTTGACATATTATTGTAGTACCATCCAGGGAAGGCCAACGTAGTCGCTGATGCCTTGAGCAGGTATCCAGTGGCTATGTGCTTGACTACAGATAGATATTTATTGGCATATCTTGAGAGCTTGGGTATTGAGGTACTGGTACCAGGTATCAAGATTCAGATATGGGGACTTCAGATACAGTCAGAGCTGATGGACAGGATTCGAGCTATGCAGTATGATGGTGAGTCTCTAAGGAGCATTAAAGCACAGATTTAGATGAGATTATTTGAGGACTTTACTATTGCCAAGGATGGATCACTACGGTACTATATCAGGTTGTGTGTGCCAAGTGGGACGTTGCGTGAGGAGGTTCTTCAGGAGGCACATCAATCGTAGTACTCAATATATCTAGGATCCAACAAGATGTATAGAGATTTGAGAGAGAATGTATGGTGGTATGGTATAAAATAGGAGGTAGCGCACTAGTGTGCCAGCAGGTAAAGGAAGAGAGGCAAAGGCCAGGTGGTTTACTTCATCCTTTACCAATTTCAGAGTGGAAATTAGAGCATGTTACTATAGATTTTGTTTCAGAACTTCTGTATTTTCCAGGAGGTAAAGATGCGATTTGGGTTATCGTGGACAGGTTGACCAAATCAGCCTACTTCTTTCCATCTAAAGTATATAGAGAAGCTAGCAGAGATGTATATGCGATAGAATATCAGATTGCATGGAGTTCCTATGAGTATAGTCTTAGATCGGGATAGTAGCTTCACATCTCACTTATGGAGGAGTTTGCAAGCTAGCTTGGACACCTAGCTCAAGTTCAGTACCGTATATCACCCCAGACAGACGGGCAGTCGGAGGGGACTATTCAGACTCTGGAGGATATGCATCTTACTTATGTTTTGAATTTTATAGGCTCTTGGGAGGATCATCTTCACCTGGTAGAGTTTGCTTACAATAACTGTTACCATGCCAGTATCGAGATGTTACCATTCGAGACTTTATATGGACAGAGATGTCGCACTCCTCTATCTTGGGATGATGTTGGTGAGATAGTCTTATTGGGACCAAAGATGATTGTGGATGCATCTGAGAAGGTAAAGCTCATCAGGGATAGACTTTGGGTGGCACACGATAGAGAACGACATTGGGCTGATAGCCACCAGAGACCTTTAGAGTTTGAGATATAGATTTTGTTTGCTTGCTTGTGATTGCTTTGTTTTGGATTGAGTATTAAGAATATGTTTGTTCTGAGTTGGCAATCTGGTTTTGTTGCGAATTTCTTCGACACGAGGCACTATTCGCTTTGGTGGAGGCGAAAAGCTTAGCCATGGTACATCGGACTCTTCAGTATTCTTGCGAGGGTCGGTATAGTAGCCTACAGACTAGACTTGTTGCCTGCATTAGAGGGAGTGCATAGTGTGTTTCATGTGTCACAGCTTAGATGGTACATGGAAGATCCTAGTCACATATTGGATCACTCGGATATTGAGATGGGTCTGACTCTCAGCTACCCTAAGTAGCCAGTAGAGATTCTAGATCGTAGGAAGAAGGTACTGCAGAACCAGACAAGTTCCTTGGTACGCGTAGCGTAGAGGCATCACTCTCATAGAGAGTTTGCCTGGGAGAAAGAAGTCGAGATGCTCGAGCAATACCCTTATCTCTTTGAGACGTGTGGTATCATTCTCTCTAATTTATTGTGATTGTTTGTTGTAGTACTAATTTCTTCCGGGGGAAATAGTAGCACTTTGGTAGCGCCGGGTATAAGCGAGATATTCATTGAGGCTTTCTACCTGCTTTGAATGGTGCATCACACGCCCATTGAAGTCCTATATGGCATGTCCATCGTGATGCTACACCCCAAATGACCCAGTGAGAATGTTGCATACTAATGATGTCTTATACAGGGATGGTAAGAACAATCCTGTAAATTATACGGGAACGGCCATTGGTCGGGGTAAGGATTCCATATGTTCAAAGCTTATATATATTTCACTGCATAAACTGTTGCTTTAAATTATGGCCTATTATAATATTGTATTTATAATGTTACCTATTTAACTGATGCCTTAATTAAGAAGTATTGATTTAGGTGAGTGGGCCAGTTGTGCTCACCATTACAAGTTAAGTATTGGCCTACGTCTCTGTGAGAAAACCAGGTGACCGATATACCGGGGACGCTCAAGGAAATTAAATCTTTTTGTGCAGTCTTTTCAAGATTCTTCCTATTTCTAAAGTATTTCAAAGATTTTTAGTAGCTGCTTTCAAGTTTTCAAGAAGTAATAAAGGGGCATAATTGTCACTACCGTATTTTCTAGGAAAGGCTATTTTAGTAATTTCATAATTAATTAAATATTGTGCTTGATAATAATTATTTGTTGTATTATTTAATTATTGATGGATGTTAGTTATTTATTTTAGACTTGTGTTAGTGGACCTAACTAGTTTAGTTTAGACTCATAGACCAACATATATTAATTGTTAGATTTGAGCCCAACTAGAAAGCCCATTGATCAGGAGATGGATTAAATTAATTAAACCATTTAGACTAGAAGCTTCCCTCCTTAATTATTTCTTCATGAGAGGCCCCAAGGTGTATATTGGATATTATATAGTAGCTTGAGGAAGGGGAAATGTGGGCCGGCCTATTAAAGAGGGAGGAATTGATTTCTCTCTCCTCTTTTTATTTTAAAACTAGATCTAGAATTTCCCTCAACCAAATTCTTTCATTCCCACTTCATTTCCCTACCAAATTTCATTCTAATTCCTTCCCAAATCACCATTAGAGACTAGTGGAGCAAGGATCTAGAAGGAGAAAGCAAGGATCTACAAAGAGGAGCAAGGATCTACAAGTTGGAGGCCAACTTCATCACATTTGGAGGTTTCATTGGGAATCCATCTCCCAATAAGTACAATTCAGTTTTTCTTCTTAAATTAGGTTCTAAATCTGAGATTTAACTATGAGAAATTAACCCATATGCATAGGCTACCCATAGGATTTGGTTTTGTGTTCATAGGAGGCCTATTGTGAAAGTTATGGTACTTTTTGTGTCAATTTTGGGAGAATTTTGAGATTGACATTTGTTGTGTGTGTCAATTGGTCCTATAGATCAATTTGGCATGTGCTTGTGTGTTTGGGACCAGTGTCGTGTCCACAATTGGGTACGTATAGGTCGTATCCCAATAATTTGGTGATACGTGTTGATTTGGGAGTTTTTTTTTGACACGGGACTTTGAGCATGTAACATTTTGACACAGACACGTAGATTTGTATTTGATTCTTTGTATTGTTCATAAATAATATATATAACTTGTTCATATCTTTCGGGGTACGTTTGGATGTGTGGTGGACTTGTGTCGCAAGCGTATCCTAGATCTAGTGGGATACGGAGTGATACGTTCCATGTGTTTGTGCAATTTATAGATAGATCTATTTTCTTGTGTTCTTATTCTTGGATTGTGTATATATATATATATATATATATATATATATATATATATATATATATTTATATATATATTTATATATATATTGTTGTTACATATATTTATGTATTAGATCTATATATCTATTATATATATATATATGTGTTATATAATTGTGTAGTCTTTATTTTACATATGTAAGATCTACTAGTGTGGTTGTTTTGTGTATATGTGTATGTGGTAGACATATATATAATTATGTTTCTTGTGTCTTAGATCTATGTGTCTTTTTATATTGCATGTAGCTATTATTCTACATATGTAGGAGCTCTTTAATAATGTAGTGCATGTGTATAAATATTATAGTATACATATGTTGAGGTTATGAATTATGTATATGTATATATATAAGTTGTTATATTATAGGTATATACTTATATAATGCATGTATGCATATTATCCTATGGTTATATATACATATGCATGTAGGTGTAATTATATAAATATTAGTATATATATGTATGGGTGTATGTATTGTTCATATATAGTAATTATATATATTAGTAATTATAGATATAAGTATATATATATATATATATATATATATATATATATATATAAATGTTTTAGCGACAACAGTAAAGGCGACAGCAGCAGCGTCGCAACAGCACAGCAGCAGCAACTGTAGCAAGCAGCAGCAGCAAAGGCGTCAGCAGCAGCCTCGCAACAGAATAGCACAGTAGCAGTAGCATACAACAGCAGCAGTGACAACAGTTTAGCGACAGCAGCAGAGCCGTCGCTAAATCGACAGCGTATCAGAGTATAGGAGATTTTAGCGACAGTCAACATCGATCTTTAGTGACAGTTTGGCATATTTTCTATTATTAGATATTTATATATATATATTTGGTATTTAATATATAAGTAAATATATTCCTAATTTGCTAATTGTATTGTAATATATGTATAATTAGTGTAGCATATATATATACTTACGGATAGTTAGTATAACAAGTATTTGGGTATTACCTTGAATAACAAGGTAAGTACTAAGGTATTGGGGATACCCAAGGTATTAGGTTTGGGGTA
Organism: Iris macrosiphon; assembly: GCA_036927795.1. NCBI lineage: Eukaryota > Viridiplantae > Streptophyta > Magnoliopsida > Asparagales > Iridaceae > Iris > Iris macrosiphon. The sequence continues at coordinate 50,125,350 of JAYESA010000017.1, read as the reverse complement.
TCAAGATTATGGGTTTATGTTGTGATACCAAGTTGGTTCAAAACCAAGGTACCTAATTAATGTTTGTCTTTAAAATTTTATTTAATAATATTGTTTTGGCATTTGTATGTGATATTTTCCATTTGAATTTACGTATCCGGAGATACGGTATCCTAGTATTTAAGATATGGGTTTTGTGACCTAGACTTTAGTATTTGAACCCAATATCCTTCTGTTAGACTTTTGCAATCTAGAATTAGGCAGTTGACCATAGTTGACCTTAGTTGACCTTATAGTTGACCATTGTTTGACTTTTGACGTAGAGTTGACTTGTTGACCTAGAAATTGACTAGTTTAACTTATTTGCTTTCCAGAACCTTGTATTGATGTTGTATTCCATATCTAGGTCTTCGAGGCACCGTATCAGATATCTGTGAGACTATTCATTGGACTTCAGGCTTTGATAGTTTCTCGTTTATGATATCCTCTATGTTCATTGTATCTAGTGTAGATATCCATATTTTTTGACATGATGGTTACAAGGATTGGTATATCCGGATCTCGTCATGAGATGTTATTCCTTGTATATGGTGTTGTCACGACCCGCACCCGGTGTAAGGGTACTAGTCGAAAACAACGCCCAGCCTATACCGCAGAATCGACGGTAGAACGCTGTCTAGATGAACTATCTAACAATATAATGAACCACCAATAATGATAGTATACTCAATCACAGAACTAAGATAGAAATGAGCACAAATTAGATAAAGAATAAAATAGTCACAATACAACTCATGAGTCTAAAATAATATATCAATGAGTCTGAAGAAATAACAAAATAAGCTGGAGACAAATCCAGTACAAAGAATACTACGAAGCTACAACTCTGGGGTCAATTGTCTCAGTTGGGATAAGTCCCTCTTGAGCCAGGGTCTCAGAATCAAAACCCACAATATCCTGGGGTCCATAATAGGTAGGGTACCACTCCTCAGTGTCATCTGGAAAAATATATCCAGTCAGGAAAGGAGCATAGTACATCTCTAACAGCAGTTCTTATTAATGATAAAAACTATATAATAGTAACTAGCTGTGGATAAACAAGATGCACAATAGATATAAGAGATATATATACAATAAGAAAATACTAGAAATAAATACAATAATGAACAATATGCCAATGAAACAATAATACTAATGACTAAGTGTGTGAGTGCTAGCTTAACATGTGATCGGCTTGGGCAAGATGCAATGCGGCCTGGCTAATCATACGTGCGGTGTATGATCAACACTATTCTGTAATATGTACTTTATTCAATAGGGATATTGATAACATATCTATACTAATACTCCCCACCCCCGACTGGTATAATAGATCCAACCACGGTATGCTATGGTACGAGATTCCCCAAGAAGATAGCTAGTCTTCCCGAGAATCGGTATCTGTCCATGGGTCTCCTATGAACACAAAACCAAGTTCTATGGGTAGTACATACATATTGATTGATTTTATATGATTAAATCTCAGATTTAAAAGCTATTTTAAGAGGAAAAACTGAATTATACCTATTGGGAGATGGATTCCCAATGAAACCTCCAATTGAGATAAAATTGCTTCCAAATTGTAGATCCTTGCTCCTCTTTGTAGATCCTTGCTTTCTCCTTCTAGATCCTTGCTTCTCAATTTTCTAATGGTGATTTGGGAAGGAATTGGAATGAATTTGGTAGGAAAATAAAATGGGAATGAAGGAAATTTGGTAGTGGGAAATTCTAGATCTAGATTTGGAATGAAAATAAGAGGAGAGAGAAATTTCCCCCCTCTTTTAATAGGCTGGCCCCTACCCCTTCCTCAAGCAATTATAAAATGTCCAATATACCCCTTGGGGCCTCTCATGAAGAAATAATTAAGGAAGGAAGCTTCTAGTCTAATGATTTAATTAATTTAATCCATCTCCTTAACAATGGGCTTTCTAAATGGGCCTAGTCTAACTAATTAATTCATGTTGGTCCATGGGTCCAAACTAAACTAGTTGGGTCCACTAATACAAGTCCAAAATAATTAAATAACATTTACAACAATTAAATAATACAACAAATAATTATTTACCATGCACAATATTTAATTAAATAGGAAAAGACTAAAATACCCTTTCCTAGAAAATGTGGTAGTGACAAGTCTACCCTCCTTAAAATAATTTCGTCCTCGAAATTCAAAGACAAAAACTATCCCCAGAAAATTATAGAACAGAACTAAAGAATCACAACTAACTATGAAAGAACATAACAATGAACAAAACATAACTAGAAAATAACATACCTCAAGGTACAAACAAATATGGATAACGCTCTCGCATTTCATCCTCTCTCTCCCAGGTAGACTCTCCCGGAGAGTGATGCCTCCATGCGACGTGCACCAAAAGAATAGTCTAGTTTCTCAGCACCTTCTCTCTCCGATCCAGAATCTCCACTGGCTGCTCTGGATAGCTAAGAGTAGGGCCCACCTCTATCTCCGAGTGATCCAATACATGACTAGGATCTGCCACGTATCGTCTCAACTGCGACACATGAAACACGTTTTGCACTCCCTCCAATGCAGGTGGCAAGTCTAGTCTATAAGCAACTGTACCGACCCTCTCTAGAATAGTGAAAGGTCCGATGAATCGCGGACTAAGCTTTCTGCCTCCACCAAAGCGAATCATGCCTCGTATCGGAGAAATCCTCAAAAACACCAAACTACCCACCTAGAACAAAACACAAACTTAAGAACTTAATCTATAACAAACAAGAACAAGCACAAACAAAATCTAAACTATACCTCAAATTCCAAAGGTCTCCGATGGCTATCGGCCCAATGCCGCTGTCTGTCCTGCGCCACTCGAAGTCTGTCTCTGATCAACTGAACCTTCTCTGCTGCATCCACAACCATCTCCGGCCCAAGCAAAACTCTTTCTCCAACATCGTCCCAAGACAAAGAAGTACGACACCTCCGACCATATAGAGCTTCAAAAGGTGACATCTTTATACTGGCCTGGTAACTGTTGTTGTAAACAAACTCTACCAAATGGAGATGGTCCTCCCAAGAACCCCCAAAATCTAGTACACAAGTGCGCAATATATCCTCGAGAGTCTGGATAGTCCTCTATGACTGCCCATCTGTCTGGGGATGATATGCAGTACTGAACTTGAGCTGAGTACCCAAACTCTCCTGCAAACTCCTCCAGAAATGAGAAGTAAAACGACTATCTCGATCTGAGACTATGTTGACGGAAACTCCATGTATCCTAACGATCTGCCTCACATACATCTCTGTCAGCTTCTCCGTAGACAAACCTACCTTGAAAGGCAAAAAATGGGCCGACTTGGTCAACCTATCAACAATGACCCAAATCGCGTCTTTCCCTCCTAGAGATCGTGGAAGTCCGGACACAAAATCCATAGTAATGTGTTCCCACTTCTACTCTGGAATGGGTAATGGCTGAAGTAAACCTCCTGGCCTCTGTCTCTCGGCTTTTACCTGCTGGCACACTAAGCATCTAGATACAAACTGTGCCACTTCCCTCTTCATGCCATACCACCACACACTCTCTCGCATATCCCAATACATCTTGTTAGCACCTGGATGCATGGAATACTGAGAGCGATGCGCTTCCTATAATACCTCCTCATGCAGCTCCCCACTAGGCACACATAATCTAACTCCATGCCTCAAAGATCCATCCTCTACAATAGTGAAATCATCCTCCAATCCTGCTCTCACCTGAGCTCTGATACTCCTCAGAGATACATCATCATACTGTGCTACCTTGATCCTGTCTATCAAATCTGAGTGTATTTGTAATCCCCATATCTGTATAGCACACCCAGGAACAATCACCTAAATGTCCAAGCTCTCTAAGTCCTCCAACAAATATCGATCCTGAGTCAAGAACATAGCTACCGGATACCTGCTCAAAGCATCGGCAACTATATTGGCTTTTCCAGGATGATATTGCAAAGAGATATCAAAATCCTTCATAAGTTCCAACCACCGACGCTGCCTCATGTTCAACTCCTTCTGCGTGAAAACGAACTTCAAGCTTTTGTGGTCTGTGAAGATCTCCACACGCTCTCCGTAAAAATAATGTTTCCACAACTTCAGGGCGAATATGACGGCTGCCAACTCCAAATCATGGGTAGGATAGTTCTTTTCATGAGGTCGCAATTGCCTGAATGCATAGGCAATCACTTTCCCATGCTGCTGAAGAACACAACCCAAACCCTTCCCCGATGCATCACTATAAATAGTGAAACCTCCGGATCCTGATGGCAACGTCAAAATAGGAGCAGACGTTAACCTCTTCTTTAACTCATCAAAAGCAACCTGGCAATCCTCCGTCCAAACAAACTCTACATCCTTCCTTGTGAGTCTGGTCAATGGCTCGGCAATCCTAGAAAAATCTTGTACAAACTTTATGTAGTAGCCTGCCAATCCCAAGAAACTCCTGATCTCTGCTACCAAACTCGGAGTCATCCAAGATTCTACTGCTGAAATCTTCTTCGGATCCACTGATATACCATCACCAGTCACAACATGCCCCAAGAACTCTACCTTGTCCAAGAAAAACTCACACTTGGACAACTTCCCATACAGCTTCTCCTTCCTCAGCACGTCTAACACAATCCTTAAATGCTCCTCATGCTCCTCCGGTGTCCTTGAGTATATGAGTATGTCGTCGATGAACACCACCACGAACTTGTCAAGGTACTGGTGGAACACTTTGTTCATCAAGTTCATAAATACCGGTGGTACATTAGTCAAACCAAACGGCATCACCATAAACTCGTACTGACCATACCGAGTTCTAAAAACAGTCTTCGGTATGTCCTCCGGCTTCACCTTCACCAGATGGTAGCCTGATCTCAAATCTATCTTAGAAAATACCTTGGCACCACTCAACTGATCAAACAGATCATCAATCCGTGGTAAAGGATACTTATTCTTGATAGTGAGATTATTCAAAGCCCTATAATCAATGCACATGCGCACCGATCCATCCTTCTTTGGTACAAACAATACCGGGGCTCCCCATGGTGAAGAACTCGATCTGATAAACCCCTTATCTTACAATTCGTCCACCTGCTTCTTCAACTCGACCAGCTCGCTGTTGTTTACTCTATAGACATGCTGCGAAATTGGTTCTGCACCTGGCACTAAGTCTATAAAAAATTCAACATCTCGATCTGGCGGCAATCCTGGCAATTCCCCAGAAAACACATCCAAGAACTCTGCTATCAGCGGATGTGGCAACTCCTTGTCTTCCACCATAGCTCCACAAATAATGCCTTCGCCTTGCTCTGCAGCTCCTCTAGCAAACTCGAACTCTGGCTCTCCTAGCGGACCAAACAAAACTCTACCTCCTCTACAGTCTATGCTAGCACGGTGCCTACTCAACCAATCCATCCCGAGTATAATGTCGTAGCTCGGAAGTGGCATTACAAGTAGATACGCACTCAACTCCCAGCCTCCCAAAGTAACTCTCCGATCCTTGCAAATATCATTAACCAGGATAATGTCTCCCCGGTCATGATCTTGTAAGTCCTAAACAAAGACTCAGCTACCAAACCATGCTTTAGAGCAAAAGAAACAGATACAAAACTATGAGAAGTACCACTATCAAACAAAGCTAAAGCTGGAATAGAATCAAGAAGAATAGAACCTGCGATAACAGCTCCGATGGGTTCCTCCTCTTCGACGGTCATAGCAAACGCTCGTCCCTGTCGAGCACCTCCCTACTGCTGATGCTAGACAAAACGCTGCTGCTGTGTCGGAAGCGGTCCCCTCGGCTGTGCTGCAGGTGGTCTCGTCTGTGCCCTCGGAGCTGGAGCTGCTCCCTGAACTGCATGACGAGGACACTCCCTTGATTGATGCCCTTCAGTACCATAATACAAACTCCTAGCCTCCTCCTGCAAACTTCCCAGATGTGGCCGGGCTTCTTGTAGTAGTTGATGGAGTTTGCTGTAACTATCTCTGCTGCTGAGGTGCCTGGTGAAAAGGTACTCTAGCTAGAGTCTGGTTCTGTTGTAGCTGCTGGAAAGGTTTGGACTGGAAATGAGGACGTTTGGCAGATACTATACTGCCGTTGGCCCCCAGAAAAGAATCACGGTCTCTTTTGGTCTTCAAACCCAAATCCCGCTCAACCTTGCGTGCCTCCGCAAGTATCTCCGAGTATGTCTCATAAAAAGACGGAATAAGAATCAATATGGCACATGATGTAAGAAATTCAAGGAAATGACAGTTTAAGGGATCAAGTATCAATATCAAAGGAGAATAGTTGAATCAAAAGAATTTTTCTAAATGTGATTGAGTATTTCAGCCTATTTTCTATATCCTATTGCAGGCTCGCAGTAGTACAACTAAGTTGTCGTACTACCATGACATCACATACTTTGTGAAGATAGACCTGCATAGGCCACCACCAAAAATGTGTCACGACCCGCACCTGTTGTAAGGGTACTAGTCGGAAATAACGCCCAGCCTACGCCGCAGAATCGGCGGTAGAACGCTGTCTAGATGAACTATCTAACAATATAATGAACCACCAATAATGATAGTATACTCAATCACAGAACAAAGTTAGAAATGAGCACGAATCAGATAAAGAATAGAATAGTCACAATACAACTCATGAGTCTAAAATAATACATCAATGAGTCTGATGAAATAATAAAATAAGCTGGAGACAAATCCAGTACAAAGAATACTACGAAGCTACAACTCCGGGGTCAACTATCTCAGTTGGGATAAGTCCCTCTTGAGCCAGGGTCTCAGAATCTAAATCCACAACATCCTGGGGTCCATAATAGGTAGGGTACCACTCCTCAGTGTCATCTGAAAAAATATATCCAGTCAGGAAAGGAGCAGAGTACATCTCTAACAGCAGTTCTTATTAATGATAAAAACTATGTAAAAGTAAATAGCTGTAGATAAACAAGATGCACAATAGATATAAGAGATATATATACAATAAGGAAATACTGGAAATAAATACAATAATGAATAATATGCCAATAAAACAATAATACTAATGACTAAGTGTGTGAGTGCTAGCTTAACATGTGATCGGCTTGGGCAAGATGCAATACGGCCTGGCTAATCATATGTGCGGTGTATGATCAACACTATTCTGTAATATATACTTTATTCAATAGGAATATTGATCACATATCTATACTAATACTCTCCACCCCCGACTGGTATAATAGATCCAACCACGGTATGCTATGGCACGAGATTCCCCAAAAAGATAGCTAATCTTCCCGAGAATCGGTGTCTGTATATGTACAAGATAACCAATAAAATAATACTTACACCATATACCAAGGAATAACATCTCATGACGAGATCCGGATATACCAATCCGTGTAACCATAGTGTCAAGAGAACATGGATATCTACACTAGATACAATGAACATAGAGGATATCATAAATAAGAAACTATCAGAGAATGTACTCGCCTGAAGTCCAATGAACAGTCTCACAGATGTCTGACTCGGTGTCTCGAAGGCCTAGATATGGAATACAATATCAATACAAGGTTCCGAAAAGAGAATAAGTTAAACTAGTCAACTTCTAGGTCAATAAGTCAATTCTAAGTCAAAAGTCAACTATGGTCAACTCTAAAGTCAACTATGGTCAACTATGGTCAAACCAAGGTCAACCATCTATTTCTAGGTTGCACAAGTCTAACACAAAAATCTCGGATCAAAATACTAAAATCTAAGTCATAGAAACCACAACCTAAAATATTAGGATACTGTATCTTCGGATACGTGAATCCAAGGTAAACCTCACAATACACATATATCAATAATAAAGTATATAATATAGAATATTAATTACAAATAATTAGGAACCAAGATTTTGAACCAATTTGGTATCCACACAAAGTCACAAACTAGATACCCAACCCCCGTATCTTGAGTATCCCACTTACCTTGGTTTCCACAAGGTAATGCTCAAGATACCTAGATATAGTATTTACCCTTATACAATATATAATATATATAAACTAATATTATACAATTAAGAATATAACAATACTAGTATTATATCTCACAATTAATACATATATATATACATATATATATAAATATAATATATAAAAATATATACTAAACTGCCTAACTGTCACTGAAAACAGTGTGCTAAAACACTAATTTTTCAATAAACAGATTTTCAGCGACAGTTCCAACTGTCACTGAAAATGCCGTCGCCAAATCTGCTGTGTAAACGCACTACTGTCACTTATATGGTGATAGTTCAAACTGTCACAGAAAAACTATCGCCGCTGCTGTTCAAAAACTCGCCCACTGTATTTAATGACAGAATCTGCCATTAAATACTCAATGAGCTACAGCGGCTGCTGCTGCTGTTTAATGACAGAATCTGTCATTAATGCAGCAGTCGCTAAAAGTAGTAATATATATAAATATATATATATATATATAATATACAAATCAATATATATATATATATATATATATATATATATATATATAAAATAATTAAATAAATATATACTTCTATATATACATAATCCTATACATATAAATAAATAATAATAGCTAATACACATCTATATACTAATATACATATTTTAACATAGTTAAATGCACACATAAAAATACATTCATTTATATATAATTAATTATATAATAATTATAATTAATATAATTACTCATTTAAACACATAAATATATTTTATAAAATATTTATATATAGTTTATTTTATTAACATAAATTGTAACATATATAAATGCATGTAAAGAAAGCTACATATATATTTATACATTATATTAGTACACATAAAAAAATACATAGATCTATGCTACAATAAATATCATAATAATTATACTAAAACAAATATATAACATCTATATATATTTACTAATTATAATTCAAGAATTAAAGCATAAGTAATTAGATCTACACATAAACACACAAAATAGAGAGTATCACACCGTATCCCACTAGATCTAGGATACGCATGCGACACGAGTCCAACACACAATCAATTGTATCCCGAAGGACACAAACAAGTCACAAATATTATTTATGAACAAATCAAAGTGTCAAATATAGATCTATGTGTCCGTGTCAAAATACGACATGTACAAAGTCCCGTGTCGGAGGAAAAACTCCCAAAATAACACGTATCACCAAATTGTTGGGATACGACCTATACGTACCCAATTGTGGACACGACACTAGCCCCAAACACATAAGCACATGCCTAATTGATCTATAGGATCAATTGATACACACAACAAAATGTTAATTCGGAATTCCCCCAAAATTGACACAAAAAGCACCATAACTTTCTCCATGGGTCTCCTATGAACACAAAACCAAGTCCTACTGGTAGTACATACATATGGGTTGATTTTACATGATTAAATCTCAGATTTAAAAGCTATTTTAAGGGGAAAAACTGAATTATACCTATTGGGAGATGGATTCCCAATGAAACCTCCAATTGAGATGAAATTGCTTCCTCTTTGTAGATCCTTGCTCCTCTTTGTAGATCCTTGCTTCCTCCTTCTAGATCCTTGTTTCTCAACTTTCTAATAGTGAATTGGGAAGGAATTGGAATGGATTTGGTAGGAAAATGAAATGGAAATGAAGGAAATTTGGTAGTGGGAAATTCTAGATCTAGATTTGGAATGAAAATGAGAGGAGAGAGAATTTCCCCCCCTCTTTTAATAGGTCGGCCCCTACCCCTTCCTCAAGCAATTATAAAATGTTCAATATACCCCTTGGGGCCTCTCATGAAGAAATAATTAAGGAAGGAAGCTTCTAGTCTAATAATTTAATTAATTTAATCCATCTCCTTAACAATGGGCTTTCTAAATGGGCCTAGTCTAACTAATTAATTCATGTTGGTCTATGGGTCCAAACTAAACTAGTTGGGTCCCCTAATACAAGTCCAAAATAATTAAATAATATCTAACAATAATTAAATAATACAACAAATAATTATTTACCATGCACAATATTTAATTAAATAGGAAAAGACTAAAATACCCTTTCCTAGAAAATGTGGTAGTGACAGGTGTATCTTGTGCAAGTCTTGTTTTATTGATTATCTTATGCATATACAGACACTGATTCTTGGGAAGATTTGCTACCTTTCTAGAGAATATCATGCCATAGCATACCATGGTTGGATCTATTATACCAGTCGGGGGTGGGAAGTATTTTAGTGTAGATATGTGATCATACCCTCCTTGTGCATGTCATGTTCCTTGTGAGTGTTGATCATACACCGCACGTATGATCAGATAGGCCATTATACTCTTGTGCAAGTTCCCAAGTCGATCATATGATAAAGCTAGTACTCATTCACTTAGACATTAGTATTCTTGTTCATTGCCATATTATTCATTCTTGTATTTATTCCTGTATTTTCTTATTGGGTATCTCTTGTATCTATTGTGCATCTTGTATTTTCACATCTATTTACTGTTACATAGTTTTTATTATTGATTAGAACTACTGTTAGAGATGTACTCTGCTCATTTCCTGACTGGATATATTTTTCTCAGATGACACTGAGGACTGGTACCCTACATATTTTGGACCTCAGGATATTGTAGGTTTAGAGTCTGAGACCCTAGTTCAGGAGGGACTTATCCCAACTGAGACAGATGACCCGAGTTTAGTAGTTTCTTAGTATTCTGTTGTACTGGATTTGTCTTCAGCTTATTTGTTAGTACTTCTTTCAGACTCATTGAAGTATTATTTTTGACTCATGAGTTGTATGTGACTATTCTATTCTTTATCATATTCGTGCTCGTTCTATCTTAGATTCATGATTGAGTATATTGTTATTATTAGTGGTTCATTATATTAATAGATAGATTACCCAGACAGCGTTCTACTGCCGATTCTGCGACGTAGACTGGGCATTGTTTCCGACTTATACCCTTATACCGGGTGTGGGTCGTGATACATTTTTAGTGGTGGCCCGTACAGGTCAGGCTTCGCAAGTTGTGCGATATCGTGGTAGTACGATGACTTAGTTGTACTACTGCGAGCCTGATTTAGGATATAGGATATAGGCTATAGGCTGAGAATACTTAATCACACATAGGAAAATTCTTTTAATTCATTCAACTATTCTCTTTTGATATTGATACTTGATCTCTTAATATATCCTTTCCTTGAGTGTCTTACATCATTGCCATATTGATTCCATTCCAGCTTTAGCTTTATTTGATAGTGGTGCTTCCCATAGTTTTGTATCTTTTTTTTGCTCTGAAGCATGGTTTGGTAGCTGAGTCTTTGCTTAGGGCTTGCAAGATCATGACCGGGAGAGGCATTATCCTGGTTAATAATATTTATAAGGATCAAAAAGTTAGTCTAGGAGGTCGGGAGTTGAGTGCGTGTCTACTTGTAATGCCACTTTCGAGCTACGACATTGTACTCGGGATAAATTGGTTGAGTAGATACCGTACTAGTATAGATTATAGAGGAGGTAGAGTTTTGTTTGGTCTGCCAGGAGAGCCAGAGTTCGAGTTTGCTAGAGGAGCTGCAAAGCAGGGAGAAGGCATTATTTGAGGAGCTATGGTGGAAGACAAAGAGTTGTCGCATCCGTTGATAGCAAAAAATTTTGATGTGTTTCCTAGGGAATTGCCAGGGTTGCCGCCAGATTAGATGTTGAATTCTCTATAAACTTGGTGCCAGGTGCAGAACCAATCTCACAACATGTCTATGGAGTAAACAATAGTGAGCTGGTCGAGCTAAAGAAGCAGGTGGATGAATTACAGGATAAGGGATTTATCAGGCCGAGTTCTTCACCGTAGGGGGCCCCGATATTTTTGCACCAAAGAAGGATGGATCGGTGCGCATGTGCATTGATTACAGGACTTTAAATAATCTTACTATCAAGAATAAGTACCCTTTGCCACGGATTGATGATCTGTTCGATCAGTTGAGTGGTGCCAAGGTGTTTTCTAAGATAGATTTGAGATCAGGCTACCACCAAGTGAAGGTGAAGCCGGAGGACATATCGAAGACTACTTTTAGAACTCGGTATGGTCAGTACGAGTTTATGGTGATGCCATTTGGTTTGACTAATGCACCAACGGTATTTATGAACTTGATGAACAAGGTGTTCCATTAGTACCTTGACAAGTTCGTGGTGGTGTTCATCGATGACATACTCATATACTCGAAGATACCGGAGGAGCATGACGAGCATTTGAGGATTGTGTTGGATGTGCTGAGGAAGGAGAAGCTGTATGGAAAGCTGTCCAAGTATAAGTTCTTCCTGGACAGGGTAGAGTTCTTGGGGCATGTTATGACTGGTGATGGTATTTCAGTCGATCCGAAGAAGATCGCAGCAGTGGTATCTTGGAAGACCCCGAGTTTGGTAGCAGAGATCAGGAGTTTCTTGGGATTGGCAGGCTACTACAGGAAGTTTGTGCAAGATTTTTTGAGGATTGCCGAACCGATGAACAGACTCACCAGGAAGGATGTTGAGTTTGTTTGGACGAAGGATTGCCAGGTTGCTTTTGAAGAATTGAAGAAGAGGTTAACGTCTGCTCCTATTTTGACGTTGCCATCAGGGTCTGGAGATTTTACTATTTATAGTGATGCATCGGGGAAAGGTTTGGGTTGTGTTCTTCAGCAGAATGGGAAAGTGATTACCTATACATCCAGGCAATTGTGACCTCATGAAAAGAACTATCCTACCCATGATTTGGAGTTGGCAGCAGTCATCTTCGCCCTGAAGTTGTGGAAATATTATTTGTATGGAGAGCCTGTGGAGATCTTCACAAACCACAAGAGCTTGAAGTACATTTTCACATAGAAGGAGTTGAACATGAGGCAACGTCGGTGGTTAGAACTGATAAAGGATTTTAATATATCTTTGCAATATCATCCCGGAAAAGCTAATATAGTTGTCGATACTTTGAGTAAGTATCCGGTAGCTATATTCTTGATGTAGGATCGATATTGTTTGGAGGACTTGGAGAGCTTGGGCATTGAGGTGATAGTTCCTGGTGGTGTTATGCAGATGTGGGGATTACACATACACTCAGATTTGATGGACAGGATCAAGGCAGCACAGTATGAGGATGTATCTCTGAGGAGCATCAGAGCTCAGGTGAGAGCAGGATTGGAGGATGATTTCACCATTGCTGAGGATGGATCTTTGAGGCATAGAGTTAGATTGTGTGTGCCTAGTGGGGAGCTGTGTGAGAAGGTGTTGCAGAAAGTGTATCGCTCTCAATATTTTATACATCCAGGTGCCAACAAGATGTATCGGAATATGCGAGATAGTGTGTGGTGGTATGACATGAAGAGGGAAGTGGCACAGTTTATATTGAGATGCTTAGTGTGCCAGTAGGTGAAAGCCGAGAGGCAGAGACCAGAAGGTTTACTTCAGCCATTATCCATTCCAGAGTGGAAGTGGGAGCACATTACTATAGATTTTGTGTCTGGACTTCCATGATCTCCAGGAGGGAAAGACGCAATTTGGGTCATCGTTGATAGGTTGACCAAGTCAGCCCATATTTTGCCTTTTAAGGTGGGTTTGTCTACGGAGAAGCTGGCAGAGATGTATGTGAGGCAGATCTTTAGGATACATGGAGTTCCCGTCTGCATAGTCTCGGATCGGGATAGTCATTTTATTTCTCATTTCTGGAGGAGTTTGCAGGAGAGTTTGGGCACTCAACTCAAGTTCAGTACTGCATATCATCCCCAGACAGATGGACAGTCATAGAGGACTATTCAGACTCTCGAGGATATGTTACGCACTTGTGTATTTTATTTTGGGGGTTCTTGGGAGGACCATCTCTATTTGGTAGAGTTTGCTTATAACAATAGTTACCAGGCTAGTATAGAGATGTCACCTTTTGAAGCTTTGTACGGTCGGAGGTGTCGTACTCCCTTGTCATGGGACGATGTTGGAGAGAGAGTTTTGCTTGGGCCAGAGATGGTTATGGATGTAGCAGATAAGGTTCAGTTGATCAGAGACAGACTTCGTGTGGTGCAGGACAGACAGCGGCATTGGGCCGATAGCCACCGGAGACCTTTGGAGTTCGAGGTATAGTTTAGATTTTGTTTGTTCTTGCTATTGGTTGTTTGTTATAGATTAAGTTCTTAAGGTTATATTTTGTTCTAGGTGGGTGATTTGGTGTTTCTGAGGATTTCTTCGACACGAGGCACGATTTGCTTCGGTGGAGGCGAAAAGCTTAGTCCGCGATTCATCGAACATTTTACTATTCTAGAGAGGGTCGGTGCAGTTGCTTATATACTAGACTTACCACCTGTATTGGAGGAAGTGCACAACGTATTTTATGTATCACAGTTGAGACGGTACGTGGCAGATCTTAGTCATGTATTGGATCACTCAGAGATATAGGTGGGCCCTACTCTTAACTATCCAGAGCAGCCAGTTGAGATTCTGGATCGGATAGAGATGGTGCTGAGGAACCAGACTATTTCTTTGGTTCCCGTCGCATGGAGGCATCACTCTTCGGGGGAGTCTACCTGGGAGAGGGAGGATAAAATACGAGAGCGTTATCCATACTTGTTTGTGCCTTGAGGTATGTTCTTTCATAGTTAATTATGTTCTTAGTTCTGTTCTTTTCTTATGATCTGTTATTTTCTGGGGGTAGTTTTTATCTTTGAATTTCGAGGACAAAATTATTTTAAGGAGGGTAGACTTGTCACTACCATATTTTCTAAGAAAGGGTATTTTAGTAATTTTATAATTTAGTTAAGTATTGTGCTTGATAATAATTATTTGTTGTATTATTTAATTATTGATGGATGTTAGTTATCTATTTTGGATTTATGTTAGTGGACCTAACTATTTTAGTTTAGAATTATGGACCAACATGTATTAATTGTTAGATTTGAGCCCAACTAGAAAGCCCATTGATTAGGAGATGAATTAAATTAATTAAACCATTAGACTAGAAGCTTCCTTCCTTAATTATTTCTTTATGAGAGGCCCCAAGGGGTATATTGGATATTATATAGTAGCTTGAGGAAGGGGAAAGGGGGGCCGGCCTATTAAAGAGGGGGGAATTGATTTCTCTCTCCTCTTTTCATTTCAAAACTAGATCTAGAATTTCCCTCAACCAAATTTCTTTATTCCTACTTTATTTTTCTACCAATTTTTATCCTAATTTCTTCCCAAATCACCATTGGAGACTAGTGGAGCAAGGATCTAGAAGAAGAAAGTAAGGATCTACAAAGAGGAGCAAGGATCTACAAGTTGGAGGCCAACTTTATCATATTTGAAGGTTCTATTAGGAATCTATCTTCCAATAGGTACAATTCAGTTTTTCTCCTTAAATTAGGTTCTAAATCTGAGATTTAACCATGAGAAATTAACCCATATGCATAGGCTACCCATAGGATTTGGTTTTGTGTTCATAGGAGGCCAATTGTGAAAGTTATGGTGCTTTTGTGTCAATTTTGGAGAAATTTCGAGATTAACATTTGTTGTGTGTGTCAATTGGTCCTATAGATCAATTTGGCATGTGCTTGTGTATTTGGTGCTAGTGTCATATCCATAATTAGGTACGTGTTGGTCGTATCCTAACAATTTGGTGATACGTGTTGATTTGAGAGTTTTTTCTCCCACACGGGACTTTGAGCATGTCACATTTTGACACGGACACGTAGATTTGTATTTGATTCTTCATATTATTCATAAATAATATATATGACTTGTTCGTGTCCTTCGGGGTACGTTTGGATGTGTGGTGGACTCGTGTCGCAAGCGTATCCTAGATCTAGTGGGATACGGAGTGATACATTCCATGTGTTTGTACAATTTATAGATAGATCTATTTTCTTGTGTTCTTATTCTTGGATTGTGTAATTATATATATATATATATATATATATATATTGTTGTTACATATATTTATATATTAGATCTACATATCAATTATATATATGTGTGTTATATAATTGTGTAGTCATTATTTTACATATGTAAGATCTACTAGTTATAGTATATACATATGTGGTTGTTGTGTGAATATGTGTATGTGGTGGATATATATATAATTATGTTTCTTGTGTCTTAGATCTATATGTCTATTTATATTGCATGTAGCTATTATTCTATATATGTAGGAGCTCTTTAATAATGTAGTGCATGTGTATAAATATTATAGTATATATATATTGAGGTTATGAATTATGTATATGTATATATATATATATATATATATATATATATATATATATATATATATATATATATATATATATATATATATAAGTTGTTATATTATAGGTATATACTTATATAATGCATGTATGCATATTATCCTATGGTTATATATACATATGCATGTAGGTGTAATTATATAAATATTAATATATATATGTATGGGTGTATGTATTGTTCATATGTAGTAATTACATATATTAGTATTATAGATGTAAGTATATATATATATATATATATATATATATATATATATATATATATATATATATATATATATATATACAAAAGTTTTAGCGACAGCAGCAGCGTCGCAACAGCACAGCAGCAGCAGCAACAGTTGTAGCAAGCAGCAGCTGTAGCGGTGACAGCTGCAGAGTCGCAACAGAACAACACAGCAGCAGCAGCTGTAGAAGCATAAAAATACGCTGGAAGCTCTACGCAGCATATTGATGCAAAGCAGCGTAAACAAAGGACTTCAGAGCCTTCAAATGTGCAAACAGAGCTTCTCCGCCAAAGCACAGTGAGAAATACAGGCTCAAGGACCATCCGCGTAGGGCAGTACGTCCAGGCTGCTTCAGCGTAAACATGGTGCTTCATCGCCTTTATGGCGTAAAACTCATCCTCTTTTCATGCAGCATTGAAGTGTACGAGGGACGCTTCGTATTCTTCGAAGTGAACCTGTCAGAGCCTGCAATGAACCTGTCAGATCCTGTAATGAACCTGTCAGATCCTGCAATGAACCTGACGTCTCGACTTTTGACAAAGGGATACTGCTAGACTACCCAGGCGACGACTATAATGATGGCGCGGCACTGCAACCCAGGCTATCGTTTATTGCCATTTCCCTTGCATAAACCGCTTTACGTATACAGAGGAATACGCTGCCTAGTTTACAGAGGCAGATGAGAGCTCCTTACGCTCCGCAGAAGACAAATCGCCTGCCACATCAAAAGCTGCACCTTGTACGAGATTTGAGGCACGTCTCTATATTTTTATGCACTGAGCGGTGACAGGTTCTTGAGGCAGTCTCTGCATTTGAAGTGCCAAAAACTGACAAATGTCCGAGGCACGTGTCTGCACCATGCGCAGGCTAAGTGACAGACCTTCAAAATACGCCTCTGCGTTTAATGCACCGGATGAGGGCGAATCTCCATAATTAATGCTGGGGATTTGATTATATCTCTAAAAGCCATAATTCCGGCTAAAATGTCCACATCATCACTCTGGCACGGTACGCAGCGGCTTCTACGTCCATTCAGCTTCGGTGCCTGCTCGGCTTCTACGCCTATTCAGCTTCGGTGCCTGCTCGGCTTCTACGCCTATTCAGCTTCGGTGCCTGCTCGGCTTCTACGCCTATTCAGCTTCGGTGCCTGCTCGGCTTCTACGCCTACTCGGCCTCTATGACCACTCGGCTTCTATGCCCACTCGGCCTCTATGACCACTCGGCTTCTATGCCCACTCGGCATCTATGACCATTCGGCTTCTACGCCTATTCGGTTTCTATGCCGGTTTGATAACTATTTGGCTTTTATGCCATGGTGACAGACATTGGCTTCTATGCCAACCTCTTCTACACTATGGATACCTACCTACGTGGCTTCTACGCCATGATCTTTGTAGCAATTATACGCATTTTGTCCCTTAGTTGGACCCGCGTCACACGCTCATTCAAAGGATCATTTATACGCAGGCATTGGTTATTTTAACCATTGTGTAAAAAGGTACTGTACTTTCCACTACTCGATTTTTACACCGATCACTGTCACTAAAACTCTATAAATAGAGTCCTCTATTAACAGAGGACAAGGTCGAAGAATTGAAGGTCGGAGGATTGAAGGTCGAAGAATTCAAGGTCGAAGAATTCAAGGTCAAAAAATTGAAGGTCGAACGATCAGAGATAGGTCGACAAATTGGAAAAAAAAGGAGAGAGAGAGAGAGAGAGAAGAGTCCAGAGCTCAGGCAAAGAGAAGGGATCAACGACTTTGGCATCAGATATCCACCCTCTTCAATAACCTTCAAAGTTGCTACCTGTCTTCCACGGCACTTCTTCAACATCGTGTGGTCCAAGGGCTAAAGTGATCGACTGCAGATCAGACACTTATAGTAATATTCACCCAGATTAAATAAATTGTACTTAGACATCCTCGTGTAGGATCAAATTTTTATAATCTTGTTTGTAAACATAAAAGAAGGGCGGGTCTTCGTACAAGACCTCGTTTTCCGCATTCATCAAATCTTTTCTCGTTTATATTATCCTAAACAAGATGGCGACTCTGTTGGGGAAATCTTTCTCTTCTGATGAGGAAGCTATTGCTCAATACGATGCGGTATCCGTGGGAGCCGTGAAGAAGACACTGGTCGTCTAGTTCGACCAGACTGCCTACAAAGATATGCTCCGAACAAGGGGCAGCTCTCACTCTCTCTCTGTCCAAAACAACAGGAAGCTGCATAAGGTCTAGATGCCCAAGACATCCTCTACCATTCCTATGGACTCTCCGATCTCTCCGACCAATGAGGTTGTAGCATTGCTCCCTCCGTGCCTTGCGCGTAAAATTCAGTCGCCTGTCTCTGACAGAACCGACAAAACTTTTGGCAATGCCTTAGCGCTAACCCAGAAGTATACTCCGCGCTCTGCGCGTGAAATTCAGTCTCCCATCCCTGGCAGAATAGACAAAACTTCTGGCAGTGCCTCAGCGCTAACCCAGAAGTATACTCCGCGCTCTGCACGTGAAATTCAGTCTCCCGTCCCTGGCGGAATAGACAAAGCTTCTGATAAAGCCTCAGCGCCAAATCAGAAGTACAAGACACGCTCCGCGCGTAAAACAACATCTGACCTCTACGGAGAACCAGATAATCCCTGTGATCTTCGCAAGGGAAAGCGAGCGACGGCCTATTCAACTTCTCGGCCTTTACGCCAGCAAGGGAACAATCTGCACGCCCTCCGAATTACGCGAGACTCTGATGGCCGCCTGAGGACATCCTCAGCTTTATGCCAACCAGAGCAAAGCTCCAAATTACGCCAGGCGAAGTCCCTAAGCATAAAGAAGGCTCCAGTTGTGGAAAGACACCCTCCTCGGGGATTATCCGCCACCCACATGGCCAACCTATTGTATACGGGTGGCACAGGGAAGACTATGACTCCCATCATCCGCATGCCCACCAATGGGAACAGAAGGAACAAGCCATCATCTTCTTCTTCTGCAACTCCTCCTGACCTGCACAAGTATCTAATCCAGAAATGCAAGGAGAGGGGATCTTCCAGCGTGGCTATTACGTCTCCTAGCGAGCACTATTGTAATAGTCACAGTATTGTAATTAATTGTTGCTGTTCTAAAGCAAAACGGCCGGTTTTTGACCGGCTAAGCTACTCTCCATCTTTCCTAGAAAAAGAGCCCATGCGTGCATCTGTGAACATGGCTTCACATATACATGGAGGAAGCTCAGGCTCAAGACGTCCGTCCTCTAGAACGCCAAGCTGAAGGAAATTCAATATGCTCCTTAGGGACACCGAAGCCGGGGTATTCCAGAACACTCGTTCAAGGTCCAGACATCTGGCTTCATGCTCTTCTGATTCCGACGCTGGGGGTCGTCAGTCTCCCGAATCAGATACTGAGAGTATAGAGTCAACTTCTGCAGCGACCTATACTCATCCTTCAATAACGCCCAGGGAGATGGGAGTTTATGCCATTGGAGATGAACACGAGGAAGCCTCGCCATCAGGGAACGCTGAGCAACGCATTACTATACTAGAGACATCTCTGAAGCAAATGCAATCCATGATGGAGAACATGCACCAAATGATGCTAACTCAACAGGCGGCTGCTATGGCTCAAACGTCGGTCCCGCCTACTTAGATACGTGTGGGGGTGGACCTACCACTATCCAACACGATCCAAGAGCCTGCTCTAGATCAAGAGTCATTTGGTCCTTCACTTCCTCACTCGGAGAATGTACTACCTCCTGCGGGAGTCACGATACAACCAACTCCGCACCATTCTATAGTCTCGCTACCAGCTGAAAATCTAATGCAAGCAGTGCGAGAGTTGAAAGCCCAATTTGACGCCTTGAAGCACAAAGATCAGCTCAAGAAATTGGAAATCAACCAGCCATACCCAGCTATCTGGGAAGAGGTCCCTTTTCCTCCGAGGTACAAACCTCAGAACATGGCCCTGTTCGAGGGAAAAACCTCACCAAGTCAGTACATGAACTATTTCAGTATGATGACGGTGTTGCTACAAGGGAATGACGCCCTTCTCACCCGGGTGTTCAAGGGCTGTCTCTCGGGAGTAGCTTACCAGTGGTACCGCAGCCTGGCGGACAACTGCATTACTTTCTTTGAAGACTTCAAGGCTTTATTCTTCACACGATTCTACGAGGGAGGAATGGACATGTCTATGTCCTCTCTCATCGAAGTCAAAGGCGTGTTACATACTGAAAAGGAAGATCCAAGAACAGATCGATGCTAAAGCCATCACCCTGCGCAATAATGAGAAGACGGTCACGGCCAACATGATCTCTCTGCAATTTGGCAATCTGTCTCCCCAAGAAGTACCGGACGGTGTTACGCCAATTTCCCGGACAACGATGAACATCGTTAATCTCCATCCAGCTAGGGGTCAAAATCACGACCTGTTACCCCTAACTACCCAGAGAGGCAAGATTATGTGGGTTCACCCAGACTTGGTGTCAGAGCTCCAAAAAGAGACTAATGCTACTAAAGCTAAGTCCAGGAAGAACTCCAAATGCAAGCCATACCATATGGTTATAACTTCTTCGACATCAGACGAAGACGAGGTTTTGGCCACAGCAACCCGTTCAGGGAAGGCTTACCTCAAGGACTACGGAGCAAGTCAGGAAAATGCACCTGCAGACGCTTCAGCTACCAAGCCTTCGGAACCAGAGCCCACCATACCAGAGGCTGGTCCTTCGAGACCGACTTCGACGGACAAGGGGAAGCAAAAAGAAGTGCGCTTCGATAAACCTGTGAAAAACATTCAAAACAAAGGTTTAGAGAAGTCGTACAACTTCGACATCTTGGCCCAACTGGCTAATACACCGGCCAGGTTGTCCATCTTCGAGCTACTCAGGCTCTCCCAAGACACTTGTCTAGCCCTGAGTGAGGCATTGATGCAGGCAGATACATACTTGAACCAACTCAAGTCCCCCGACGAAGAACCTGCAGCATGTCCCCGATGCCACAGTGTGATGGAGGTGGTCCCAAACATCACTTTCACTCAAGACGACATGCTGTTAAAATATAACAGGCATGACAGACCCCTCTACCACACCGGGTATGTCAGTTCCATGGAGGTCGACCAGATTCACATAGATCCGGGATCCTCAATCAGCATCATTCCTCATAGTCTGCTCAGACCGCTGAGGATTCCTACCAGCGAACTGGCTTACACCACCACTACTATCGTGGGTTTCAATGCCGGAAGAAGTAAGCCGTTGGGAAAAATTTGCCTGAGGATCCAGATTGGCAACCTCAGATCGGTGGCTACATGCTACGTCATCGATTCAGAGGTGTCCTACAACATCCTACTGGAAAGACCATGGATCCACGACCACAACATCGTTCCTTCAACTCTACATCAATGCTTCAAATATGTAGATGCCCAAGGGACAGTATAAACGGAGGTTGCTGACCTAAACCCGTTTAAAGGAGTAGAATCCTACTACTCTGATGCTGTGTTATACTCTCAAGACTACACGGAAGAGGTGTCAGCCCAAGCAGAGAAGGAATCCCATCGGGAGCCTGAAGAACCTTCTGCCAAGCAACCTCTGTCAATCAAGGTGAAAGGACGGACTACCCGTCCAAAAACCACAGAGCCTATGGCTATCCACCTGAACAAGACTAGGTCAGGGAAAGGGGGTGATCCTCTAGTGATCACTCTAAACCAGAAGCCTCCGCCCTTAATCATCAACATTCGGCACAACAAGCGGCCGAGTGATGTAAATGCAACCAGGAATGCAGTTTTTGATAATAACAATGGACCTCTTTCCCAGTATATCGACGTTCGGATTCCAAATCAGGAACTCTCTCCCTATGACGATATAGAGCCTATAGCACAAAAATTCTTGGCAGCTATAGATTCCTATCATCCGTACATGTGGGAGGTGGCGTCATCATCCAATGTCACCACGATATATGGACCACATGAGGATTCTATCTTTATTGTTCCACCTACCAGCAACGGTCAGCGTTCAATAGTCTTCGACTGCATGCGCAACGAACAGACTATACAAGAGGATTCCTTCGATGACGATTCTGGTAAAATGCAAGTTCACAGGTACAACCCACAAGCCTTGAAGATTATGCAAAATATGGGTTACAACTTGAAGATGGAACCAGGTCTCAACTACGAAAAAGGCAGACGAACACCGATGCTCGGCAATCCCCACTATCAACAAACCCGTTTCGGGTTAGGGTACGCCACCTCCCTTATGACTTCCACGTCAGATGAGGATATCTTTTTCCATTTTTAAAATGGCTCATCGCTCTCCTACTCATCTCACGCTCTCGAGCAAACATTATCAGCAAATATGGTAGCGACGAATTCCTTCGAATCAGACGAACAAGAATCCGAACCATTCAAGAATGATGCTTGGGCTCAGCAGATGGATACACAATGGGAGTTCCGCTTCGAGCAAAGAGAACCTCCCACTAAAGATGAAGTTATCCAGATTGACGTAGGGGATGAACTTTCACCAAAGCCGATATTTATCAGTAGCAACCTTTCCGAAGAAGAAAGGAAAGAAATTACCCAGCTGATAAAAGAGTATATCGACGTCTTTGCGTGGAATTATGAGAATATGCCAGGTCTTGATCCAAAGGTGGCTACTCATAAACTCAACATACTGCCCGATTCGAAGCCTGTAAAGCAGCACCAACGCCGGTTCTGCCCGGACATGATGGACGCCATTGAAGCTAAAGTCAAGGAGTTAATAGCCTGCGGCTTCATCCGTGAGGAACAACATCCCCACTGGGTCGCCAATGTTGTCCCGGTCATGAAGAAGAATGGGAAAATATATATCTGCATCGATTACCGAGATCTGAACGCAGCTTGCCCCAAGGATGAGTTGCCTCTTCCCATCACAGACGTCATGATCGACAATACATGCGATTTTGAACGTATATCTTTCATGGACGGATTCTCGGGATACAACCAGATCAAGATGCATCCTGAAGACGAGAAGCATACCGCCTTCCGGATACCACTGGGGGTATATTGCTATACGGTCATGCCCTTCGGATTAAAGAATGCCGGGGCTACGTACCAACGGGCTATGAGTAACATATTCCATAAGCATTTACGCAAGACAGTGGAGTGTTACGTGGATGATGTAGCTGTCAAAAGCCGTCTCAGGGATAATCACATCCAAGACTTGAAGACAGTATTTGAATTGATGCGCCAACATCAACTCAAAATGAACCCTACCAAGTCCTTTCTGGGGTTATCTAGCGGCAAATTTCTGGAATTTGTCATCACCGCCAAAGGCATTCAAGTGGACCCTGATAAAGTCAAGGCCATCTTAGAAATGCGACCGCCCCGCAATCTGAGGGAACTCAGGGGATTTTAAGGTCGCCTGGCTTATATCCGAAGATTCATATCCAACCTCTCCGGGAGATGCCAACCCTTTTTGCACCTCATGAAGAAAGGTGTATCCTTCGTATGGGACGAAGCCTGTCAGCAAGCGTTCGGGGATATCAAACGCTATCTCACTAGTCTGCCAGTTCTGGTACCTCCCGTCATAGGAAAACCGTTCATGCTATATGTTCGAGCAATGGATCATTCTCTGGGAGCTCTTCTCGTACAAAAGAATGATATGGGCCACGAGCAGGCTATTTACTACCTCAGCAGGATGATGGTCGGAGTCGAACACCGTTACAACCCAGTGGAGAAAGAATGCTTGGCCCTAATGTTCGCTATCCAGAAAACGTGACACTATGTCATGGGCCAAACCATTCACATCATTTCCAGGATCAATCCTCTGCGGGTACTAATGAGCAAGCCAAGTGTTCTTAATTCCCGACTCGCGGCCAAGCATTGGCTGACTTTTTAGCTGCTCATCCGATCTCGGAGGCCTCCAAACTGTACGAGGACATTCCCGACGAAGTTGCAGAGTGTAATTTGCAACAGAAGGCGATGCATGGCAACTGTTCTTCAATAGCGCCTCCAGGACTGGGCCCAGAGGAAACGTGGTTTAAGGAGTAGGGATCGTCCTAGTCACTCCCGATAAACTCGTTATCTACCGAGCATATTCTCTTAATGAGCCCTGTTCTAACAATGTGGCGGAATACAACGCTCTACTAATCGGACTCCAAGTCGCTAAAGAGCTGGGGGTCGAATCTCTGGAAGCCTTCGGTGATTCTCTGCTGATCGTCAACCAAGTCAGAGGAATATATGAAGTCCGGAATCCCGACCCCATCCCCTATCACCGAGCAACAGTCGAGATAGCCATGACGTTCAAAGGTTTCTTCCTTGAGCATGTACCTCAATCTCGGAATCTGGAAGCTGATGCCCTAGCCAGTCTAGCGGCCGATTTAGCTACTCCTATAAGAAGACAAAATTCGGTAATCCTTCTTAACAGAGATTTATTTTGTGTGAAAAATAACTTTCACATAGAACATAGCTACACAGTGGACGCAGATCTGCCCAGGAGAGACTGGAAAAGTCCCTTTATAGATTTCGTAGCATACAGAATCTTGCCAGAAGATCCTAAAGAAGCAATATCTGTCAAAAGACGATCATTTCGCTTCTATTTTGACGCATCGTCACAATGCCTATATCGTCGGTCTTATGACGGGCTATTATTACGATGTCTCTCTGGTGATGAAGCACAGCGGATTATCCGTGAAGCTCACGACGGCGTGTGCAGGACGCATCAATCCGGTCCTAAGCTAAAGGATCATATCAGGAGAATGGGCTATTACTGGCCCACTATGATCGCAGACGCAATCCAGTATGCCAGACGATACAGAGCCTGTCAGGTCCTTGCAGACTTCATACATCAACCGTCGCATCCTGGCATTTCGAAGCATGGGGTATGGATATCATTGGCCCTATTCACCCGTCTTCTTCCAGAGGTCACCAGTTCATACTGGCCATCACGGATTACTTCTCCAAATGGGCAGAGGCGATCCCTCTTGCTGAGGTAAAGATATCTAACATGACCAGCTTCATCAAGCATCACGTCATTTACTGCTTCGGGATTCCCTGAAGGATAATCCATGACAATGGGCCTCAGTTCATTAGCCATGCGTTCCACCGATTCTGCGATAAAAATCGGATACAAAACATGGCCTCTACGGCATATTATTCGGCTGCTAATGGTTTGGCGGAAGCCTTCAACAAAACCATTATCAAACTCTTGAAGAAGTTTGTCTCTTCGAACAAAAAAGATTGGAATGAGAAGCTGGGAGAATGTCTCTGGGCATACCGCACCACCGTACGAGCACCGACAGGTTGCACGCCATTCTCATTGGTCTACGGGAGTGAAGCAGTCCTTCCTATTGAAATTCAAATTCCGTCACTCAGGATAGCCGTGGCTAATGAGTTAACTCGAGAAAAGAATGACCTGTTAAGGCTTCAAGAGCTAGAAGGATTAGACGAGAAATGCCTCCAAGCTCAGCAGCACATCGCGCTCTACCAAGCACGCATTTCCAGAACTTTTAATCGAAAAGTAAAGGAAAGAGTGTTCAAAGTCGGTGAGCTGGTTTTAGCTGTAAGAAGGCCAATGATTCTTACTCACAGGAGTAAAGGCAAATTCTAGCCCAAATGGGAAGGCCCTTACGTGATCGAGACAACGTTCTCAAACGGCGCTTACAGGTTAGCCCAGCCTAATGGAGACCTGCTAATGGCTCCTATCAACGGCAAATTCCTGAAGAGGTACTATGCTTAAACCTCCTCTGCTCAAGTAGAATAAGGTGATCTCATTCTGACAAAACTACTTCCAAAACGAAACTAGTTGGATCATATTCTGTCATGTCCATATGACCTCTAAATAGATATGCTCTGCTAAAACTTACCGAAAGTATATCATGTCCATACCACCTCTGATATCACTTTCACCCAAACCTGTCATTTATGTTCCGAAATGATGGGTCCACAAAGTCATATAAAAAAGCCTCTTTATTATTCCCAGAAAAGAGCAAGAGTACATTTGAAAAGCAAAAGCAAAAGTACATCAGGAAGGGGGAGATGTCAGGTCGTGAAGCTGCTACGCCAGTACGGCCATCCTCTCAGCCCCAAAATCCAAGACATCAGCGCAGACCCGCTCCAACCGTGCCTCGTCATCTATCAAGAGGGACAATTCGGCTCTAGCCCGAAGGAGGCCGGCACGGGCGACTCCTGCACTCACCAAGTTCTGTTGTGCTACGACCAGTCGGCCATTCACCACATCTAGACCTTCCGACGAGTGAGAAGCCCACTCCTTAGCCTGAGCAAGCTTTGTCTCCAGTTTGCGGACTCTCGCTACATTGTCGTCATGCTCGGCCTGGCACTTCGCTTGAAGGGCGAGAGTCCCCTCCAAGACGACTTTTTCTTTATCCATCTCTTGCTGATTGGTCTCGATAAATTTATTCAGACCTTCCTTCTTTTCAACAAGATGCGCAGTCAAGGAGTCGTATCTGGCCTGGACCAGAGCTTCAATATTGCCTCGAGCTAGCTGCAGGTATTCGTTAATGGGTTGCTCCAAACCATTAACCATCGCCTCCAGCGCGTCAGCTACCCCGGCGTCACCAAATTCCCTGATCGCCTCTATAGAGAACCGAGATGACCTCTTCAGCGACGCAAAGTCCAGCTTCTTTGCCAACACTATTGACATTAGCGTTCTCAAAGTGGTGTAGAAGATACCGGTGTACTGCTCGATCAGCGCAACTAGGTCCGCATGAACGCGGGGAGTGTCCGCGATCGTGGCAACTTCCCCTCCAGGAATAACCACAGACGATGTCGCCACGGCCGTCACCTCAACAGGTGGTGTAACGAAAGAAGAATCGCCAACACCGGACGAAGATACCAGCATACTCAAAGGAGGCATTGTCGCAATAACAGGCTCGTCCTCCTCTTGAGATATCGGAACCTCGTCGACAGGCGAGCCAGCACCCGAAGATGCTTCCTGTTCAGAATCGGCCATATCCGTGTCGCCGCCAGAGCCGAAGGGCGCACCTACACTTCCCTATCCGAAGAGGTCTTCCCCTGAAAGGAGGACAAAAGGAAGTTAATGTCAGCACAATGTTAACTTTCCTAAAAAGAAAGGACGTGAAGACAACATTTACCCGTGGCCGACGGCATATATGCCGCATCCGCAGCCTGTACAGCTAAATCATTTCTTAATGATGCTAGGCAAGCTGTCATACCTGGGGAAGGGGGTCTGCTAACAGAAGCTGACAGATAGTCTTCCAAGTCCTCCCCAAAATCCAACCGAGGCTCATCGGCTGGAATCACGCTAGGTGCGCTCGCAGGCACGGCAGAAGTCCCTCCCGACGCTGATCCGGCTAGAGGTATGTAGAACTTTATTATACTCAGCCCCGAAGGAGACCTCGCTCCATTACCTGAAGCAATAGCAGCGACACCAGTGTCCAGCTGAGATTCTCCGACTCCACCAGTCGAAACTGTAGAAGGTCCCTCTCTAAAAGGCGAGGAACCTCTAATCAAAGAACCATCCCTAACACAGGAAGATGCAAGCTCACCTCGAGGAGCATCAATGCCAGGAATCCGGAGAGAACGATTTACCGTCTTCTTCTTCCTCTTGTGAGGGGAAGCTTCCTTGGGAGCAGGAGCCCTTTGCTTCCCAGAAACTACCAAAGCCCCTGCAGGCGGAGGTACTTCACCCCTAAGGACCGACACCAGAGGCTCATCCGGAGTAACGGACTCCTCACCCTTGTCGGAAGAAACCGAGGGGACTTTAACTCTTCCCCCAGGCTTGGAAGAGGGCACCCTAAAGCTTCCATGCATATCAAAATCGCGATGGAAGGTGTTCATTGCCACATAGAACTGGGCATACAAATGCAGGATGTGCAGCTCCGTGGAGAGTGTAATGACGGGCACAATAAAAATTGCCCCAGTACAGCCCATGATAAAATATCACCATCCCTGTGCTCCATCAATGAGTCCACCTCTGGACCTGAAGCTGGTGACGGCGTTGCCCACGTGCAACTGGTCATACCCAAACTGTCGGGCAAACCGACTGGGCAAGTAGGGCTCCAAGAAGCAATAATCTTCGCTTCTGTACAACAGATGGGATAGTCTGATACAGACCAACCAATTAAAAGCTTCGGGAGAAAGAGTGGTCTTCTCTCTACCCGAATCCTCGAGCCTAATCCCCGACTGATTGCGATATACAGGAGGGACGATGCAGAAAAGCTTCCAATTATGACTGAAGCCTAGCGCCCGCCGACATTCTATAACTTCACGTTCTAGGAAGACTTTCGATAGTTCAACAAGAAACTACTCCCCGAACTACTGCCGAAACCGGGAGACATCACCCGGGGGTTATGGAGAATTAACCACCCCATCAAATACAAGTATGGTAATTCTATCCTGGGAAAGCTATCACGTCAAATTTTATCGACGAGCAGCCCGTCAGTCATGGCCCTCAAGCCAGCTTATATACGGCACACCATGGCAGGGAGCAAGCCTAGTCTTGCCCCGAACACCAGACGCACCGTAGGCCAGAGCGTGTTGCAGTGAATACGGTCAACAGATGCGATGCCAGGTACTACTACTCGGCGCAGCCATATAGAGAGGAAGCCAGCCAGTTGAGCCTCCCTGGACAGAGGCCTGCGACAGCGCCTCAAATAGCTATAGGCCTTAGTGCCTTCAGGATACTTTCCCGTCCCTTCGTTGAGGAATCGGTCTGGAGCACCAACATCCACTATGAGATCGTCAACTACCTGAGCATTAAGCGCACTCAGGGGATTCACAGGCAGATCCTTGCCCTCCAATACCTTCTCCGGCTTGGCAATCCTGGACCGGTGAAAGAAGAGGTAGGACGTCCATTTGCTGATGTGAGCCAAATCTGAGGGCTCATCATAAAAAGTGGTGCAGGCGAGGTAGTGGCACATCAGCTCCTGATAGACCTCCACTACCCGAGGGTCTGAACCCCCCAGCTCCCGGTTCGTAGGAACATACTCTTCGTATGGAGTGTCCCCCATTGGCAGTCTTGAGAGCTCTGCCATCTCATGAAGGGCCAATCCCAACTCCCCCAGTGGAGTGGCGAAGGTCCCGGTAAGCGAAATATATCGCTCCATCAGTGCCAGAAATAGGTTAGGGTTAGGAGGTAACCCAACATTGGTAGCACTCACAGCTGTAAACAGACCGATGTTCTCCAACTCGGTCTGAAAATGCTTCAGGGCCCAATCAACTAAGCGAGCCCATCGAAGGTTTGAAGGGGTGATCCACCCGCCACACCGAGGGTTCACCTTAGGGTATACTCCCCCACGCCCCATAAAATTATTACAGAAAGTCGGTAACTGGACCGGCTGGATCACCAAACTGTCTTCACTCGGGATACTGCCCGGGTACAGCCCCCTGAACAGCATCACAGAGCCAGAAGGGCGGCTGACAAACGACCCCTGGTCAGCTCCTCTCAGATGAAAGATCTTCCCTGGCTTGCCGTAAAGATCGGGGGTCAACGTCCACGACATCTTCCTGGGATGCGTAGCATGAAAGAAGGCCGAGATGGGGTAGTCTCTCGGCATATTGGGCAGATACAAGACCAAATCCACGGCAGGGAAAACCCAGAGTTCTCTCTTAGGCTTTTTCTGGGACTGCTTATCAATCATGTCCCCGAAGAGGAAAGCCGGCTTCAGGTATTGCTCCCCGTCTACGTACGTTAGGGGCTCCCCGTTGATCATGCTCAGCAGCATTCGCTCGCCCTGAGCCGATATCAGAATTGCCCTTCCTTCGGGATATTAGGGCCCGGAGATAGGAAATGTCATGTGCGACAGATCCTCCAGATAGTTGGAGTGCAGCATCCCGGCGGCAGAGCCCATCACTTTAGCTAGCGGAGACTCATGCAAGTTAACTGTGAAAGTACAAAAAATACAAGTCAGTTCCTAAACTAGACGTTTCGGGACTTGCAGCATCCAATCAACAGTCCGTGCTCTACGCCAAAACTGTGAAACTTGAACCTTTACGCTGGAATCCATTTCCTTAAACATAAAATTCAAGATTGGCAGTATACGGTCTGTGTTTTATGCCAGATTGATTAAATTGAGTTATTACGCCAGGATTTCCATCCACGAGTATAAAACTTAAATTTTAATGGTATACACCCAGTTTTTGGCGGTCAAAGCTTTTACGCTCGACTGCAGAAAAAATAGAGTTTTTACGCTGACACATTAGGAATGTGGGCGTAAAAAGATGAAACGTCTCCATGCATCATCTACCTCAAAGAGGCTATCAGCACAGAAGATGACCTAGCGCGGTCACGTTCAACGTGTGCGAAGGATTTTCAGTCATTCTCTTTTTTCCAAGAGCTCTACCTTCCAGGCCGGGTGCACTACTCGTCGGCGGGATGCTCCGCTCAGAATAAAGTTCGCCTTGTCCAACCAGAGACGCTCTCGCTTGGGGCGAGGAACGAGAAAAAGAATCAATCTTCTTTCCATTATCGGAGGAAGTTTGTTTCGAAGCCATTGCTGGAAACTTTGAAGACTCAAAGAAGAAACGAAGAAGAACTCGAACAGTCGAAAGATTTCTCTCGCAGAAGACGGATGGAAAGTTTTTCCCCTCAGAAACTTGGGATATATATAGAGTTCGGATGGACTCCTCGGACCCCGAACCAAATCTCCTAATTAATATTCGATTATGATTGGGTCCCACGTCAGCCTATTAATTCAGAGAAGGCGGACAGTCGGCAAATTTGAAAAGTTTTTTGCGCAAAGCAGGTTCGTAGTGTCTACGCTAAGGAGCTTCCTACGTTCAACAGCTACAGATCTACGGTTTTACGCTCATAAGCTATAAGTCTATGGTTTTACGCCCGGATGCCTTTGTGCTCGGTAGCTTTTATGCTCGAGAGGCTACAAACCTACGACTTCACGCTCAGCAGATACCAAATCGATGATTTCACGCTCGGTAGCGCATAGTTTACGCTCGGAGGCGACGGATCCACGACTTCACGCTCAGAAAAATTTTCTTTTCAGAAGCAACAAATCTACAGTTCTACGCTAAAGAGCTTTCTACGCTCGACAGCTACGAATCTACGACTTTTCGTTCGACAGCTACAAGTCGGGTTTTACGCCCGGATGCCTTTGTGCTCGGTAGCTTTTATGCTCGAGAGGCTACAAACCTAGGACTTCACGCTCAGGAACTACAAGTCTATGATTTTACGCTCGATAGTGTTTAGTTTACGCTGAGAGGCTGCCAACTTATGATTTTGCGCTCCATGACTTTCCGCACATCTGAAAGATATGCAGGCCAGAGTACGCGTACATCTGAACGATCCTCAAGGCGGTCAATTACAGGAGTTCACACAGAAGATACTCCTTCTTGACCTCAAGATATCCCAAGTACCCGAAGCATACAGAGTTTAAACATTGAAAAATTACTCTTCTTCATGGGTCGATTCGAAGTTCATCCAGACTCCAGTCTGAATATTTTATCTACCAAGATGGCAAATCAGTTTGACAGCCATTTCTCGCCTTGTTCCAAAGGGATTTTCGAGAAATCATTCTTGAAGATGATGTCTGAACAAAGAAATTCTGTTCATCAGAAGTAACAGTTCAGGATTCTATGCGGTTCCTCACTCCTAAATAGCAGGACAGTTTGAACACTCGAATGCTAAAGCGGCTTTCTACGCATCCCTAGTTATGCGTAAAAGACAGGACAGGACCTAATACTCTTTCTAAACAGAGTCGACGTAAAGAATCAGATGTGTCGAAGCTACACATATTCAGACTTCACAGCAAAGTATGGCAAGATGATCATATGAAGAAGAAAGACAATTTTATTAAAAATTAAAGTCATGATTACATATGAGGGAAATCCAATCTACAAGGATTTTTCTTCATTTTTATGATTACATATAAGGGAAACCCCGTCTACAAAGGGCTTCCTCATCATCGTCTGAAGATCACACCGAGAAGCTGTTCTGACAGGTTCTCACATTGGTGAAGGTCTTCCTCTTCTTCCAAGACGGTTCGTCGACATCCACAGTCGATAAACAAGAAGATGATCAGGGGCAGAAGGATACAAAAATGGGCATAGACCCATCCTCCAACAGAAGGAAAGCAGGGTAAATCTGCTTTCCTATAGACCACCGCCATTCAAGCCGGGACAGAGCTAATCTGTCTGCCTCTCGTCCTCGGAGGTAACGGAAGAAGGTGCCACTTGCAAGCAGCGTGGTGAAATACGATTCTTCGTCTCTTCCGAAGAACCACCATACAAAGTTGCTGATTATCCCGAGCAAAGGAGGCTATGATATCCTTCTATGATCCATCGTTGCAGAGGACATTTGCTCGAAGATGTCGTCTTTTTCGGCTCCTTACATGCTGGAAGAGCATGATCTCCTTCTTCCTCAAGTCGACCCGACGAATTACGGCCATCATCTCTGTATGGTGAAGGAAGTGTGGGAAGAACAGGAGAACTCCTCAGCCTTTTTATAGGCGAGAGAGAGCACCGATCCCCAATGAATCCGCCATAAAGTCAGCCTCGATCGTTTCAAAACTCCATTCAGAAATGTTTTGAGTTACGAGGAGCAGTTCATGCTTCATTCAAAGTATTTTAAATTACGAGGAATTTAAAAGCTTTGAAGGGGGTCTTGTAGAAGCATAAAAAATACGCTGGAAGCTCTACGCAGCATATTGATGCAAAGCAGCGTAAACAGAGGACTTAAGAGCCTTCAAACGTGCAAACAGAGCTTCTCCGCCAAAGTACAGTGAGAAATACAGGCTCAAGGACCATCCGCGTAGGGCAGTACGTCCAGGCTACTTCAGCGTAAACATGGTGCTTCATCGCCTTTATGGCGTAAAACTCATCCTCTTTTCATACAGCATTGAAGTGTACGAGGGACGCTTCGTATTCTCCGAAGTAAACCTGTCAGAGCCTGCAATGAACCTGTCAGATCCTACAATGAACCTGTCAGATCATGCAATGAACCTGTCAGATCCTGCAATGAACCTGACGTCTCGACTTCTGACAAAGGGATACTGCTCGACTACCCAGGCGACGGCTATAATGATGGCACGGCACTGCAACACAGGCTATCGTTTACTGCCATTTCTCTTGCGTAAACTGCTTTTACGTACACAGAGGAATACGCTGCCTAGTTTACAGAGGCAGATGAGAGCTCCTTACGCTCCGCAGAAGACAAACTGCCTGCCACGTCAAAAGCTGCACCTCGTACGAGATTTGAGGCACGTCTCTGCATTTTTATGCACAGAGCGGTGACAGGTTCTCGAGGCACGTCTCTGCATTTGAAGTGCCAAAAACTGACAGATGCCCGAGGCACGTCTCTGCACCATGCGCAGGCCAAGTGACAGACCTTCAAAATACGCCTCTGCGTTTAATGCACCGGATGAGGGCAAATCTCCACAATTAATGCTGGGGATTTGATTATATCTCCAAAAGCCGTAATTCCAGCTAAAACGTCAACATCATCACTCTGGCACGGTACGCAGCGGCTTCTACGCCCATTCAGCTTCGGTGCCTACTCGGCTTCTACGCCTATTCAGCTTCGGTGCATGCTCGGCTTCTACGCCTATTCAGCTTCGGTGTCTGCTCGGCTTCTATGCCTACTCGGCCTCTATGACCACTCGGTTTCTATGCCCACTCGGCCTCTATGACCACTCGGCTTCTACGCCCACTCGGCCTCTATGACCACTCGGCTTCTACGCCTATTCGGCTTCTATGCCAGTTTGATAACTATTTGGCTTCTATGCCATGGTGATAGACATTGGCTTCTATGCCAACCTCTTCTACACGATGGATACCTACCTACGTGGCTTCTACGCCATGATCTTTGTAGCGATTATACGCATTTTATCCCTTAGTTTGACCCGCGTCACACGCTCATTCAAAGGATCATCTATACGCAGGCATTGGTTATTTTAACCGTTGTGTAAAAGGGTGCTGTACTTTCCACTACTCGATTTTTACACTGATTGAGTGGTCACTGTCACTATAACTCTATAAATAGAGTCCTCTATCAACAGAGGACAAGGTCTAAGAATTGAAGGTCGGAGGATTGAAGGTCGGAGGATTGAAGGTCGAAGAATTGAAGGTCAAAAAATTGAAGGTCGAACGATCAGAGATAGGTCGACAAATTAGAGAAAAAAAGAAGAGAGAGAGAGAGAGAGAGAAGAGTCCAGAGCTCAGGCAAAGAGAAGGGATCAACGACTTTGGCATCGGATATCCACCCTCTTCAGCAACCTTCGAAGTTGCTACCTGTCTTCCACGGCACTTCTTCAACATCGTGTGGTCCAAGGGCTAAAGTGATCGACTGCAGATCAGACACCTATAGCAATATTTACCCAGATTAAATAAATTATACTTAGACATCCACGTATAGGATCAAATTTATACAATCTTGTTTGTAAACATAAAAGAAGGGCGGGTCTTCATACAAGACCTCATTTTTCGCATTCATCAAATCTTTTCTCATTTATATTATCCTAAACAAGATGGTGACTCTGCTGGGGAAATCTTTCTCTTCTGATGAGGAAGCTATTGCTCGACATGATGTGGTATCCGTGGGAGCCGTAAAAAAGACACTGGTCGTCCAGTTCGACCAGTCTGCCTACGAAGATATGCTCCGAACAAGGGGCAGCTCTCACTCTCTCTCTGTCCAAAACAACAGGAAGTTGCGTAAGGTCTGGATGCCCAAGACATCCTCTACCATTCCTGTGGACTCTCTGCTCTCTCCGACCAATGAGGTTGTAGCATTGCTCCCTCTGTGCCTTGCGCGTAAAATTTAGTCACCTGTCTCTGACAGAACCGACAAAACTTCTGGCAATACCTCAGCGCTAACCCAGAAGTATACTCCGCGCTCTGCGCATAAAATTTAGTCTCCCATCCCTGGCGGAATAAACAAAACTTCTGGCAGTGCCTCAGCGCTAACCCAGAAGTATACTCCGCGCTCTGCGCGTGAAATTCAGTCTCCCATCCCTGGCGGAATAGACAAAGCTTCTGATAAAGCCTCAGCGCCAAATCAGAAGTACAAGACACGCTCCGCGCGTAAAATAATATCTGACCTCTACAGAGAACCAGATGATCCCTGTGATCTCCGCAAGGGAAAGCGAGCGGCGACCTACTCAACTTCTCGGCCTTTACGCCAGCAAGAGAACAATCTGCACGACCTCCGAATTACACGAGATGCTGATGGTCGCCTGAGGACATCCTCAGCTTTACGCCAACCATAGCGAAGCTCCAAATTACGCCAGGCGAAGTCCCTAAGCATAAAGAAGGCTCCAGTTGCGGAAAGACACCCTCCTCGAGGATTATCCGCCACCCAGATGGCCAACCTATTGTATACGTGTGGCACAGGGAAGACTATGACTGCCATCATCCGCATGCCCACCAATGGGAACAGAAGGAACAAGCCATCATCTTCTTCTTCTGTAACTCCTCCTGACCTGCACAAGTATCTAATCCAGAAATATAAGGAGAGGGGATCTTCCAGCGTGGCTATTACGCCTCCTAGCGAGAACTATTGTAATAGTCACAGTATTGTAATTAATTATTGCTGTTCTAAAGCAAAACGGCCGGTTTTTGACCGGCTAAGCTACTCTCTATCTTTCCTAGAAGAAGAGACATGCGTACATCTGTGAACATGGCTTCACATATACCTGGAGGAAGCTCAGGCTCAAGACGTCCGTCCTCTAGAACGCCAAGCCGAAGGAAATTCAACATGCTCCTTAGGGACACCGAAGCCGGGGTGTTCCAGAACACTCGTTCAAGGTCCCGATATTTGGCTTCATGCTCTTCTTATTCCGATGCTGGGGGTCGTCAGTCTCTCAAATTAGATACTGAGAGTATAGAGTCAACTTCTGCAGCGACCTATACTCATCCTTCGATGACGCCCAGGGAGATGGGAGTTTATGCCATTGGAGATGAACACGAGGAAGCCTCGCCATTAGGGAACGCTGAGCAACGCATTAATACACTAGAGACATCTCTGAAGCAAATACAATCCATGATGGAGAACATGCACCAAATGATGCTAACTCAACAGGCGGCTGCTATGGCTCAAACGTCGGTCCCGCCTACTTAGATACGTGTGGGGGTGGACCTACCACCATCCAACACGATCCAAGAGCCTGCTCTAGATCAAGAGTCAGCTGGTCCTTCACTTCCTCACTCGGAGAATGTACTACCTCCTGCGGAAGTCACGATATAACCAACTCCGCACCATTCCATAGTCTCGCTACCAGCTGAAAATCTAATGCAAGCAGTACGAGAGTTGAAAGCCCAATTTGACGCCTTGAAGCACAAAGATCAGCTCAAGAAATTGGGAATCAACCAGCCATACCCAGCTATCTGGGAAGAGGTCCCTTTTTCTCCGAGGTACAAACCTCAAAACATGGCCCTGTTCGAGGGAAAAATCTCACCAAGTCAGTACATGAACTATTTCAGTATGATGACGGTGTTGCTACAAGGGAATGAAGCCCTCCTCACCCGGGTGTTAAAGGGCTGTCTCTCGGGAGTAGCTTACCAGTGGTACCGCAGCCTGGCGGACAACTGCATTACTTCTTTTGAAGACTTCAAGGCTTTATTCTTCACACGATTCTACGAGGGAGGAATGGATATGTCTATGTCCTCTCTCATCGAAGTCAAAGGCGTGTTACATACTGAAAAGAAAGA
Organism: Iris macrosiphon; assembly: GCA_036927795.1. Classification (NCBI taxonomy): domain Eukaryota; kingdom Viridiplantae; phylum Streptophyta; class Magnoliopsida; order Asparagales; family Iridaceae; genus Iris; species Iris macrosiphon. The sequence continues at coordinate 50,088,325 of JAYESA010000017.1, read as the reverse complement.
TCCAAGAACTGATCAATGCTAAAGCCATCACCCTGCGCAATAATGAAAAGACGGTCACAGCCAACATGATCTCTCTGCAATTTGGCAATCTGCCTCCCCAAGAAGTACCGGACGGTGTTATGCCTATTTCCCGGACAATGATGAACATCGTTAATCTCCCTCCGGCTAGGGATCAAAATCATGACCTGTTACCCCTAACTACCAGAGAGGCAAGATTATGTGGGTTCACCCAGACTTGGTGTCAGAGCTCAAAAAAGAGACTATTGCTACTAAAGCTAAGTCCAGGAAGAACTCCAAATGCAAGCCATGTCATATGGTTACAACTTCTTCGACATCAGACGAAGACGAGGTTTTGGCCACAGCAACCCATTCAGGGAAGGCTTACCTCAAGGACTACGGAGCAAGTCAGAAAGATGCACCTGCAGACGCTTCAACTACCAAGCCTTCGGAACCAGAGCCCACCGTACCAGAGGCCGGTCCTTCGAGACCGACTTCGGCGGACAAGGGGAAGCAAAAAGAAGTGCGCTTCGATAAACCTGTGAAAAACATTCAAAACAAAGGTTTAGAGAAGCCATACAACTTCGACATCTTGGTCCAACTGGCTAATACACCGGCCAGGTTGTCCATCTTCGAGCTACTCAGGCTCTCCCAAGACACTTGTCTAGCCCTGAGTGAGGCATTGATGCAGGCAGATACATACTTGACCCAACTCAAGTCCCCCGACGAAGAACCTACAGCATGTCCCCGATGCCACAGTGTGATGGAGGTGGTCCCAAACATCACTTTCACTCAAGACGACATGCTGTTAAAATATAACAGGCATGACAGACCCCTCTACCACACCGGGTACGTCGGTTCCATGGAGGTCGACCAGATTCACATAGATCCGGGATCCTCAATCAGCATCATTCCTCATAGTCTGCTCAGACCGCTGAGGATTCCTACCAGCGAACTGGCTTACACCACCACTACTATCGTGGGTTTCAACGTCGGAAGAAGTAAGCCGTTGGGAAAAATTCGCCTGAGGATCCAGATTGGCAACCTCAGATCGGTGGCTACATGCTACGTCATCGATTCAGAGGTGTCCTACAACATCCTGCTGGGAAGACCATGGATCCACGACCACAACATCGTTCCTTCAACTCTACATCAATGCTTCAAATATGTAGACGCCCAAGGGACAGTACAAACGGAGGTTGCTGACCTAAACCCGTTTAAAGGAGTAGATAGATTACCCAGACAGCGTTCTACCGTCGATTCTACGGCGTAGGCTGGGCGTTGTTTCCGACTTGTACCCTTACATCCGGGTGCGGGTCATGACAATAATGTATGGGATAAGAATATTATTTTATGTCAGCCTATCAGTCTTTTATTTATGCAAAGTTATGTAAGCCGTTCAGGCATTTCCATTTTGATGCTGAGAAATTTGTACTTCGTTGCAATGAATCAATAAAAGAATAATTTTCTTCTTATTAAAATATGTATTTTATAATCTACTCCTGTGTTATGGAACTGGTTACAAAAGATATTTGACACATGTGTACGTTCTTGCCTTGTACAAGTGCAAACCCAGACTTGTACGGCATCACGTCCAGCGAGGATGAACGGTTCTGCAAAATCGAATATGATGAGGAATCTGTTCTGCGAAATTGGGGCATGATAAGTTGGTATCAAAGCACGGTTAGAGTTCCTCGAATTTTAAACAAATTTGGTTTTTAAGTAGAATTTTCAAAAAATAATGATTTTCTCAGATGATTTACTTTTCGATAGTGCTGCATGAAATAGTATTCCATATAATAAACCCATAAATATTTTATGAGTGCTAATGGAAGTTATTTCTTTTTCAGATGACTAAGGGTGATAGCGCCAAGACGATATCGCCGTCTGATCCAATGGAAAAAGTAATAAAAATGTTAGAGGCGCAAAGAAAGCAGAGGGATACACATCATAAGATGATTGAGGTACAGCATCGTGAGCTTCAAGCGCAGCTAACCAACTAGTTTCAAGCATAATTTGATGCACAACAGCAGTAAGTTGACAACTTATCTCAACTGGTGGCTATATTAACTGAGAATAACAATGAGACCGTAGTGGCTGCCACAAAAAAGACAGTGGTAGTAGAAGCATAGAAGATGAAACAACCTCCAAGAAGGTGAACGATATTCAAGTTTTCTGAATTCAAAAGCTACAATGCGTCTGAGTTCAATGTCAAGGCAGAACCAGGGGAAGTAATGGGCTTCTTAAAGACTTTAGAGGGCATCTTCTGTATGTTGAATGTGCAAGGCACCAAAAGAGTGGATTGTACGGCTGTGCAGCTATGTCTCAAAGCATAATACTGGTGGGAGTCCAAGAGACAAGCATTATATGGTGCCAACCAAGAAGCCAAAGTCTCCTGGGAGACATTTAAACAGGCATTCATTGCACAGTTTATTCCACCAACTGTCCGTCATAGGAAAGAAAAATAGTTCATAGTACTCGAACAGGGTAATGTCCGTCAGCGACTATGAAGCAAAGTTCTTAAAGCGATCCAATTTTGACGACTATATGATACCGAATGATGAGGCAAAGCGACTGCGATTCATTGAAGGTCTGAATGAGGGCTTACAATATGATATTATGAACCAAAAGTATGCGATATACCGGGAAGCCTATGAAACGGCTCTCAAAATAAAAAAAATTCATCCTCGAGGGGCGACACAACACAACCGTGGGAACAGCTACAAACGACCCATGGCAGCAAACGGGTCTGATGCTTCCAAGTGTCAAAACACAAATAACAACAGGGGACCCTATCAGCAATCGTACTGTAACAGATGTAAGAGGATTGGACATCGTTAAGATGTGTCGGACTGGATATTTTAAGTGTGGCAGTTTGGATCACAAGGCTGCGTGGTGCAATAGTATGGGAAGAAATCAAAATTATGATCAAAATCGCACTCAAAATCGTGATCAATATTATAATCACAGTCATGGACAAGCGCCACAATCTCCACAGGCAGGAGGTGCAAATGCTCAGAATCCACGACCAGGAGATCAAGATAGAGTGTTTGTACTAACTCAAGAAGAAGTTCTTGCCTCAAACACTGTCATAACAGGTATATTGCCTTACAGAGAAATACTTGCTCGTATACTATTTGACTATGGTTCTATACATAGCTTCATATAATCTACATTTACTAATGAACATAAAATTTGTAAGACACCATTAGACTTGACGAACATATGATTGAGGATATTATATGTGAATATTATGCGTATTTAGGTGTGACAACTAAATTTGGTTTATCCAATTATGTCTATGATTACATGGTTGGTATGGTCGAGGATGAACATTATATATATATATGTATATAACAAATCACACTTGATGAATATTAGTGGTTGAGGATATTATTTAAGCACGTTATGCGATTGGGTGATTTCGTATTTAATGCAATATTTCTCTAGTCAACTTGGGTCAACCCTCTAGTTAGTACCTTAGACGTGAGTTATGTAACTAAGACAAAAACCTATGCTAGTTTATGATATCATCTCTTATTTTAGATAGTTTCGAACTAGATTATTAATTATTTTATATATCATCTCTAGGTACTTTAGGATCCTCGGACTTGGACGTTGTACCAGAGCTCCCCTTCAACATCCTGATCCAGGCAAGTGTACCTTGTCATTCTGTATTTTAGTTCCAGATTTACTATTTATTTCATGTATACATTATGTACGCTTTGGATCGAAATCGTTACTTAGCGTCCAGGTCATATCGGGGTACGGACGTTCATCGGTAACGTCTAGTATTAATTATTAGATATTTTTTGATACCTTGATGTACCTACTGGGTTACATCGGAACCCTAGGACACAATCAGACATTGTCATCGTGCCAGACTTCTTATATCCTTATAGTGTCAGCATGACCAGAATCTGTGATGACTAAAGGATCATGATTGGTGCTAGATACTTCAGTATAACGAGACTGTTAGATAGAGGTTCAGGCTCAGTGACCAGCAGATGTGTCTCGTTGACCGCATTGGGAATTGGGAGGGGAAGACAGTTACTAGACTCTTGGGCTACTTCGTATATGCTATATATATATATATATATATATATATATATATATATATATATATATATAGAGAGAGAGAGAGAGAGAGAGAGAGATCCTATATTCGGAGTCGTAGTATTACCTGTGTAACACTGTGCTCAGAGCTATAGTACGCTCTATGTGTCTTTGTGCCTCGGAGCAACGGATTTATATTTGGAAAGCCCGCGTATCGAACATTGTCTTCAAGTTGTGTCTCACTTAGGTGGTTATTCTAGATCACACCGGCGTATCATATATTTCCCTTCTGTTTTACTATGGCATACTATTTTTATACCTTATTACGTCCCTCTGATGACCTGGTTCCCTTTATGCACATTAGTAGACTTGTTTTCTCTATGTGTTTTATATTCTTATATCTGTGGATGAGATTAGTTACATTGCTTATGGTTCAAATATTGGATTTTATTATTGTACTTTATATATTAGGTGCACTCTGTCGGGTCTATTAGATTGGGATGCCCGTTGAAGTGTACCCGCTGGCCAATGCCACGTGGCTTAGTTTCTTATATTTGGAACTGGGACATAAAAATTATTGACACCTTCCAAGATACTCGATCGATATCAAAAGCTCCATATCTGATAACTCCTGTCGAATTAAAGGAACACAACTACAAGGGTTACTAGATCGGGGCTACATTCGTCCCAATGTTTTACCTTGGGAGCCCCAATGATGTTTGTGAAGAAGAAAGACGGTACAATGTGTCTTTGCATAGATTATCTTGAATTAAATAAAGCGACAGTCTAGAACAAGTATCTGTTGCCAAAAATTGGTGATTTCTTTGATCGACTTTAGGGTGCAACAGTATTTTCAAAGATTGATCTTCGTTCAGGGTATCACCAGTTGAAGATCAAACCAGAGGATATTCTAAAGTCGGTATTTTGTAAAAGATATGGATACTACGAGTTTTTGGTTATGCCTTTTGGTTTGACCAATGCTCCAGCGGCTTTCATGGATATGATGAATTGAGTATTCTGACCCTTCTTACACAAGTTCATCATCGTATTCATCGATGATATCTTAATCTACTCGAGAGACAGAGAAACTCACGTTGAACATTTAAGACCGTACTACAGACACTTCGTGAACATAAGTTATATGCAAAGTTAAGCAAGTGTGAGTTCTGGATGAGTAGTGTGGCTTTTTTTGGGCATGTTATTTCAGTAAATGGTGTATCAGTTGACCCGAAGAAGATAGAGGCAGTGGTGGACTAGAAATAATTTACATCGGCTAGTGAGATCAAAAGTTTTCTCGGCTTGGCTGGCTACTATCGAAGATTCGTAAAGAACTTCATGAAGATTGCGTTGCCTATGACTTGTCTCACCCAAAAGGGAGTAGTATTCAAATGGACAGATGAATGTGAGAGCAGTTTTCAGGAACTGAAGCAGTGGCTCATCTCGGCTCCAATTATTACTCTTCCAGATGGACCTGGGGGATTTCAAATCTAAAGTGATACATCTTGGCTCGGATTGGGATGTGTTCTTACGCAATATGAGAAAGTAATTGCCTATGCCTCAAGACAACTGAAATAACATATAAAAAAATTACCCGAGGCATGATTTGGAACTTGTGGCAATTATGTTTGCATTAAAATTGTGGTGACACTATCTCTATGGAGTGTCCTGTGAGATCTTCACGGATCATAAAAGCCTTAAGTACATATTCACGCAAAAGGAATTAAACTTGAGGCAAGGACGATGGCTGGAACTGATAAAATATTATGACTTGATGAATGCTTATATGCCGGGAAAAGCAAACATTGTGGAAGATGCATTGAGTCAAAAATTTGTCGGATCATTATCTGTGTCAAGTAGGTTACTTTGAGAGTTGGAAAAAATGGGCATCGAATACAAAGTTCGTACACCGGGAGCGCAGCTGACTCAATTGCAGTTAGAACCAAACTTACTTGAAAAAATCAAATCCGCGCAAAAGAATGACCTATTCCTGCACAAATTACGCGAGTTGATTTCATCCGAAAGGCAACCGATTTTGTGGAACACGAGAATGGTACATTGTGGCTTAAGGGCAGATTATGTGTACCTAAGGATGATGAACTCAGGAAGAAAATACTGATTGAGATTTATTATGCTAAGTACAGCTTGTATCCCAGAAGCACCAAAATGTACAAGGATCTGCGCACAATATTTTAGTAGCATGGTTTGAAGAAGAATATAGCATTGTTCATATCACGATGTCTAGATTGTCTACGAGTGAAGGCAGAACACCAGCGACCTGACAGAGAGTTGCAGAACCTCGATATTCCAACATGGAAGTGGAACGACATCTCAATGGATTTCATACTGGGCTTACCAAGAATGGCAAAGAAAAATAATATGATTTGGGTCATCGTGGATAGACTGACCAAGTTGGCTAATTTTATAACAATCAAAAATGCATGGAGCACTGACTGTTTGGCTCAAATTTACTTAGATCAGATTGTTTGGTTACATGGAGTGCCAGTTTCAATTATGTCAGATAGGGATGGACGATTCTTGTATCGATTCTGGAAAAGCCTCCAGGCGGCAATGGGTACAAAGTTGCATTTCAGCTCAGCGTACCATCTGCAGACTGATAGACAGGCCGAGAGTAAACCAAATCCTAGAAGATATTTTGTGACTGTGAGAGCTAGATTTGAAAGCAAGTTGGGATACCTATCTATCGTTCGCAGAGTTTGCTTATAAGAACAGTTATCAGGCGAGTATTCAGATAGCCCCGTATGAAGCACTATATGGACGCAAGTGTCGATCACCGATATGTTGGGATGGAGTCGGTGAACGACAAGTACTCGGACCAGAACTTATTGAACAAGCCATCCAGAAAGTTTGCATTGTGCGAGAAAATCTTCGAGTTGCTCAAAGTCGTCAGAAAAGCTACACATATGTACATAGGCGACCTTTAAAATTCATGGAGGATGATCATGTGTTCCTAAAGGTAACACCTATGCAAGGTATGATGTGGTTCAACGTCAAAGGGAAGCTAAGTCCACGGTTTGTCGGACCTTTTAAGATTTTAGATAGGGTGGCACCAGTGGCTTATCGACTTGAACTACCTCCTGCTTTCGTGGAAGTGCACGATATCTTCCATGTTTCCTAACTAAGAAGATACGTGCATGACCCGAGTCATGTAGTGAACTTCGATCAGCTTGAGCTGAGTGCCGACCTATCTTACCCCGAATAACCTATCCAAATCCTCGACAGGAAAGAGAAGACCCTACGGAATCGATCAGTGACTTTGGTTAGTGTGTTGTGGCAGAATCATGCAGTTGTGGAATCGACATAGGAGCTCGAGGAAGAGATGCGGATGTAGTACCCTTCCTTATTCGATAACCTAGAGGTAGAATCTTTATTTTTAACTTTTGAGAATGAAACTTTTTCTTAGTGGTATATTATGTAGTGTCCCACTCCTAGCGGTGCACTATATAAGTCTTGTAGCTTGATTGAATCTGTCAAAATTGAGTATGGGAAAACTTTACGATAGAATCGATCATGGACAATGTAATAAATCTTTTGAATTGATGGACTGGCTTCTGTTGGAATGAGTCTAATAGCTTTCATGGGATTTTTGGTTGGCTTTCTTGGATTTTCGTTGCTTAGTTTTGATGAATGTATTTTCATGATTGGTTTTTAATCGATTGCATGCATTCATTCTAGAGAACTCTGAGAGAAATAAAGACGTTAGTCTAACCAAATGTTGGTACCAATGCAGATAGATGCGTGACCGGAGCCTGAGCGAACAAGCAACTTTTTTCTCTCGATATTCTTTATCTGGTGAGCGGTTCTGTCCTTTTTTTCTCTACTTCTTTATGCCAATAATCAATAATATTCTATTATAACCTTGCTCAGTCTAATAATCGATAAAGCCACTAATGCCACAAGTTTTATACCACTATTATAAATTAATAAAATTACATTAATAAGAGGAAAGGTAAATTATGTAACACAGGGAATGATATAATAATTGTGTCATGGTTTGGTGCCACGACTTAGTGGTAAATTAGAGTCTATGGACTACCAATCGAATCAAATGAATAAGTATGCTGAAATAAGAATGGGGAAATATGCATTGTTGCTCTGAGTATTTCAATACCTTACACTGCTATTTATGCTTATTATAGTCGAAGATGCATTGTATGGTCATGGACAACTTATGCACAAGGTAGTAAATTTTCTTGAATGAAACCTTGGGCATTGGGGACCGTTCGACCAGAGAAAAATAGTAGCACTTTCGAAGCATTGGGTATAAGCGAGACATTCTTTGAGGCTTGCTACCTGCTTTAAATGAGGCATCACACGTCCATTAAAGTCCTATGTGGCATGTCCATCGTGGTGCTACACCACAAATAACCCAGCGAGAATAAGTTGCATACTAATGATGTCTTATACATGGGCGGTAAGAACAATCCTCTAAATTATATGGGAATGGCCATTGGCCGGGGTAAGGATTCCATATGTGCAAAGCTTATATATATTTTACTGGATGAATTATTGCTTATAAACGTTCGCCTATTGTAATATTGCATTTATAATGTTGCCTATTAAACTGCTGCCTTAATTAAAAAGTGTTGGTTTAGGTGAGTGTGTAAACTCCCTCACCCAAAATAGGTATTTGTATATATTTTATATTATTATATTTATTATAGATGTTGAATTTATTTAGAGTATTATCTTAGTTAATTAGAAAATAATTTTTTTAGTATATTTACTTATATAAATATTTATTTAGAATTATTTTTAGGCTATTTTAGATTATTGGGATTTTTCCATAATTTTTAGTTAATTAAAAACTAGTAACACTAATTTTTGAGGACTTTAAAGAATTTATTTTATGTTCAAACTTATTTAAAAATATCCCAAAATTTTATTTTAGGTTCTAAATAATAAAATATATTTTTTAGAATTTTTTGGGAATTTTTTTATTATTTTTAGCATTTATTTTGAGTTAATTATGAAAAACTGAATTAAAAACTAATTTCAGAAAAAGAAAACCCAAAAAGTAATTAATTCTGCCCAGTCAGCAAACAGGGGGCCCACCTGTCAGCCTCCAGCAGTGAACAGTGTCGGGCCCGCCTGTCAGTGACCGCTGAGTGGGTGCGAGCCGAGCCGAGCCGACCTCGAGCCGAGCCGAGACCGAGTTCGACTCGGACTCAGCTGAGCCGAGCCGCATCGAACTGCGACCGTTCGATCTGGGCGGGGCTGCACAGATGGCTGCCACATGGTGCGCTGTGAGCCGTGGCTGCACTTTCTCTCTCCTATATATATATATATATATATATATATATAATAGTTTAGATATTAATTTCTAGGGTTTTTCTTCAGCCGATTTTTGGAGAATTGTCATCTAGGGTTCCTTCATTTTCCAGAAGCCATTGCGCATAGCTCCGGACTCCAAACGAGGCCTAGTTTTTTTTTGTTAGAACGATAATGAGGTTAGATTTCTGATTATATAAATTTCTTTTCTAAATTATTAGTATTAAATTCTTGAAAATTCGTAGAGCACAGTATGTCCGAAAATAGACGTATTTCGATATTTTTGCAATTTCGGGAGAACCCGAAACCAGAATCATGAACCGTTTAAAGTTTCGGAAAGCTAATGTCGAGATCATCGACATATATTTTTCCCAGAATTTAATTCAAAGTATTTACATACTGTTAATTCTGTAGAACTTCTAGGTTAGAATTTAACCATCGGTGCACAATACAAAATTTGTATGTGCCATATTTCCCAAACGAATTTGAATTCGGACGAGCCGTAAATTCCAGCATGTTTTTGACGCTGAAATCTACAGGAAATCATGCATGAAAATTGAGTTTGTGTCAGTTGACTTTTTGGTCAACAGATCGCCTCGATTTGCGTGCCATGAGTCTCAAGTTGATAAAATTTAGTTTCTTTGGACAAAATTTAGGAATTAACATAAAAATCAGAATAATAAGATTAAAATAGAATTTTAGAGTAATTATTCCAGAATTAAATAAATTAAAATAAATTATCTTTTGACGTGATAAATTTGTAATACATAGGCTATTTGGACTGTGACTTGGACTCTGATTCATACCAGCAGCAGGACCCCAGGCAAGATACCTTACCAAATTATTTACAGTACTTTGTATGCTATTTATATTTCTTTTTATTTATTTCATTTCTGTATAGTTCTTGCATGTGTAGTTTTTCTCCAGTCATTACTATGTATTAGATATGTTGACACACACATGGCACCTAGTATCATGGGAGGACAATCATTAGGCGTATGGGCTTTTAACCACTCTGGTAAACCGTAGTATATAGTTCGCACTACGGGCGTGTGTCGCGTTGGTCGCTACCCCAGAGGTATGTCGATTTCTGTAGAGTCGCGCTGGTCGCTACCCCAGAGGTATGTCGATTTCTGATGTTATAGACGGGTGTGTGAGTTATGAGGATTAGATCGAGTAGACTACCCTTGCCCATACGTCGAAAAGTTGTCCTCATTTGCATTCATATAGATTATCTTGTACAGCGTACTTATTTATTTTCAAATTATATGCATGTTTACTGTATTCAAGTTGGCTCATATTTTCTGTATCTTGTTACGTCCTTCTGAGGACCTGGTCCGCTGCCAGGTGTATCTGTTCTTGAGTATTTGCAGGAGCGCAGATTTGGATGGTTGTATATGCTTAGTGGATGTCTTCTCTTCGAGCCGTGATCGATAGCTGGTATACTTATATTGGGTTTGATTGTGTTGTACTTATATTGTATTTACCTTTCCTATTCGAGTTGGTAGTAGATTTGTTTCCATCCAACTATCATCCTAGATACTTCTTATTGAGATCTAGTTTCATCGATACTGTTTATTTATTTCTATATGATTTTGGTGGATGAGATTTAGATTTTATCCTGTGACTTGTATTACAGTTATACCACTTGTGGATTTGATATTCATATTACAACGTACGTATGGATTTGGTTTCCATATATTGGAGTTGCTGTCACTACCACATTCTGAAAACAGGGGTATTTTCGAATTTTTACAATATTTAAAATTATGTTATTTATAATTTATTAATTTCATGATAATGTATTTGATTTAAATAATTCGTGCGATGTGTAATTCAAAATATATAATTATATGCAGTGTTTATTATTTATGTTAGCTAGCAGACTAGACCTAGAAGCCAGTAGATGAGCACCTGTCGAAATTATGGAATTTTGAGGTTAATTGTTTTATTTAGAATTAATTTATTGGAGGTGAAATTAATTGCTGTATTTTATTTAATATTTTGCGCTTTGCCTTTGCTTCGATATTTGGAGCACTATCCTGACTTTTGTCTTCCAACAAATTTCACAATCTTGTCCTAGACATGCCCGCCTTCCATTCTACTATTTTTGCAACTCATAATTGTGCTCTCTGTACATTGTTTCTAGCCGCACAAAAATCGTCGCGGACGTTTATTTTAAAATTCCTATTTTGTATCGTTGTGCGTTCCAATCGAAAATTGGAGGCCATCTTGACCTATTTTTCGTGCGGCCCAAATTAGGGTAATATTCTATTCTGAGTCTTCTTCATTATTGGTATTGATGACTTGATCTGATTTTGACCCCAAGTACTCCTAATTAATTGTTAAACACAACTTGCATTTATTTCTATTTAATTTGAGGATACCATTTAATCTGATCCTGAAATTCCAAATTAATTCCAGTGCCCTGCAAATTCAGCCCATACCCATCTTACAGTGCCCTTGACCCTACAAAACATTGGACCCCGAATCGCCCGCCCAATTTTCGTTATTTCATGTGGTTGTGCAATTTCCCAAATTTAAGGGGGTTAAATTGCAAATTGGCATTTTGTGCCAACACCCAATTATTTTTAAACCAATGAGGGAGCCTATTAATTTTTAATTAAAAACCCTCATCCCTATATGAATTATTTCCTCATGTTCAATCCTAGCCACCCATTCCAAGGATGCATCCTCACCCTCCATCAAACACCCTCTCTCCTATATAATATCATGTCCCATCCTAAACCCGAATCCCAAGAAACCTAGATTTTCCCCCACCTCACAAGCCTCCTCCATCCTCACGTAGGAAACCAAAACTCCTTCTTTCTTTTCTTCCTTTCTTCTTCTATTTTCTTCTTCTTCCTCTCTCCTTCTTCTCTTTCTTTTATATTTTGAATTTGAATTCATTTTGGGGGGGGGGGAGGGGGGAACACTGTTCCCTGTGCACCGGCCATTCCTCCCCGGCCGATCCTGCTCCGGCGGCGACGTAACCCGCATCACCACCACCCCCGGCGGACGAGCCCGACCCGTCGTTCACCCTGTTCGGCTGCTCCCCACATCTCCTCCGGCATCCACAACTTCCCGAGCCCCGAGCTCCACCCGACTGTGCTCCGGCGGCCAACCCCCACCTTGCTGCTCCTCCCGCCGAGCACTGACGACGGCGCTCCACCTCTCCGGCCCGCTGGCAGCCTGCTCCCATTCCTCGCTGGCTGCAGCTCCGCTCTCCCCTACTGCCCACAACTCCGGCAGCATCAGCCGGTCGAGCACCCGCTCCCATCCCCCTCTGCGTCTCCGGCGGATCCCCGACTCCCTCCGACCCGCACTGCTCTCCGGCGATCAGCGCAACTCCGGCCCGGCGCTGTCCCTCTGCTCCGGCCGCTGCCGCTGCACAGTCCGGCGCTGACTGAACTCCGGCCGAGCCCCGCTTCCCATCTCCCTCCACATGTGCACATCAGCCCGTGCTCCTCCTCCTATCCCACCATCAACTCCCCGGCGGCCGTACTCCGGCGTCCGACGAGCCTCCCAAGCCCCCTTCAGTGAGTTCTCCTTCTTCATCTCCCTCTTCCTCTGCTTATATATATATATATATATATATATATGAATGTATATATTTATATACGTACGTATATACGTATATATAAATAGTATTATCTAATTAATGTTTCAAATACGTAAATTAGTATAGCATTTATTAATTAATATTTAAACACCTAATGTATAGTATAATTAATGTATGTATATATCTAATTAATATGTATGTTAGTGTGTATATATCTAATGTATATATATATTTAATGTGGATAAATGTACATGTATATATATACAATGTATGCAAGTATGTATTTGCGTAGGTATAAATGTGTAATTAGTATATGTATTTAATTTAATTGTATATATATAATTAATGTAAAGTATTTATATATTTAATTAATGTGAAATTAGCATATGTATATTATTTATTTAATTTATGTTTAATATGTATATATGTATAATATATAAATACATTGGTAATGCATGTTTTAAAAGAGTTATATTGGTATATATTCAAATAAACGTATTTTGGTGTATAGTACGTGTATTTCAATTAATATATATATATGTATTAGTATATAATTAAATTGTATAAAATTAAATTAGTGTATATAAATGTATAAGTATATATTTAATTTGTATATGTATATTATGCATTTTATATATATATACCTTGTATATTTTTGATATAATTAGTATATGTAGATGTATATATCTATTGTTTAATAATTAATTTTATGTAGGTATGTATGTAATTTTAATTATGCATATGCATGGGTATATTATTATTTTTATTAAATTGTATAATCCAGTACGTATTTAATTACTGTTTCAAAAATCATGAAAATGAATAGCATTTATTTAATTAATATTAAAATACATAATGTATAGTATATATATATTTTGTATTAGTATATAAATGTATTATTGAAATTCTATTGTATACTTAATATTGTAGATATATAATGTATGTATGTATGTATGTATATATTAACATGTAATTATGTAATTATGTAATTAAATTAATGTATACATGTATATGTATGGTATATATATATATACATTGGGTTATTTTTATAATATCTATTAAATAAAAAGTATATGCTAGTATAAATTTACTTTGGTGTATTAGTGTTAGTATATGTAAATGATAATGTTGACTATATATATATGTATTCTAAAATGTATTTTTGGCATATATGTGAGTATACACTAGTATAAATCAAATATGTAATTTTAAAAGGAATATATATGTATATATATTGTAAATACATTTAAATTGGTGCATGTATAAAATATTGTAAGTATAAATTATTATGTTTATATATACATACAAGAATCATTTATTTTTAAGTATATAGTTATACATATAACTATTATTGATATTGGTGGAAATTATATGTAATTAATTAATAAGATGTTTATTTAAATATGTAGTCCTACTAGATGACCCTAGTTGACTAGTGCCCTGTCTGACATGGCCCTGAGGCCAGTGTCTATAGACTGTGTGTTAGCGTAGCATCTGATGCAAATGTGGTTTGTTTGTGATATATTTTTAGGACTGTTGGTTCCTCCAGACGATACTCTGGGACAGGACATTGACATTACCAGCTAAGGACCCAAGGCGAGTACATTCTCTGATTAGTTTCTAATTTATGATATCTCCTATGTTCACTGTATCTAGTGTAAATATCCATATTCTTGACACATTGGTTATACGGATTGGTATACACGGATCTCGTCATGAGATATTATTCCTTATTCATGGTGTAGCTTGTACAAGACTTGTTTTCCTTGTTATCTTGTGCACGTACAGACACTGATTCCCGGGGAGATTTGCTACCTTCCTAGGAAATCCAGTGCCATAGCGTACCATGATTGGATCTACTATACCAGTCGGGGGTGGGTAGTATTTTAGTGCAGATATGTGATCATACCCAACTTTACATGCATCATAGCTCACCCCACATCTCACGTCGGGTGCGGCCTGACCATCTCAGTGCCTCATAGCTGTTACGTGTGATTAGCCTGACCCCTACATGCATCATAGCTAACCAACGGTTAGCCTGACCTTCGTGAATCATAGCTAATCATATGTAACCAGCCTGATCTTGTTCCCAAGCCGATCATATGTCAAAGCTAGTACTCACACACTTAGTCTTAGGTTTCTTGCTCATGGACATATTGTTTCTTTTCCTGCAGTTACTTACAGTATTTCCAGTATTTCTTTCATTGTATATTTCTCGTACCTATACATGCATCTGGTATATTTCTATCTAGAACTGCTACATAGTTTATGTCATTTATATAGAACTGCTATTTAGAGATGTACTTTGCTCCTTCCTGACTGGAAAATATTTTTCCAGACTGTGACCTTAGTAGACTGGTTCTGACATACTTGGGGATTGGAAGTTAATGATTGCAGGTATGATTATTTTTGTCATTAGACTTGTGTTGTATTCTTTTGTTTCTTCAAATTCCTATCGTGCTGTAGTTGTGATTGAGTATGTTGTTAATATTTTCATAGTGTTATCCGAGTCTCCTTATGGAGTTGGATACTAGCGTGAGATTTTATAGATAGTACTTGACCTAGACACCGTTCTACCGCCGATGCTGCGGCGTAGGCTGGACGTACCCACGCATTCGTGCCCCTAAACCGGGTGCGGGTCGTGACACGTTTTAGTGGTGGCCCATACAGGTCAGACTTTGCGAGTTGTGCGATGTCGTAGTAGTGTGGCATCCTTGTTATACTACTGCGTGCATGCAATAGATTATAGGACATAGGATACTAGGATGAGAGAGAATACTCAATCACAAATTATTTGAGAGATTCCTGGGATGACCCTTGAGAATCTCATTATAAATTCCAATTTAAATCCTTTCCCCTTGTTTTCTTCCGTTCTCACTTATTGATATTGAGTTTGATCCTTGTTGACCAGTTGTTAACTTTAATTCCTGATATCGTTGTGGAGTTTGATTTCATATTGAGATGAATTTTACGGACTACAATTTATGGTATCATCTGATGACATATATTGATAAGGACAGTGAGAAAGGTAAAACGTCTACTTTGGTTATGGAACCTAGAGTTTATCGCAGCCATATTAGCTGTCGTGACGAGAACGTAGGAACCTGACTTGGATGTACAAACTGTAGTTATGAAACTTAGGGTCTCTCGCAGCCATACCGGTTGGCGTGGTGAGGATTCTAGATGACATGATTATAGAGTTGCATACCTTAGTTAAGGAACCTGTCGTTTATCGCATCTATACTTACTGGCGTGGCGAGGATTCTGTGTGTCATGATTTCTGGCAGACGTGTATGATTATCAGATTGTATCTTAAATTGGTTCTTAAAGTACCATCTCAAGACTTACCTATTTTCTGTTATTCCAGGACTTTGTTCCATCGCTTCTTTTTTTTACTAGCATTAAAGATACCTTCCGTCCTCAATCCAGTTCTTTTGAGCTCCTATTCTCTAAGGATTCCTTGTTAAAATTTCTAATTTAAATTATTCCTTTGTTCCGTCCATTCTCACTTATTGATGTTGAATTTGCTTGTTGTTATTGATTAGGTATTAAATTAGGATTTTGGTTTCCTAGTAGGGTTGGATTTTATATCAAGATAAATTGCAGACTGATTTATGGTACTATTTGATGATGCCCGTCAATGAGGACAGTGAAAATGATTAACATTAGAGCTATTGGACTACAGAAGGTGGATTTAAAATTTTTAATTGAAGATTGAAAATGAATTTCAAATTTTTGAATTCTGAGAAGGTTAAGATATTATGTTATTAAAATCTTATTTTGAAGATTTCAATGAATTGCAAAATTTTGAAATTGAGGAGTTGAAATATGGTTATTAAAATTTTATTTTCAGACTCAATTTGATGAACACAGACAAGTCTGTAAGGGTCTTTTAGTGATTAAGTTTCATTCAGTATTTAAATAATTGACCTTGAGGAAAGTGTATGCATTTACTTTAAATTTTATTCAAGGAGTTATTTTTGAGGAATTTTATTGAGGATAAAATCTTATAGAGAGAGAGATATATTATAATATAAGTAGATAAGATGCATGTGTAAGGACTTGTTGGCTTGAGCATGATTGAGATCTCACTGTCAACTGGCTTGGGTGTTCAACTAGGATTGTATTAGAGAGAGAGAGCAGTTGTTAGTATGGTGTGTTGTAATTGATATGCACTTGAGTGATAAGAATAACTAGTAGCAACGATTGCAGTAGGTAAGGAAGCTAGCAGTGAGTATGCTTGTAGTAGAGTGTGGTACCTAAAGAGATAGAGGTATCAAACTTTACATGCATCATTTGACCTATGACTATGTTAGAGATAGAAGATACTGCAAGTAATATGTTAGCAGGTTCTTTCTTTTCTTTCCTCATGCTCTTTTGTCTTCTGATTGATTGATACCTTAGTACCGTAGCTTGTATGCATGATTTCTTGTTATAATGTAGTTAGTAGTACCCCTGATACAGAGACTGCAATACCATGACAAAAGACACCCTGATCATACATATTTCCCTTAGGTTGCATGTTGAATGGTTGTAGGTAGAATTCTCTTAGACTTTGATTGTTGAGGATTTAACTGTAGTAAAGATTAACGAAGAGGTTATGACTTGACAAAGAGAGACAAGGTGCCCTCAAATTTGAGGAAAAATATTAAATTAAATAAAGAGTTGGGAATTTAATATGGCATAATTGAAGTCTTGTTAAATCATTGATTATGAAATGATTAAATTTATCATTGAATTTGAGGAATTTAAGAAGGCCATCGATACATTTATTGGACTGCAAGTTATGAATTTATATCTTGAATATTGTATTAGAGGTTGCATAAGTATTACATCGTTGCATATTATGTGGAAAAAAAAAAAATTTCGAGGATAAATATTGATTTAAACAGAGGGTTAGGAATTTAACATGGCAGGATTTATGATGTAATTAATTTCCAGGAAGGATATTATATGATTGAAGTTATCATTAGAATTTGAGAAAATTAAGGAGATTGTCATTAAATTATTTGATTGCAAGTTATGAATTATAAAATGTTATATGTGGATGTTGCATTTGGAGAATCCTTAAATATCATATTGTTGAGTATTTTAAGGAGTGAATATTAAATTCCAAGAACTGAATTATTAACAAAACTTTCAAGAAAATTTGGATGGACTTTGATTTTACTTTGAGGATTTTTTAGGTTATACAACAATTTTTTTTTTAAATTTTGTGGATTATTAAAAGATTTCATGGATGATAAATTTAAATTCTGAGGGAAATAATAAGGTGTATGATTAAACACTAATATGAGGATTTTAAATTTCGAGGACGAAATTCTTTTAAGGTGGGTAGACTTGTCACTACCACATTCTGAAAACAGGGGTATTTTTGAATTTTTACAATATTTAAAATTATGTTATTTACAATTTATTAATTTCATGATAATGTATTTGATTTAAATAATTCGTGCGATGTGTAATTCAAAATATATAATTATATGCAGTGTTTATTATTTATGTTAGCTAGCAGACTAGACCTAGAAGCCAGTAGATGAGCACCTGTCGGAATTATGGAATTTTGAGGTTAATTGTTTTATTTAGAATTAATTTATTGGAGGTATAATTAATTGCTGTATTTTATTTAATATTTTGCGCTTTGCCTTTGCTTCGATATTTGGAGCACTATCCTGACTTTTGTCTTCCAACAAATTTCACAATCTTGTCCTAGACATGCCCGCCTTCCATTCTACTATTTTTGCAACTCATAATTGTGCTCTCTGTACATTGTTTCTAGCCGCACAAAAATCGTCGCGGACGTTTATTTTAAAATTCCTATTTTGTATCGTTGTGCGTTCCAATCGAAAATTGGAGGCCATCTTGACCTATTTTTCGTGCGGCCCAAATTAGGGTAATATTCTATTCTGAGTCTTCTTCATTATTGGTATTGATGACTTGATCTGATTTTGACCCCAAGTACTCCTAATTAATTGTTAAACACAACTTGCATTTATTTCTATTTAATTTGAGGATACCATTTTATCTGATCCTGAAATTCCAAATTAATTCCAGTGCCCTGCAAATTCAGCCCATACCCATCTTACAGTGCCCTTGACCCTACAAAACATCGGACCCCGAATCGCCCGCCCAATTTTCGTCATTTCATGTGGTTGTGCAATTTCCCAAATTTAAGGGGGTTAAATTGCAAATTGGCATTTTGTGGCAACACCCAATTATTTTTAAACCAATGAGGGAGCCTATTAATTTTTAATTAAAAACCCTCATCCCTACATGAATTATTTCCTCATGTTCAATCCTAGCCACCCATTCCAGGGATGCATCCTCACCCTCCATCAAACACCCTCTCTCCTATATAATATCATGTCCCATCCTAAACCCTAATCCCAAGAAACCTAGATTTTCCCCCACCTCACAAGCCTCCTCCATCCTCACGTAGGAAACCAAAACTCCTTCTTTCTTTTCTTCCTTTCTTCTTCTATTTTCTTCTTCTTCCTCTCTCCTTCTTCTCTTTCTTTTATATTTTGAATTTGAATTCATTTGGGGGGGGGGGGGAGGGGGGAACACTGTTCCCTGTGCACCGGCCATTCCTCCCCGGCCGATCCTGCTCCGGCGGCGACGTAACCCGCATCACCACCACCCCCGGCGGACGAGCCCGACCCGTCGTTCACCCTGTTCGGCTGCTCCCCACATCTCCTCCGGCATCCACAACTTCCCGAGCCCCGAGCTCCACCCGACTGTGCTCCGGCGGCCAACCCCCACCTTGCTGCTCCTCCCGCCGAGCACTGACGACGGTGCTCCACCTCTCCGGCCCGCTGGCAGCCTGCTCCCATTCCTCGCTGGCTGCAGCTCCGCTCTCCCCTACTGCCCACAACTCCGGCAGCATCAGCCGGTCGAGCACCCGCTCCTATCCCCCTCTGCGTCTCCGGCGGATCCCCGACTCCCTCCGACCCGCACTGCTCTCCGGCGATCAGCGCAACTCCGGCCCGGCGCTGTCCCTCTGCTCCGGCCGCTGCCGCTGCACAGTCCGGCGCTGACTGAACTCCGGCCGAGCCCCGCTTCCCATCTCCCTCCACATGTGCACATCAGCCCGTGCTCCTCCTCCTATCCCACCATCAACAACCCGGCGGCCGTACTCCGGCGGCCGGCGAGCCTCCCAAGCCCCCTTCAGTGAGTTCTCCTTCTTCATCTCCCTCTTCCTCTGCTTATATATATATATATATATGAATGTATATATTTATATACGTACGTATATACGTATATATAAATAGTATTATCTAATTAATGTTTCAAATACGTAAATTAGAATAGCATTTATTAATTAATATTTAAACACCTAATGTATAGTATAATTAATGTATGTATATATCTAATTAATATGTATGTTAGTGTGTATATATCTAATGTATATATATATTTAATGTGGATAAATGTACATGTATATATATACAATGTATGCAAGTATGTATTTGCGTAGGTATAAATGTGTAATTAGTATATGTATTTAATTTAATTGTATATATATAATTAATGTAAAGTATTTATATATTTAATTAATGTGAAATTAGCATATGTATATTATTTATTTAATTTATGTTTAATATGTATATATGTATAATATATAAATACATTGGTAATGCATGTTTTAAAAGAGTTATATTGGTATATATTCAAATAAACGTATTTTGGTGTATAGTACGTGTATTTCAATTAATATATATATATATGTATTAGTATATAATTAAATTGTATAAAATTAAATTAGTGTATATAAATGTATAAGTATATATTTAATTTGTATATGTATATTATTCATTTTATATATATATACCTTGTATATTTTTGATATAATTAGTATATGTAGATGTATATATCTATTGTTTAATAATTAATTTTAAGTAGGTATGTATGTAATTTTAATTATGCATATGCATGGGTATATTATTATTTTTATTAAATTGTATAATCCAGTACGTATTTAATTACTGTTTCAAAAATCATGAAAATGAATAGCATTTATTTAAATAATATTAAAATACATAATGTATAGTATATATATATTTTGTATTAGTATATAAATGTATTATTGAAATTCTATTGTATACTTAATATTGTAGATATATAATGTATGTATGTATGTATGTATGTATGTATATATTAACATGTAATTATGTAATTATGTAATTATGTAATTAAATTAATGTATACATGTATATGTATGGTATATATATATATACATTGGGTTATTTTTATAATATCTATTAAATAAAAAGTATATGCTAGTATAAATTTACTTTGGTGTATTAGTGTTAGTATATGTAAATGATAATGTTGACTATATATATATGTATTCTAAAATGTATTTTTGGCATATATGTGAGTATACACTAGTATAAATCAAATATGTAATTTTAAAAGGAATATATATGTATATATATTGTAAATACATTTAAATTGGTGCATGTATAAAATATTGTAAGTATAAATTATTATGTTTATATATACATACAAGAATCATTTATTTTTAAGTATATAGTTATACATATAACTATTATTGATATTGGTGGAAATTATATGTAATTAATTAATAAGATGTTTATTTAAATATGTAGTCCTACTAGATGACCCTAGTTGACTAGTGCCCTGTCTGACATGGCCCTGAGGCCAGTGTCTATAGACTGTGTGTTAGCGTAGCATCTGATGCAAATGTGGTTTGTTTGTGATATATTTTTAGGACTGTTGGTTCCTCCAGACGATACTCTGGGACAGGACATTGACATTACCAGCTAAGGACCCAAGGCGAGTACATTCTCTGATTAGTTTCTAATTTATGATATCTCCTATGTTCACTGTATCTAGTGTAAATATCCATGTTCTTGACACATTGGTTACACGGATTGGTATACACAGATCTCGTCATGAGATGTTATTCCTTATTCATGGTGTAGCTTGTACAAGACTTGTTTTCCTTGTTATCTTGTGCACGTACAGACACTGATTCCCGGGGAGATTTGCTACCTTCCTAGGGAATCCAGTGCCATAGCGTACCATGATTGGATCTACTATACCAGTCGGGGGTGGAGAGTATTTTAGTGCAGATATGTGATCATACCCAACTTTACATGCATCATAGCTCACCCCATATCTCACGTCGGGTGCGGCCTGACCATCTCAGTGCCTCATAGCTGTTACGTGTGATTAGCCTGACCCCTATATGCATCATAGCTAACCAACGGTTAGCCTGACCTTCGTGAATCATAGCTAATCACATGTAACCAGCCTGATCTTGTTCCCAAGCCGATCACATGTCAAAGCTAGTACTCACACACTTAGTCTTAGGTTTCTTGCTCATGGACATATTGTTTCTTTTCCTGCAGTTACTTACAGTATTTCCAGTATTTCTTTCATTGTATATTTCTCGTACCTATACATGCATCTGGTATATTTCCATCTAGAACTGCTACATAGTTTATGTCATTTATATAGAACTGCTATTTAGAGATGTACTTTGCTCCTTCCTGACTGGAAAATATTTTTCCAGACTGTGACCTTAGTAGACTGGTTCTGACATACTTGGGGATTGGAAGTTAATGATTGCAGGTATGATTATTTTTGTTATTAGACTTGTGTTGTATTCTTTTATTTCTTCAAATTCCTATCGTGCTGTAGTTGTGATTGAGTATGTTGTTAATATTTTCATAGTGTTATCCGAGTCTCCTTATGGAGTTGGATACTAGCGTAAGATTTTATAGATAGTACTTGACCTAGACAGCGTTTTACCGCCGATGCTGCGGCGTAGGCTGGACGTACCCACGCATTCGTGCCCCTAAACCGGGTGCGGGTCGTGACAGTTGCCATATCCATGCGGCTGGCATGCTTACGTGTCATAGTCCAACGTATTTTTGGGACTGGGGCGTGACATATTTTTGTGGTGGCCCATGCAGGTCGAGAGTATATTGTCTCGGTTACGTTACTGTACCAAGCAAGCCTGCACCTAGGAATAGAGTATAGGATCTCATCCATATTTGACTATGACTCATCTTTCCTTCCAATCTGTTCTATTTGAATAGCCGTATCCTGCTCGATTTATGTACTTCCCTAATAGTTCTTTAAGTATAGCCTTCTCCTATAATATAGAAGTTCCTGTTATTAGATGATAATTAGAGTAGCACACCTATTAAGAATACAACGAGAATATAGACACACCACTAAGTTTAGAATATCTAGTGAACCCTAGAATTCCTTATCTTTAGATTGGTATACCATAACCCCTTGATGTATTAAGAAGACTTGAGAGTAGTATAGACACTACTAGAGTTAGTTAGAAGTTTTACCATAATGTTTGACACCTAGTATCACATAGTCTTTTGACCTATTAATGGAGTGTGATTGAACAACATTAATTGCATTCTAGCAAAAGACGACAATGTTTATTCAGACGATAGAATTTAGAGGTCCTTGCCCCTATTTGGTCGACTAGCGACTTAGACAAGGAGGTTGTATGATAACTGTAGGGATTGTAGAGTCTTTTATTATTGTTGTTTAGTTGTTTTTATTTTTGTGAACTTGAATTAAATTGTACCTCCTTTTATCATCATCTAGCATACTTATATTTGTTGTACTACCTTGACTTATGCTGCTATTATAGTCTAGTTTTTGCAAGCTTATTCTTTATCGAGCTTGTTCATGACATATGTATTATTGGGGAGGCCCACAATAATACAATTCAGAATCAGTGTATTACGGTCTGATCAACCATAGTGCACTTGATTCGCCCTTCGCAATAATACTTTACGTGGATTGAGATATATAGTTGACTAGTAGACACCTGTACTTGCCCTCTAGATATGTCTACGCATATTGTATCCGTTACATAACTGTACCGATACGAGCATGTGGTTAGGCATTACCAAAATAGGACTTCAATCCACAACTGCTTTGACAATTCCTATTTGAATTCTTTAAACGCCTTGATCCCGATACTTCTATTCTATTACCTCGCCCTTGAACTCTTTATTATTGATCTCCGTCTTCCCTTATTTCGGAAAGACGAAACCTCGTGCTTGGTATAAGTTTAATACACAGAGAGTACTAGATATACCCCGTAGGCCGATCACATACTTGAGGATTATTCTTTTGTAATTAAGGACATATCATATATGATATAATCGGCATTAAAGTTTTGAGGATTGAATGACATGAGTAAATAAATTAAGGAATATTTTTCTTAAAGTATATAGCCTTCTGTGATAGATGGATAAATTCTAAGTTGGGTAGCAGTGCATTGTCAACTTGAGAGAAATTTTTTTAGATTGTGATCAAGTAAGATTAGATTGGGAGATTCAAGTCATTTTAATTTTGAGAAATTTTAAAAGAAGGATTAAGATAATGAGGATTTAACAAATTTTAAAATCTTGATATTGCGGACCAAATATTTATACTTTAAGCACATGATTTAAATTTTGAATATTGAAGGATGAATCATCGATTTAAATTTTGAGGATAAATATAGAATTTTAGACTTGAACAATTGGTTAATTAGATTTAAATTTTACAATTTGATAATTTGAATTAAAAGTTCAATTTTGATTGTTGGGTCACCTATTTGAAATATTGAGGATGTAAATTGAGTTTAAATATTTGAATAATACAAAATTCTTAAGTTAAGAATAGGAATAAGATTTGAATAGAATTGTTTATTGTTCAAAGTCTAGAGAAGATTATGATAGTTGGAAATTATGATATAAATTTTGATATGGGATGTCATATAGACTTGAGTTAGATTTGGATGTTGATTATTTAAAAATTGAGAAGAGATTACGACAGGTTGAATTTTGATTTAAACAGTGGTTATCTTAATTTTGAAGTGATCGCGATAGATTTGAATAGATTTTGTTATTTAAATTTTTGGAAGAGATTGCGATTGACGTACCTTATGTACGAATGTGAAAGATTTAACAAATTATGCCTTATTTTAATTTCGAGGACGAAATTATTTTAAGTTGGGTAGATTGTAAACTCCCTCACCCAAAATAGGTATTTGTGTATATTTTATATTATTATATTTATTATAGATGTTGAATTTATTTAGAGTATTATCTTAGTTAATTAAAAAAATAATTTTTTTAGTATATTTACTTATATAAATATTTATTTAGAATTATTTTTAGGCTATTTTAGATTATTGGAATTTTTCCATAATTTTTAGTTAATTAAAAACTAGTAACACTAATTTTTGAGGACTTTAAAGAATTTATTTTATATTCAAACTTAATTAAAAATATCCCAAAATTTTATTTTAGGTTCTAAATAATAAAATATATTTTTTAGAATTTTTTGGGAAATTTTTGATTATTTTTAGCATTTATTTCGAGTTAATTATAAAAAACTGAATTAAAAACTAATTTCTGAAAAAGAAAACCCAAAAAGTAATTAATTCTGCCCAGTCAGCAAACAGGGGGCCCACCTGTCAGCCTCCAGCAGTGAACAGTGCCGGGCCCGCCTGTCAGTGACCGCTGAGTGGGTGCGAGCCGAGCCGAGCCGACCTCGAGCCGAGACGAGACCGAGTTTGACTCGGACTCAGCTGAGCCGAGCCGCATCGAACTGCGACCGTTCGATCTGGGCGGGGCTGCACGGATGGCTGCCACGTGGCACACTGTGAGCCGCGGCTGCACTTTCTTTCTCCTATATATATATATATATATAATAGTTTAGATATTAATTTCTAGGGTTTTTCTTCAGCCGATTTTTGGAGAATTGTCATCTAGGGTTCCTTCATCTTTCAGAAGCCATTGCGCATAGCTCCAGACTCCAAACGAGGTCTAGTTTTTTTTGTTAGAACGATAATGAGGTTAGATTTCTGATTATATAAAAAAAATTTCTAAATTATTATTATTAAATTCTGGAAACTTCGTAGAGCACAGCATGTCCAAAAATAGACGTATTTCGAGAACCCGGAATCAGAATCATGAACCGTTTAAAGTTTCGGTAAGCTAATGTCAAGATAATCGACATATATTTTTCCCAAAATTTAATTCGAAGTATTTTTATACTATTAATTCTATAGAACTTCTAGGTTAGAATTTAACCATAGGTGCACAATACAAAATTTGTATGTGCCATAATTCCCAAACGAATTTGAATTCGGACGAACCATAAATTCCAGCATGTTTTTGACGCTAAAATCTATAGGAAATCATGCATGAAAATTGAGTTTGTGACGGTTGACTTTTCGGTCAACAGTTCGCCTCGATTTGCGTGCCATGAGTCTCGAGTTGATAAAATTTAATTTCTTTGGACAAAATTTAGGAATTAACATAAAAAATAGAATAATAAGATTAAAATAGGATTTTAGAGTAATTATTTCAGAATTAAATAAATTAAAATAAATTATCTTTTGATGTGATAAATTTGTAATACATAGGCTATTTGGACTGTGACTTGGACTCTGATTCATACCAGCAGCAGGACCCCAGGCAAGATACCTTGCCAAATTATTTACAGTACTTTGCATGCTATTTATATTTCTTTTTATTTGTTTCATTTCTGTATAGTTCTTGCATGTGTAGTTTTTCTCCAATCATTACTATGTATTAGATATGTTGACACACACATGGCACCTAGTATCATAGGAGGACAATCATTAGGCGTATGGGCTTTTAACCACTCTGGTAAATCATAGTATATATTTCGCACTACGGGCGTGTGTCGCGCTGGTCGCTACCCCAGAGGTATGTCGATTTCTGTAGAGTCGCGCTGGTCGCTACCCCAGAGGTATGTCGATTTCTGTAGAGTCGCGCTGGTCGCTACCCCAGAGGTATGTCGATTTCTGATGTTCTAGACGGGTGTGTGAGTTATGAGGCTTAGATCAAGTAGACTATCCTTGCCCATACGTCGAAAAGTTGTCCTTATTTGCATTCATATAGATTGTCTTGTACAGCGTACTTATTTATTTTCAAATTATATGCATGTTTACTGTATTCAAGTTGGCTCGTATTTTCTGTATCTTGTTACGTCCCTCTGAGGACCTGGTCCGCTGCCAGGTGTATCTGTTCTTGAGTATTTGCAGGAGCGCAGATTTGGATGGTTGTATATGCTTAGTGGATGTCTTCTCTTCGAGCCGTGATCGATAGCTGGTATACTTATATTGGGTTTGATTGTGTTGTACTTATATTGTATTTACCTTTCCTATTCGAGTTGGTAGTGGATTTGTTTCCATCCAACTATCATCCTAGATACTTCTTATTGAGATCTAGTTTCATCGATACTGTTTATTTATTTCTATATGATTTTGGTGGATGAGATTTAGATTTTACCCTGTGACTTGTATTACAGTTATACCACTTATGGATTTGATATTCATATTACAGTGTACGTGTGGATTTGGTTTCCATATATTAGAGTTGCCATATCCATGCGGCTGGCATGTTTACGTGTCCTAGTCCTACGTATTTTTGGGACTAGGGCGTGACAGAGTGGGTCAGTTCTGCTCACCAGTACATGTTAAGCACTAACCCACGTCTCTGTGGGCAAACCAGGTGACCGAGATACCTGGGGCGCTCAATGGAATTAATGCTTTTGTTGCAGTCTTTTCAAGCTTTTTCCTATTTCTAAAGTATTTTAAAGATTTCTAGTAGCTTCTTTCAAGTTTTCAATAAGTAATAAAGGGGCATAATGTATAGGATAAGAATATTATTTTATGTCAGCCTATCAGTCTTTCTTTTATGCAAAGCTATGTAAGTCGTTCAGGCATTTCTATTTCGGTGCTGAGAAAATTGTACTTCGTTGCAATGAATCAATAAAATAATTATTTTTTTCCAATAAAAATGTATGTTTTATAATCTGTTGTTGTGTTGTAAAACTGGTTACAAAAGATATTTAATACATGTGTATATTCTTTTCTTGTATACGTGCAACCCCAGACTTGTACAACATCACGCCTAGCGAGGACGAACGGTTCTACGGAACCGAATGCGAGGACGAATCGTTTCTACAAAATTGGAATATGACACGATGCCAACCCTTCACTAAGCTCATGAAGAAGGGAGTCTTTTTTCTTGGATAGAAGAATGCCAGCAAGCGTTCGACGATATTGTGAATACCTCACGAACCCCCTGGTGTTGGTGGCCCCAATTATGGAAAAACCCTTCCTACTCTATGTCCATACAATAGATAATTCTCTTGGCTCTCTTCTTACTTAAAATAGCAACGAGGGCTATGATCAAGATATTTATTATCTCAGCAGAATAATGATCGACGCAGAACATAGATACAATCTAGTCGAGAAATAGTGTCTTGATCTAGTATTTGTTGTTCAAAAGATGTACCATTACCTGACAGGGCAAACTATCCATGTGATCTCTGGAGTAAACCCCCTCTGAGTCCTCATGACCAAGTCCGAGGCACTTAACTCTCGCCTAGACACATGGACAATCCTACTGTCACCTTAAGGCATGGTGTTCGTCCCGCAAAAAGCTGTCTAGGGCCAAGTGTTGGCTGACTTTCTGGCAACTCATCCAGTGCCAGAAACATCAAATCTCTATGTCGAAATACCCGATGGAGTGTTAGAGTCTAACACTGCTACAACAGGAGGATTAGTTTGGCAAATATTTATTGATGGTGCTTCCAGAATAGGGCCCAGAGGCAATATCGTCATCGGAGTAGGATAGTGTTGATCTCTCCCGATGACCATGTCATCCATCGTGCATACTCTCTTAAGGAGCCGTGTTCCAATAATGTGGCAGAGTACAATGCTCTCATCATTGGGCTCCAGCAGGCTAAATAATTGGATGTTCACTCTCTAGAAGCCTATG
Organism: Iris macrosiphon; assembly: GCA_036927795.1. Lineage (NCBI taxonomy): Eukaryota > Viridiplantae > Streptophyta > Magnoliopsida > Asparagales > Iridaceae > Iris > Iris macrosiphon. Next base: position 50,059,609 of record JAYESA010000017.1, on the reverse strand, counting down.
GTGACTCCAAATTAATAGTCAGTCATGTCCTTGGGGAATACGAGGTTCGCCACGAGGATCTACTCCCTTACCACCAGGTGGCCTTCGACACAATTTCTACTTTTATGGGGTTCTTTATAGAACATGTGCTACGACTACAAAATATCGAGGCTGTTGTACTCGCCGATCTCGCTGCTTCCCTAGCAACTCCAATCAAAACCTACCTATTGATCATAGTAGTGGGAGAAGAACTGGTCTGTCCGAGGAGCAACCTATGCTTGAATCTAAACTACTCCGCCAATGCAGATGCCGCTATCAAAGATTGGAGGCGCCCAATTATAGACTACGCTATCTACAAAATCCTTCTAGATGACATAATGGAGGCCACTTCTGATAGAAGATTCTTTCTTCGATTCTACTATGACATATCTACTTAAGATGATGTATCGTCGTTCCTATGACGGGCTCCTGCTAAGATGTATATCAGACGCAGAAGTGCAGCAAGCTCTCCATGAAGCTCACAAAGATGTTTATGGTACTAACTAGCCCGGTCCTAAGCTTCAAGATCACCTCAAACGCATGGGCTATATTGGCCTACAATGGTGGCAGACATCGTTAATTATGCGAAGAAGTGCAAGATGTGTCAAATATATGCTACTTCATTCATCAACCATCAAAGTTACTACACCCAACCGTTGCATCTTGGCCGTTTGAAGCCTGGGTTATGGACATCATAGGATCAACCAGTCCACCTTTATCTAAGGGGCACCAGTTCATCTTGGCTATCATGGACTACTTCTCTAAATAGGTGAAAGTTATTCCACTCAAAGAGGTAAAACGTCCAATATGGTTAACTTCATAAAGCATCATGTCATCTACCTCTTTGGCTTATCTCGCCGGATCATTCATGACAATGGTCCTTAATTTGTAAGTCATGCTTTCTTCCATTTTTACGATAAAAACCAAATCCAAAATATAGCTTCAACCGCCTACAATCCAGAAGTGAATGGGTTAGCCGAAGCGTTCAACAAGACTATTATCAAGCTCTCCAAAAAGTTTGTTTTAACCAATAAAAGTAACTGGAATGAGAAGCTCGAAGAATGTCTATGGGCTTACCGTAAGACAGTTCAAACTCCGTCTGGCAACACGCTACTCTTTTTGGTCTATGAAAGTGAAGCCGTATTTTCTTTGGAGACACAAATTCCATCTATCTAGGTGACACTCTCTAATCAGATGATCACCGAAGACAATCATCGTTGATGCTTGCAAGAATTAAAAATACTTGATGAAAAGTGCCTTTTGGCTCAACAACGTATTAAGCTATACCAAGGACGACTTTTCGGTACCTTCAACAAAAAGGTCAGAAAAAGGACATTCAAGTAGGCAACTTGGTCCTTGCATTGAGAACGATAATGGTCTTGACCCACAAGAAGGTGGGAAAATTCTAACCTAAGTGGGAGGGCCCCTTTGTGGTAGAAACAGTCTATTCCAGCGGCCCATATAGGCTAGCTAAGCCCAACGGTAACTTGCTCATGATGTCCATCAACGACAAGTTTCTAAAGAAGTGCTATGTCTAATCAAGGAAGTTGTAAAAAAAGAGAGTTATTGTCTCTTTTATCCCTAGCAGAGCGACATAAAAGGACAAGGTCTACAGTTAGCATCATCCTCAGCATATTATCTCTATTCGTAGCATACGGACAAATCGGTTATCCGTACTCAGGAGTCTCGAGTACGCAATGAGTAACGGATCCTCAAAAAGTTTTTTATAAAGCAAATGGTTCACATCCATATCACCGCTGAACTATGAGTCATTCCCCCCGACAAAAGAAGACAATCACGTCTATATTACCTCTGACTCATCCCTTTTATTATTATCCCAAAAAAATCCATATAAAGCAAGTAGTTCACGTCACATAACCTCTGAACTACGAGTTTCCCATGAAAACAGTCACGTCCATATTACCTCTAACTTATTTTCTTCTCTCTCCATAAAATGTTCCACCATGGTCGTACTCAACAAACTTGCTTGACTATCGGTTTTATACCACAGTATCCCTACCATAACAAAAGATGTCTCCACTAAACCTCCTTAATGGAACTAGTTTAACCTATCATATTCATACTACCTCTGATAGGTCTTAGCGTTATACCCGTTAAGATATTGTACTATATCGATATTACCTCTAGTATAATACTCATAGCCGAGACATCCACACAAACAAGAAGGATTCTAAACAGGAAATAAGGCAAAAAAAATTATTAATATTCAAGATCATTAGTACATATGGAAGTCCATTACATTCAAGGATTTTTATTAATATTCAAGATCATGGGTACATATGAAAAGAAGGAGACCCCTCTGTGTTGTTTCTTATACCAACACGTATAAAGACCGGTAGCTCAACACATTCTGGGTTATCACTTCAGCAAGACTCTTCAGTGCAAGCCACAATATATGGATAAAAATCTATACCGATGGAACGCAAGGGAGCATGCAACGCAAAACTGAGTCTCTTAAAACCCAACTCTATCATGTTAAAAGATGCGACTAGAGGTCACGGTTGGGATAACTAGCCCCGCCGTCGCCACTCAGATGGGCCGCCATGACTCGACCGGAGATCCAGCCATCACATTATGGTCACATACAGAGAGAAGCTATAGTAAGATATGATAGAAAATTATGGATAATCCTTTGGGTAATGTGCTTGTTCACCACGAAGAGCGGTGACTATGATATCCTTCCATACTCTGTCGAAGCCAGAGTAATCCGTGATAGTCACTGCACAAACGAGCATACAAAGGTTAGAATAATTGCTAGAAAATACAAAGGCTCGTATCCTCAAAATCATGCGACATTCGATAAAACCAGCTGATCATGCACCCCGGGAAGTCGTGCATAGGCACCAAGTCCCGCACAAATGTGCACCGTTGCCACAGTATGGAGACAATTATCTCCATGTAGAGGCAAATATGTCCATACAACGTAGTTGCGCATCAGTCCTCGACGCATGCTTCAGGTGAGTGTCCAGAGACAACATTACCCATGCTACCAAGGAAGAACCCTCGCCGTCAGCGCATCCTCAAGATGAAGCCCTTTGACAATGACCAAGCACGTCAGGCCAACCAATTCAGATTGTGACAATAGGGGTACGAACAAGCAGTGCCAATAAGTGTCTGAAGTAACCCAAGAACAAAAAGGTAACGAATCTTACTCCTCACCTTCGTCAACAACAGAAGGGTGGTCGACCATCAGAGGGAGAGGGTCGACGAACATCTCGACTGACTTCCCCATGCCTGACTTCAATATAGAATTTAAGTCTCTAAAGGAAGCACAACCTCGCTTCTGTAGACCAAAGAGAACGACATGCTGCTAATAGGAGTTCGGACCATTTTATGATAGGCCCATAGATATTTTTTCTGCTTCTCATTCTAGTCACGTTTGTTGGCAGAAACAATTTTTTTGAGGAGCTTGATGATAGTCTTGTTGAATGCTTCAGCTAATCCATTCGATGCTGAATTGTAGGCGGTTGAGCTAATTCTGAATTCAATTTTTATCGCAAAATTGAAAGAAAGCTTTGCTCACAAATTGTGGACCGTTATCATGAATGATCCTATGAGGCAAGACGAAGTGGTATATGACGTGATGCTTAAGAAAACTGATCACGTTAGAGGTTTTCACTTCTACGAGTGAAAGAGTTTTTTCTATTTGGAAATATAGTCTGTGATAGCCAAGATGAACCGGTGCCCCTTAGATGAAGGTGGACTGATAGGTCCGATGTTGTACATACCCCAGGCTTCAAATGGTCAAGATGCAACGTCGGGTGTAGAAACTCTGAGGATTGGTGGATAAATTCGACGTGGATGTGACATATCCTGTACTTCTTCGCATAATTAACGGCATCAGCCACCATTGTTGGCCAATAACAGATGATGCGTCGAAGGCGATCTTAAAGCTTGGTCCCGGGCTGGTGAGCACCACAAACACCATCGTGAGCTTCACAGAGAGCTTGCTTTGCTTCTATGAGGTAGGCATCATAGACGGAGTTTATCATAGGAGCGAAGATACAATATCTTAGTGGTTATTGTAATACCCCGTTCCGCTCAAGCGGACTGCCATCTCAAACGGCAAAAGTGCAGCTGTCCTAACCCGCTTTGCCTCAAACGAGAAGCAAAGGATATCCAGACTTGCCCCTACAGGAATTCAGCTTAGGCTTTCAGAGGCTCGCTTGACGTATCGCTCTACCGAGGCGAATCATCGCTAAGGTGGGTGGCTATGGTGAACTTGTCTTTACTTAGCCAGCACACATAAAATCTGGATTGATACATGCTAGTCGCTAGGTAAATCACCCCCTGCATGCTAATAAATCCAACGCACCTAGCTAAGGGAATAATCCCAACTTGTATTGTTTGCTAGAACATGGAAATTGAAATACTGCTTATATTCAGACCCTCGCATGCTAAGTCCCTTAACGGTTTTATCTCTCGGCTTACCTTCGGGTCCGAGCAAACATGTTTACTTATGTTCCTTAGAAACGCATGTTCGCCTGCTACGAATATCTAACATTATTATATTGCGCAATGTATAAGCTCAATCTCGAATGCATGAATGGAACGTAGATACAATATAAATAAATCATGCAATACTGCCTGTCTTGTATTCACGTAGCATCCGGGCGATAATCACGTAGCCTTCGGGCGATAAATCACGTAGCCTACGGGCGATAATCACGTAGCCTACGGGCGCAGGTAGCCTACGAGCGATATTCACGTAGCCTTTGGGCGAATGAATGTTATTGTTCGATCACGGACAACTTGTGCAGAAGGTATAGTTCCTGCGGGCGGCTGCTGGGGCACTGGCACCGTTCTGGCTCCGGACGGAACTCACGTATAGTCTCACGTACTTGGACGGGGTGGTATGCGACGTCTCTTGTATTTGCACATAGCAAATCATCTTTGTCACAGACTAGTCCATTATGACAATCAAGCCAGTGACTATCAAGTATATTTGAACCTGTTGCATACTAACTTGTGTCTTCGTGGCAGGGAAGACAATGGTAAGTTGTGCAGGTGATTCAGATAGTCAGGTAAAAGACACCGAACGGTGTCAAGTATATTCCAAGTAAATCATTGTATGCAACATACCTGATACTCCTGTAAATCATATACTTATAACATGATCTTGTCCACAACATCGTGTTTGCATATGCTATGCCTACTGAATGTTTATACTTGTCGTGCTTGAATAATATTGTTGCCTCAAACAGGGAAGGAGAAATGGTAAGTGGTAAGTCTCGCCGTGTTTCCTCTAACATCGCACGGCGCACTGCCCGACACATTTGGCTATTCAATACTTGCATGAAACTGATCCTAAGGCAACTAGAAAGACAACTTAATAGTTGGTGCACGGAACCTGTATTACGTGTTTGGATTTGTCGAGCGGGCGAGTAGCTTTCCCATCAGTGCATTCAATGTACTGATAATCCACCAGTTTGTATGCATGGTGCGGGAGAACCTCGTTCGGTGCGGATGCCTCCTTCGTGCGTGCTAAGGCATAGACATCACTCCGAAGCAACGGTGCATCCAGAACAGAAGCACATATACAAGACATAATGTTCGAACATAGCCCGAACTCGCCTGAACATCGCCTCTACAATCATTCAACAGTTGTAGCCACTTGGCACGCTTTTACTATTTCAGAGAGAGAGGCTTGAGCGACTTGTAATCACGGCTATACGCCGCCTATAACACTTATTCATATCAATAAAAGAGCTTGCTTTACTTTAATTTGTGTTTCAATGCTTCCGCTATATTGTCGACTCAGTAAACCTGTTACCGATCGCCTATACGTTCATGACTCTGCTGTACTCGGACAATCTGTGCGACTCTATGGCTTAGAACTCTTACCGCCAGCCAATGAATCATGGCCTTGCAAGGGCGCGGTTCACGCTCATGCGGCATCACGTCCGGATGGGTCAAGCGATCATTCCACGGGAGCGCTGGCGAGGGTGATTCCCGCCTAGCGGGAACGGCCAATTTGCCTGCGGGGGATCGGGGCGTGACAGAGTGGTATCAGAGCCTGGCTTCTACGCCTTTGGACTTCATTTTGATATCTCTGTTTTGAAAGCTTGTTCGTGGGTTATGTGCACGCTCTCTCTCAATGCCTCGATGGATATTCCAACAATAAGTCTAAATACTTTCAAAATGCGTTTTGATTGATATGCTTGCTTGTATGTTGCTGTGCTGCGAGTGGCCGTTGTGCCAACCTGTGCGAACCCTTGAGAGTATCGCTAGTAGCTTGTCCGATTTTTACTAACTATAAGTTTGGTTGAATGCATCTATTCGAGGGATGCCTTGAACTAGTGCACCATCCAAGACTTAAGAAAAGGTGAAACTCGAGTGTTGAGACTTCGCTATCACTAAGCTGGTTGACGTGTTCACGTTAGAGGGGCCCTTCAAAAGTGCGCACGATCCAGTCTAAGCGATATGCTAATTTCGACGCTTGTGCAAGTGAATATCCAAATAAACAAGTACAACGACTTGTCTAGGATTGCCTCAACCCTAGATTACTGCTTGCCCTCAGTAAGTCTCGAGGACGAGACTTTTTCTGAGTTGGGTAGGATGTAACACCCCGTTCCGCTCAAGCGGACTGCCGTCTCAAACGACAAAAGTGCAGCTGTCCCGACCCACTTTGCCTCAAAAGAGAAGCAAAGGATATCCAGACTTGCCCCTACAGGAATTTAGCTTAGGCTTTTAGAGGCTCGCTTGACGTATCGCTCTACCGAGGCGAATCATCGCTAAGGTGGGTGGCTACGGTGAACTTGTCTTTGCTTAGCCAGCACACATAAAATCTGGATTGATACATGCTAGTCGCTAGGTGAATCACCCCCTACATGCTAATATATCCAACGCACCTAGCTAAGAGAATAATCCCAACTTGTATTGCTTGCTAGAACATGGAAATTGAAATACTGCTTATATTCAGACCCTCGCATGCTAAGTCCCTTAATGGTTTTATCTCCCGGCTTACCTTCGGGTCCGAGCAAACGTGTTTACTTATGTTCCTTAGAAACGCATGTTTGCCTGCTACGAATGTCTAACGTTATTATATTGTGCAATGTATAAGCTCAATCCTGAATGCATGAATGGAACGTAGATGCAATATAAATAAATCATGCAATACTGCTTGTCTTGTATTCACGTAGCCTCCGGGCGATAATCACGTAGCCTCCGGGCGATAAATCACGTAGCCTACGGGCGATAATCACGTAGCCTATGGGTGCACGTAGCCTACGGGCAATATTCACGTAGCCTTCGGGCGGATCACGTAACCTTCGGGCGAATGAATGTTATTGTTCGATCACGGACAACTTGTGCACAAGGTATAGTTCCTGCAGGCGGCTGCTGGGGCACTGGCACCGTTCTGGCTCCGGACGGAACTCACGTTTAGTCTCACTTACTTGGACGGGGTGGTATGCGGTACCTCTCGTATTTGCACATAGCAAACCATCTTTGTCACAGACTAGTCCATTATGGCAATCAAGCCAGTGATCATTAAGTATATTTGAACCTGTTGCATACTAACTTGTGTCTTCGTGGTAGGGAAGACAATGGTAAGTTGTGCAGGTGATTCAGATAGTCAGGTAAAAGACACCGAACAGTGTCAAGTATATTCCAAGTAAATTATTGTATGCAACACACCTGATACTCCTGTAAATCGTATACTTATAATGTGATCTTGCCCACAACATCGTGTTTGCATATGCTATGCCTCCTGAATATTTATACTTGTCGTGCTTGAATAATATTGTTGCCTCGGACAGGGAAGGAGAAATGGTAAGTGGTAAGTCTCGCCGTGTTTCCTCTAACATCGCACGGTGCACTGCCCGACACGTTAGGCTATTCAATACTTGCATGAAACTGATCCTAAGGCAACTAGAAAGATAACTTAATAGTTGGTGCACGAAACCTGTATTACGTGTTTATATGAAATCGAGCGGGCGAGTAGCTTCCCCACCAGTGCATTCAATGTACTGATAATCCACCAGTTTGTATGTAGGGTGCGGGAGAACCTCGTTCGGTGCGGATGCCTCCTTCGTGCGTGCTAAGGCATGGACATCACTCCGAAGCAATGGTGCGTCCGGAATAGAAGCACATATACAAGATATAATATTGGAACATAGCCCGAACTCGCCTGAACATCGCCTCTACAATCATTCAACAGTTGTAGCCACTTGGTACGCTTTTACTGTTTCAGAGAGAGAGGCTTGAGCGACTTGTAATCACGACTATACGCCGCCTGTAACACTTGTTCATATCAATAAAAGAGCTTGCTTTACTTCAACTTGTGTTTCAATGCTTCCTCTATATTGTCGACTCAGTGAACCTGTTACCGATTGCCTATGCGTTCATGACTCCGCTGCACTCGGACAATTTGTGCGACTATGTGGCTTAGAACTCTTACTGCCAGCCAATGAATCACGGCCTTGCACGGGCACGGTTCACGCTCGTGCGGCATTACGCCCGGATGGGTCAAGCGATCGTTCCGCGGGAGCGCTGGAGAGGGTCCCGCCTAGCAGGAATGACCGATTTGCCTGCGGGGGATCGGGGCATGATAGTTATATCGTAGTAGAATTTGGGGAGGCATATTCTAATATAAGTGGCCTTATTTGGGTCGTCTGGAAGGATTTCATTGACAACATAGTCCATAAATGAAAGTCTTTAATCTTTGACATTGGTTTCTGTATCTACAGAGTGGCTTAGGTTCAAACATAAGTTTTTCCTTGGGTAGACCAGAACTTGATCCTCTATTGTGACCAATATGTGGATTTTGATTGGAGTTGCTAAAGAAGCAGTAAGGCTGGCAAGTGCATCAGCCTCGATATTTTGCAGTCGTAGTACATATTCTATGAAGAAATTCGTAAAGATGGAAATCATGTTGACAGCCGCTTGGTGGAAAGGGAGTAGATCCTCATGACGTACCTCATACTCGCCAAGGACTTAACTGATTATTAATTTAGAGTCGCCATAGTCTTCTATATAGTCAACCTCCAATTATTTAGCCAACTGGATCCCAATGATGAGAGCATTATACTCTGCCACATTGTTGGAACATAGCTCTATAATCGAGTATACCCGATTGATTACTAGGTCTTCGGGAGAGATGAGCACTATCCCTACTCCGGCGATGATATTGCCTTTGGGCCCTATTTTGGAAGCACCGTCGATGAACATTCACCAAACTGATTATCTTGTTGTGATGGTGTTAGATTCTAACATCTCATCGGTAATTTTGTCATATAGTTTTAAAGTTTTTGGTAATAGATGAGCTTCTAGGAAGTCGGCCAATGCTTGACCCTTGACAGCCTTTTGCCAAACGAATACCATGTCATAGGGTGACAGTAGGATTGCCCACATTGCTAGGTGAGAGTTAAGTACCCCAGGCTTGGTTATGAGGACTCTGAGGGTGTTAACTCGTGAGATCACATGGATGGATTTTTCTATCAAGTAATGGCGGGTCATTTGGACCGCAAATACTAGAGCCATATACTCTTTCTCAACCGGATTGTACCTATGTTCTGAATTGATCATCATTATGCTAAGATAGTAAATAGTTTGCTCATAGTCTTCATCATTATTTTGGGCAAGAAAAGCTATGAGGGAATGATCCATTACACGAACATAGAGTAAGAAGGGTTTTCCTACGATTGGGGCCACCAACACCAGGGAGTTCGTGAAATACTTCTTAATGTCATCGAATACTTGCTGGTATTCTTCCATCCAGGCAAAGGAGACTCCTTCTTTATGAGCTGAGTAAAGGGTCGATATCGTCCGGAGAGATTGTCTATGAACCTCCTTATGTATGACAGTCTTCCCTATAGACCCTAAAGCTCTCGCAGGTACTTACGAGGATGCATATCTAGGATAGACCTATTGTTCTCCGGGTCAATAAGAATACCCTTCGAAGTTATGATAAATCCAAGAAACTTACCGCTGAAGATCCCTTTGGTGGGGTTTATTTTTAGCTGGTGCGCTCGCACCAGGTCGAACACCATCTTCAAGTCTTGGAGATAGTTATCTTGAAAATATCTCTTGACAGCGATGCCATCAATATAACATTCTACTAACTTGCACAGATGGTCCCGAAAGATAGTGTTCATAGCTCGTTGGTATGTCACACCAGCATTCTTCAGACCGAAGGGCATTTTGGTGTAAAAGTACACTACTAATGACGTTCGAAATGATCTATGCTTCTAATCATCTAAAAATATCTTGATCTGGTTATAGCCTGAGAACCTGTCCATGAAGGACATACGCTCAAAGCCACAAGTGTTATCGATCATCACATTTGTGATTAGGAGAGAAAATTCATCCTTTGGGCAAGCCGTATTCAAATCACGAAAGTCGATGCAGACTCGAATTTTGTCGTTCCTTTTAAAGACGGGGACGATATTAGCTACCCAATCTGGGTGTTGTTCTTCGCGGATAAAGTCGCTTGCTATAAGCTTATTCACCTCTGCTTCAATGGCGTTCATAATATATGGATGGAATTGCTGTTACTCCTGCTTTATAGGCTTGGCACTTGGTAGGATATTGAGTTTGTGCATCACGATTTATGGATCCAAAATCGGCATATCTTCGTAATTCCATACGAAGACGTCGATGTATTCCCTTACCATCTTGATGAGGGATTCACGCTCTTCTGTCCAGATATTTTTGTTAATGAAGATGGGTTTAGGAGCAACGTTATCACCTAAATCAACTTGTACAACCTCGTCCTCGGTAGGAGTTTTTTGCTGCTCGAACCATAATTCCCACAGAGATTCTAGTTTTTGAGTCCACGGTTCTACTTCAAAGAGTTTGATAGGGTACTCGTCGTCCAGTTCTGAATCTGCAGATACCATGTTGATGGACAACGTTTATCTAAGCGCATGTCCGATTCTGATTTTGGAGTCCCAGGCAAAAAATTGTGAAGAGTGAGAATGTGTTTCATCTTCCTCCCCCCGAGTCTCTAGGAGTTGTAGGAGTTGTGACATATCCTAAAAAAAGACCGGTTCACTAGTAATATGTCTCGGGCTTTGTCACGACCCGTACCCGGTGTAAGGATACTAGCCGGAAACAACGCCCAGCCTACGCCGCAGAATCGGCGGTAGAACGCTGTCTAGATAGTCTATCTAATGTAATGAACCACCAATAATGATAGAATACTCAATCACAGAACTAAGATAGAATGAGCACAAAATCAGATAAGAATAGAATAGTCATCATATAACTCATGAGTTTAAAATAATACATCAATGAGTCTGAAGAGTAACAAAATGAGCTGGAGACAAATCCAGTACAAAAGAATACTACAATACTACAAAGCTACAACTCCAGGGTCAACTGTCTCAGTTGGGATAAGTCCCTCTTGAGCCAGGGTCTCAGAATCTAAACCCACAACATCCTGGGGTCCATAATAGGTAGGGTACTCCTCAGTGTCATCTGGAAAAATATATCCAGTCAGGAAAGGAGCAGAGTACATCTCTAACAGCAGTTCTAATCCATGATAAAAACTATGTAACAGTAAATAGCTGTGGATAAACAAGATGCACAATAGGAATAAGAGATATATAGACAATAAGGAAATACTGGAAAGAAATACAATAAGGAACAATATGCTAATGAAACAATAATACTAATGAATAAGTGTGTGAGTACTAGCTTAACATGTGATCGGCTTGGGCAAGATGCAATGCGGCCTGGCTAATCATACGTGTGGTGCATGATCAACACTATTCGTTTACCAATACTTTATTCGATAGGGATTTGATCACATATCTATACTAATACTCCCCACCCCCAACTGGTATAATAGATCAAACCACGGTATGCTATGGCACTAGATTCCCCAAGAAGAGAGCGACTCCTCCCGAAAATCGGTGTCTGTACATGTACAAGATAACCAATAAAACAATACTTGCACCATATACACCATATACCAAGGAATAACATCTCATGACGAGATCCGGATATACCAATCCGTGTAACCATAGTGTCAAGAGAAACATGTATATCTACACTAGATACAACGAACATAGAGGATATCATAAATGAGAAACTATCAGAGAATGTACTCGCCTAAAGTCCAATAAAAAGTCTCACAGATGTCTGACTCGGTACCTCGAAGACCTAGATATAGAATACCACATTAATACAAGGTCCCGAAAAGAGAACAAGTCAAACTAGTCAACTTCTAGGTCAATAAATAAATTCTAAGTCAAAAGTCAACTATGGTCAACTCTAAAGTCAACTAAAGTCAAACATGGTCAAACCAAGGTCAACCTCACAAGAAATCTATATAAATAATATACAACAATTTAGGAATCAAATTAGATCCCAATTGGTACCCACACAAAGTATACTAATAATACAATTAATGCACACTCTAAATAATGTATATACAAACCAATATTTATACAAATAAAATAATATATTATTATTAGTATTATACCTCACAAGAACACCTATATATATACATATATAAAATAATTTAATAAATATATATACTTATATATATATACACATAAACTTTACACAATCAAATACTAATAGTTACAAAATACATTGCACATATTAATGTACATATTTTACATGGCTAGAAGCACACATAAAAATACATTCATTAATATACAAATAATTATATAATAATTATAAATAATATAATTACATATTTAAACACATAAATATATTTTATAAAATATTTATGTATAATTTATGTTATTAATATAAGTACATATATAATTGCATGCAAGAAAGCTACATACATATATTTATACACCACATTAGAATACATAAAAATATCTATAGATCTATGCTACAATAAATACCATAATAAATACAATAAAATAATATATAATATTTATATATATTTACTAATTATAAATAAAGAATTTAAAGTATAAATAATTAGATCTACACATAAATACACCAAATTGGAGAGTTTCACACCGTATCCCACTAGATCTAGGATACGCATGTGACACGAGTCCAACACAAAACCAAATGTACCCCGAAGGACACAAACAAGTCACAAATAATATTTATGAATAAATCAAAGTGTCAAAAGTAGATCTATGTGTCCGTGTCAAAATACGACATGTTCAAAGTCCCGTGTCGGAGGAAAAACCCCCAAAATAACACGTATCACCAAATAGTTAGGATACGAACCACATGTACCCAAATATGGACACGACACAAGCCCCAAACACATAAGCACATGCCCAATTGATCTATAGGATCAATTGACACACACAACAAAATGTAAATTCGGAATTCCAACAAAATTGACACAAAAAGCACCATAACTTTCTCCATGGGTCTCCTATGAACACAAAACAAATTCCTATGGGTAGTACATATATATAGGTTGATTTTACATGATTAAATCTCAGATTTAGAAGCTATTTTAATAGGAAAAACTGAATTATACCTATTGGGAGATGGATTCCCAATGAAACCTCCAATTGAGATGAACTTGCTTCCAAATTGTAGATCCTTGCTCCTCTTTGTAGATCCTTGCTTCCTCCTTCTAGATCCTTGCTTCTCAACTTTCTAATGGTGAATTAGGAAGAATTTGGAGTGAATTTGGTGGAGAATTGGAATGGGAATGAAGGGAATTTGGGAGTGAGAAATTCTAGATCTAGATTTGGAATGAGAATGAGAGGAGAGAGAAATTTCCTCCCTCTTTTAATAGGCCGGCCTTGCCCCTCTCCCAAGCAATTATAAAATATTCAATGTACCCCTTGGGGCCTATCATGAAGAAATAATTAAGGAAGGAAGCTTCTAGTCTAATCACTTAATTAATTTAATCCATCTCCTTAACCATGGGCTTTCTAAATGGGCCAAATCTAACTATTTAATTCATGTTGGTCCATGGGTCCAAACTAAAATAGTTGGGTCTACTAAAATAAGTCCAAAATAATTAAATAACATCCAACATCAATTAAATAATACAACAAAAATTATTTACCATGCACAATAATTATTTAAATAGGAAATTACTAAAATACCCTTTTTCCTAAAATGTGGTAGTGATAGGCTTGCCTTTAGGGATAAAATAATACAGTGGTAAACGACGTTCCTTGCTATAATTCAAGAGGCATTGGTTGCTCTTCGGATCGTATCCTATCTTCTGGAGAATACTCTTAGTCTGTATGCTATAGCGGTGAAGTTGCATTCTACCGCTTTCTGGTTCTGGATCTTCTAGGACTAAGTCCCGATGACCTTCAACTTTTCCAAAAATGATGGGCTTGTCCCCTTTCTTTCTTGCTGGAACAACGAAACATGGGTCTTGGTTAAGGTGGATCCGATTTACTGTGTGTGGTATAGCCACTTGCGTATGTAGGTATAACCCTAGAACATACTCTAAAGAATATGTGGTACCCCAATGCACGACCTCGAAGCAATTCAAAGAGAGGCCTTTGTAGAGGAAATATGGTATCTACTCTAAATGGATTACATCATCATATGATGGTTCATCGGTAGATGCCATAACGTACTCCTCCAATTCATCTTTTTTGGTGGTTGTCAGTGATGTTAGCGATGTTGGAGTTTTCCTGTACGCTAAGAGAATCTTTTCTAGAAAGCGTCTTTGTTCCTAAGGTCTGACCGCCGAGGATTCAGGTGCCTTTCTACGATACTTGACCACGATGGGAGTAGTTGCTTGAGCTAGGCACCTTCTGAGGCAGACCCTTAGGGGATCCTATGAAAATGTAGTAATATCATCTTCGTGATCGGCGTCGTTGTCTCCTTCGTCTTGGTGAATTTTCTTGTACAAGATCGAGTCAAAGTAGTACCCCTCAGTACCTTTGAAAGGATCCACATCGGAGAATTCAGTTTTGACCATGCCATCTCGTTGACGTATTTTAACTAATGGTGGAGAGTAGATGGGACAATCATATACTCATGTATCTATGGACGTCCTAGTAGGACATTGTAAGATACATCCACGTTGATGACATAGCAAGTCACCTCCATTCAAAGATTACCGATTTTGTATTTCAAACAAATCTTACCTAGCTGGTAGCTTCTTTCAGCGTTGAAGCCGCTGATAGTGGTATTAGTGGCTGCTAGCCGGTGCATCGAAATACCCAAGGGCTATAGCAGGCTTCATGAGATAATTTTCAGAGAGGATCCGGGGTCGATATGCATTCGGTCTACCTTAATGGCTTTGATGTATCATGTGTAATACATGGGACGATTATGCCTATTATTTTTTAACAAAATAACCGATTGAGAGAATGTGATATTCGGAGTTACCTCTATCATACTGTTGCAGTGTGGACATGCTGTGGGGTTCTCGGCCGGTGGCTTGAATTAGGCCAGATAAGAGTCGACATTTTTTATCACCTCACTCAGAGCATCACGAATCTTTTTGGAGAGACGAAGGAGCTTGAAGTGTGATAACCTCGTAGGACCTCGTAGGAGTGTTGGCCAGCTGTGCCAAAATATCAAAGTTATAAGACTTCTCCATCCCTTGAGTAGTGTCTTTTCGTAGAGGTTTATCAAAGCGTGTTTCTTTCTGCTTTTGTTTGTCCACTATAGGAGGGAGGGATGGACCCGGATCAGATACTACGGGTGCCATGGGTGTGGCCACTAGAGGCATATTATCATCGGGAGCATTTGTCACTCCATGTTCCCGATATACGAATATTTTTTAATATTTCATGTTGAGAGAATATGATATTTGGAATCGCCTCTATCATACTATTCCAGTGGGGACATGCTGCAGGGTTCCCGGTCGGTGGCTTGAATTGGACCATATAAGAGTCGACGTTTTGTATCACCTCACTCAGAATATCATGAATCTTTTTGGGGAGACGAAGGAGTTCGAAGAGTGATAACTTTGTAGGAGTGTTGGCCAGCTGTGCCAAAATATCAAAGTTCTAAAACTTCTCCATCCCTTGAGTTATTTTTTTGTAGAGGTTTATCAAAGTGTGTTTCCTTCTGCTTTTGTTTATCCACTATAGGAGGGATTGATGGACCTGGATCAGATACAGTGGGTGCTACGAGTGTGGCCACCGGAGGCATAATGTCATCAGGAGCATTTGTCACTACCCATTTTCGATATACGTATTTGAAACATATTTTATTTTAGCATGGTTGCATGTGCATTGAGACTAGACCCATTCTTTGGTTTATCTTGGTTCATGGTTTATTTTGTAGGTTGGTTCAAGTTATGAGAACCCTTGGTTCAACCCTCAACCCTACCATATATAACCCAATATTTCTCTCTCTATATACTTCTTCATTTCTTCCATCTATTTAGTTTCCTTTCCCCATTTCCATAGGCAAGTACACCTTACATGAGAAATGAAGAAACTCTCCATATTATTGTTCTATTATGTTTATTATGTGTTTCTAAGCACTTTTAGTACTTGGAGTTTTCTGTTTTGATGGATGAATTAATATAGATATATATTTCTTACTTAAGGTTTTTATGGATTTCATAAGTTTTTGCTACATGATAGATCTTTCAATTTAGAGCATTTTGACTTTTGGTTCACCCAATTTGGACTTAAAATGAGATTTTTATGAATAAAACAAGATTTTAGTTTTTGGAGCTTTTTTGCCATGGCCGAACCTGCTGTTGTTGAAGATGAAGTCTTCATGCGGCAGCAAGCTATGAGACTGAGTGTGCTATATAGCCCGAGAGGGTTATGCGAGCCTAAACTCTTGCCGCATACTGACAGCATATGTCCATCTTGTTGGATGCATGATGGTTGATTTGCATAAGTGTCCTTGAACACCTTGTGCTTTCAATCGCTGAACGAATAAAAAATTCGCTAAGTCCAAGAGACCTCCATACGACATCGAACTCCATGCGGCACCGACACTCATACGACCTAGAGAGCATACGACCACTATTTTCCTTGGATGCATTGATCTGAACCGTTGGCACTTATTTCTATGATATTTGTTTTTTCTCTCTAACATACTTTATGGCTTGTCACATCAATCACTTTATGTTACTTTACTGACACTTTATTTATTACCCGCCACATTAACACTTTTCTCAATGAGTAGACCTTAAACCCTAAGCATGCGGCAAAGTGTTTCATGCGGCCTGACTTTATATGTGGCCATGATTCATATGCAGCTTTAACTTCATATGCGGCCTAACTTTATACGCGGCCAGGATTTGTCATATGGCCTGACTTCTTATGTTGCCTCAACTTCCCATGCGGCCTAGAGACCCATGTGGTCCTGCTTGTTTGATTGAATATTTTCTTGATTCGTGTGATCCAATGTGTAATTGGTACTTGGACTCGATTATTGTTCATGGTTTAATGTGCGTCGAGGTACGATGCATCGTGTTAGGTGTTAAGTGATTATATTTGAGTTGTGCATCAAGAATGCCTCCAAATTCCTGAACGTATAATATTATAAATATATATATTGTTTCCCCAACAAGGGCTTAATAAGCAAGTCAAATTCCAAACCGTGGTTAGGATACTGATTGTATGAATTTTGCATACACGCTTGGGTGAATCCAGATTCGACTTCTATGGATTCGTATCTAGTATGCCCATACTTTGTAGGACATCTTAAGAGAAATTCTTATATGATCACGCCTTGAGATTTCAAACACAACATTGGGCTAATTAGGTAACTAAAAGTGGTAGTAATATTGAAGGGAACGGTATCCCGAGATCATGCCAATGAACCTTTCCACAGAAATTTATTCTAAGTGCGCTGTGGGCTAGCCACCACAGATACTGTATATCATCTTCCTTGGTGGAGTGCAGTATATGACTATTATTATTTTGAGCCACTGTTTAACTATTGGAATACTGGAACCGCTAATACTGTATTTTTAGCGCAGTGGCCCTACGGAGGACTGGTGCCTCCTGCAAGTGCCTATTTTATTTATTTGATTCGGTTAGCTAATATTTGGCACTGGCATGATATGTGGATACTTATTATGTATTATTTCTGAGATAACCTTATACTCCACAAAAATAGCATATCGTACAAATGATTGGCCGATATAAGAAAATGGACTTGGGTGTGATTGTATTATTCGGTTAGTAGCCTAAGGAAATGAACTATCATAGTGTGATGGTTCAACCCTTGTCCTTGTTTGGTTGTAGGGTTGAGCCTTTGCGCTAGGATATGTCGTGGACCTAACTTACAACACTGAACCTATATATTATTATATATTTTTTCTTGGGTTCTATTTCGTGCTTCCTTTGTGGTAATTATTATTTGGGGTCTAATCCTACTGGTTTTGCATGGCCACGTTTTGAGCCAGCACCCGAGGATCCAGCGTACCTTCTCCCTACTTATGGCGGGTACCAGGAACATATTCGCAGGGGATAGTGAGTGGGTTTTCTTCTTCCCTACTCATCATTGAATATTTACTTCTTTTGGCGCTTAGTCACCGGCACCTGTTATCCAGCTTGTTTGGATATTAGTTTTTTTACATTATTGTATTAAATCAGACTATAGCTGATCTCTGTCATATACTTTTATTACTCTTTCAGCTTCTTATTTTGCACAGCTGGTCTCCAAAATATTTTGAAAAAGCGTTTAGGACGCCTTATTGATTTATCATATATGCTCTATGCTTAATGTTTCTTTTTTGAATAATTGAGACAGAAGTTCTTGACCCTAGAAGACTTGATTATAGCATGCACCCCTTTGTCTTATACAAGCGTGATCATCATACGATGTATAGTGCCTTGTATAGGGTAGCTGGCCATGTCTATCTCCGTATTCCGGTACTAGGGTATGACAAAGTTTTAGTGGTGGCCCATGCAGGTCTGTTCTTCAGACTTGTGGGGCGTCATGGTCATAGGAGTCTCAATCAAACATGATCCTTCTTAAAATCATGAATTCATCATCTTCGATACTCAACTTGAATTATTCTAGATTGGTTGCTTCCTTGTTCCTTCTCGTCTTGTCCTTGATGTTTCTTGTGCTCTTCTTTAGGGCGTCTCCTTCCCCCGATGCTGTAGCAATAAGAGAGGAAGAGTTGCTAGTGGAACAAAATCTTGTGGAACCTCAACAAAGGATCCGAGTTGAACCTACGATGAATGGGACAGAGCAGCAGGCTCCAGGTATTCTCGTACCTCCCGCAATGCCGGCAGTACTGGATACCCCAGCCTGACTAGAGATTATCCGTGGATTGTTAACTGCCCAACAATACCAGATGATGGTGCAACAAAAACAATAACAAAAACAACAACACCAGCAACAACAGCTCCTGCAACAGGAACATAATATCTTGTTGAACCAAGGGTTGCAGACGGCCCTAGAATGTGGCGGGAGAACATATTCTAGGGCATTTGTTAGATTTTATAAACTGAACCCCCAATATTTTGATGGCATGGAGGAAGCAATCCCGGCAGATGATTGGTTCCAGGATATTGAAACCATTCTGACAGCAGCTAAAGTGTCGGCTGAGGAACAAGTTGACCTGGTTCGCCTACAACTCCAAGATCTGGCAAGGTATTGTTGGGCCACGATGGAGGTAGGATTGAGGATTCCTATTTCGTGGGAGTATTTTATAACCCGGTTCAGGGCAAAGTACTTTAGGATCGTGGCTCAGTGTGAGTTACAGCAAGCAAAGTACTTTAGGATCGTGGCTCAGTGTGAGTTGCAGCAAAGGTTCATTAACCTCAAGCAAGCTGGAAGTATAATAGACGGCTATGCAATAGAGTTTTGCCGACTAAGCAGATTTACTCCAACCATGGTGGCAATAGTTGGAGAGAGAAATTAGGTTCCAGCAGGGACTTTACTTAGAAATCTTACGCATGGTAGAGGTGCACCACTACCTGACCTTCGAGGCAGTATTGATAGCAGCCAAGAGAGTTGGGCTTACTTCCCAGAGGATGGCAATGAGAAGAGTTGATCGAAAGAGGCCCCATAGACAGAACAGTGAGGGAGGACCAGTACCACAAACATCAGCACCATCCCCTGGCATTCGCATCCATGATGTAATAAAGAGGAGGCCAGTGACCTTGACAGTGATAGCACCAACTAGACAACAACAGTCGAGGCAGCACCAGCACCAGCAACAACAACGATAGGGAGCGCCGACAGGTTGTACCTACTGTGGCAAGGGAGGTCATACCCGGAATATTTATCGGGCAGCTAACAGACTATGTTTGAGATATGGGAGCCTGGATCACAAGGTTGCCACATGCCCATTGATACAGAGGGTAGGATGGCCAGTATAACAGTTTTCTGCATTACCATCCCCAAAGGTAGCGCAGCAAGGAGGACCAGTAGTAGCAGTATGGCCTTTAGCTCAGCTTCCGTTGCCGACGCAGGCACAGATTTATCGAAAACAACAACAGAATCAGCAAGGGCCGAAACTACGACAACAAGGAAGACTGTAGCAAGGAGGTCAACAAGGCCAAGGGCTGGCACTCACCTTATCTTTGGAGGAAGCTATGGCATCGGGTGATATAGTGGCTGTTTGATAATAAATAAAAGAAATAAAACTAGGTTTATACAAAACCCTTATTTTGGTTTACAAACAAGAAAAAAAAAGTATAATTGATCCTATACGAGGATACTAAGTACAAAAATTTAATTCTGGGGAAATATTGCTATAGGAGTCTGATCAGTGGTCAATCACTTTGTCCCTTGGACCACACAATGACGAAGAAGTGCTGTAGAAGAAGGAGAAGTTTCAAAGATCGCAAGAGGGATTGGATGCTCGATGCCAAAATCGTCAATCACTACTCTCGGTTTGTGCTCTGGACTCTTCTCTCTCAAAAATCGATTTCCCACCCTGGACCTCCATGGCCGGAGGTCTCTATTTATAGGGTTTGGTCATTGTTGGTGTAAAACCGAACAGCGAAGAAAACTGCACCTTTTACGCGGCAGTTATAATAACTGCCATCCACGTATAAATGATCCCCTGACTCTGCGTGTGACGCGTGTCCCATTACGAGGTAATGCGTATAATTGCTGCGAAGATCACAGCATGGAAGCCACGTAGGTAACTGCCCATCGCGTAGAGATGATTGGCGTAGAAGCCAAATAACTGTATCATTGGCGTAGAAGCCAAATAGCTGTTCTGATAGCGTAAGAGCCGAGTAGCTGTCATGTTGGCGTAGAAGCCAAGTAGGCGTAGAAGCCAAGTAGGCGTATAAGCCAGGTAGGCGTAGAAGCCAAGTAGGTGTAGAAGCCTAGTAGGCGTAGAAGCCTGATGTTGCATGGATAGGTAGCCAGCGTAAGGACAGTCGATTATCCTTGTTTGACTGAGGTTTTGAGCGTATTCAGGACCAAATAGCCTTATCACGCACCTTTGCAAATATAGCCTGAGTTGGCGTATTCCGAGGAGATAGCATACGGCATACTCCTATAGTTGAAAATAGCCAGGTCGACGTATTTCAAGGAGATAGCGTACAGCGTGCTCCTATAGCTGAAAATAGCCTGACGCCGTAATATGCAGAGGTGGTGATGTAGACGTATTAGTCCTAATTATAGCTCACCCAGTCGTTAAAAGTAGAACCAAATCTCGTGCATTAAATGCAGAGATCTGCCCCCATCACGCACATTAACTGCAGAGACGTGCCTCGAGTTCTGTACGAAGGGCAGCTTTTGACGTGGCGGTTTGTTTCGTCTCTTTCTAAGCGTAAAAGCTCATGCTTGACTGTGTAAAGTAGGCAGCGTATTTTCTTGAATGCGTAAAAGCAATTTGTATCAAGGAAATATCACTAAACGACGGTCTGGATCTCTATGCAGAATCATTATTACAGCCATCTTCTCGATCGTCGTGCGGTACTCTCTGTCAGGGGTCAGGTTTATTGTACTGTCTGACAGGTTCATTCGAGGAATACGAAGAGTTCCTCGTACAACTCCATGCTGCATTAATAAGCCGGCGTACTTCACGCTGTAAAAAGGGAGGTAGCCACCTTTTACGCTATAAATGGTCTTGAAAGTGACGCTTTACGCAAATTATTCTTTGAGCTCTATATTGTATGCTAAATAGCGTTAAAGCTCTGATGTACGCCCATGGCTCTGAAGTAATACTTTACGCTGCACAGCAATGAAACTCTGCTTTACGTGGCTTCCTGTATGTTGAGGGTTTTACGCGTATGATTTCTCAGCGTATTTTTCATGCTTCTACAAGACCCCCTTCAAAGTTTTCAAATTCCTCGTAATTTAAAATACTTTGAATGAAGCATGAAACGGTCCAGTTTGACTCATTCTGCGAGGCTGATTTCTCGACAAATATTTAGAGATTTGTTGGGATTGGGTGTGATCTCCTCTGCCTATATAAAGGCGACTGAGTTAACCTATTTTTCCTACACTTCCTTCACCACACAGAGATGGTTTTCGAGATTCGTCGGGCTGACTTGAGGAAGAAGAAGATCATATTCTTCCGGCATGTAAGGAGCCATAAAAAGAGGCATCTTCGAGCAAATATCATTTGCAACGATGGATCATGGAAGGATATCATAGCTTCCTTTGCTCGGGATAATCAACAATTTCATATGGCGATTCGTCCAGGAGAGAGGAAGGGTCGTATTGGACCACACAACTTGCAAGCTATATTTTCTTCCATCATGGCGCTAGACAAAGGCAGACAGCTTGGCCTCGTCTTCCAGTATTGAGTTGGGTCTGAACCCCCAACACAATCTGCCATGGCGTATGGAGGGTGGGCTTGAATAATTTAGACAGGCCCAGTTCTGTATCCTCCCGCCATTCACCATTTTCTTGTTCATCGGCCGCAGAAGTCGATGAAGTGCCGTAGAAGACGAAAAAAGATCTCTACCAATATGATAACCTGGCAGAACAGATTCTCGGTGTGATCTTTAAATAAAGATGAGAAACCCTTTGTAGAGAAATGATTTTTATCATATATAATCATGAAGATGAAAAACCCTTTGTAAACTGGATTTCTATCATATGTAATCATGATTAATAAAATTGTCTTCTTTTACGCATCTGATAATTTGCCATATTTGCTATGAGGAAGTCTGAATGTGTGCAGCTTAAGCACGTCTGAATAACTTTACGCCGACTCTGATAAAAGAGTATCTGATCTTGTCCCATCTTTTACGCGTAACTGAAGGCACGTAGAAAGCTTCTTAGCATTACATCGTCTTTAAAGATCGAAACTATCATGCTGTTTTGGACGAGAGTCGCGTAGAATTTCTGAACTGTCACTTCTTTGACATAAAGGGTTTTTGTTCCAATCATTATCTTCAAGAACAGTTTCCCGAAAATCCCATGCAATAGGGCGAGAAATGACCGTCAAACTGGCCATACTTGAACTTTTGAAAAAGATTCCGGCTAGGCTTCGGATGAGCTTCTAATCGACCCAAGAAGAAGAGTCATCTTCAATGTTGAACTCTGTATATTTTGGGCACATGGAATATTTTGTAGCCAAGTAGGAGGATTTTCTGTGTATATCCTTGTAATTGACCTCCTTGAAAATTGTTCAGATATACGCGTACTCTGTCCTGTGTATTTTAAGATATACGAAAAGTTATAGATCCGTAGCATCTGTATCTTTTAAGTGTAGAATTGTAGATCTGTAGCCCCTGAGCATAAAACCATAGATTTTTAACTGCTGAGCATAAAAAGCTTTCGAGCGTGAAATCATAGATTTGTAGCCTCTGAGCGTAAAATTGTAGGTTTGTAGCCTCTCGAGCGTAAAAGCTGTTGAGCATAAAAGCATCCGGGCGTAAAACCGTAGATTTATAGCCTCTGAGCGTAAATTGTAGACTTGTAGCTACTGAGCGTAACATCATGGGTTTATAGCCTCTGAGCGTAAAAGCTCCTGGGTGTAAGATCGTAGACTTGTAGCTACAGAGCGTAAGAGCTTCTGAGCGTGTAGCACGAATCTATTTGTGCAGTATGACTGTCCATCTTCTAATGATATGCTGACGTGGTCCCCAATCATAACCGAATATTAAATATCGGATTTGGTTAGGGATTCGAAGAGTTATCTGAACTCTATAAATACCCCAAGGCCTTGAGAGAAGAAACCCTTCATCTGTCTTTTGCAAAAAACCTTCGTCCCTTTGAGAACTCTTCTTCGTCTCTTTTCTGAATACTCTGAGTTTTAGCCATGGCACCGAAACAACCTTCTACCGCTAAGGGAAAGAAAGCTTTCTCTTCTTCTCGCTCCTCTGCTCAAGCACAAGAAACTCCCATTGGGCTGAGCGAACCCCGATCTGAACGAAATATCCCACCGTCAAGTTGTGCACCAGGCGTCATAGGTAAAGTTTTTGGGAAGAGAAAAATAAAACCCTTCGCACACATTGTACGTGAACGCGCAAGGTCATCTTCTGTGCTGAGAGCCTCTTTGAGGAAGATGATGCACAGAGATATTTTATCATTATGCCCACATTTCTAATGTGTCAGCGTAAAAACTCTATATTTTCGCAGTCTGGCGTAAAAGCTCAGGCTGTCAAAATTTGGTGTATACGACAAAACCTTGCATTTTACGCACTGGATGTAAATTCCAGCGTAAAAAGCTAATTTTTAACTGTCTGGCATAAAAGTACGAACTGTCCGGTTTTGGCATAAAAACTGCAACCCTTTTGTTCTTATGCCCTGGATGTAAATTCCAGCGTAAGACTTAAGTTTTTGCAGTATGGCGTAAAAACCCACTGTTAGTCTTTGGTATATGCTGCAAGAGTGTAGCATCTAGTGTGGCGTAAAAACCCACTGTTAGTCTTTGGTATATGCTGCAAGTTTTTGCAGTGGACTTGCAGATCCCTCATTTGGCTGACGTGATGGGTTCTACTGCTGGGATGCTGAAATCCAATTATCTGGAGGACTTGTCCCATGTGACATTCCCTATTTCTGGAACCCAGTATCCTGAAGAAAGGGGAACTCTGATATCGTCTCAAGGAGAAAGAATGCTGTTGAGTATGCTCAGTGGGGAGCCCTTGACGTATATAGATGGGACCGAATATAGGAAACCAGCTTTCCTCTTCGGGGATATAATTGATAAACAATCCCAGACGAAGCCCAAGAAGGAAATTTGGGTGTTTACTGCTGAGGGCATGGTCATGTTCCTGCCAAGGATGCCCTGGGATTACCCTATCTCGGCATTCTTCCATGCCACGCATCCCAGGAAGATGTCATGGACCCTGACCCCTGATCCTCACGGCCAACCGGGGAAGTTATTTTATCAGAAAGGATCAGGCCAAGGATTATTTGTGAGCCGTCCTTCAGGCCCTGTTATGCCTTTTAGGGGATTACTGTCGGGCAGCGTCCCGAGTGAAGACACTTCACTGCTCCAGCCGGTTCAAATATTAACTTTTTATAATAACTTCATGGGGCATGGAGGAGTATACCACAAGGTTAATCCTCGGACCAGCGGGTGGCTTAGCCCCGGGAATCTTCGATGGGCCCGTTTAACAGCCTGGGCCCTGAAGCACTTTCAGACGGAGCTGGAGGGCATTGGTCTGTTCGCGGCTGTGAGTGCTACTAGTGTTGGGCTACCTCTCAATCCCAACCTATTTTTGGCTTTGATGGAGCGGTATATCTCGCTCACTAGGACTTTTGCCATTCTGCTAGGGGAGTTGGGATTGGCCCTTCATGATATGGCAGAGATTTCAAGGCTGCCAATGGGGGATACTCCTTATGAAGAGTATGTTCCCACCAACAGGGAGCTGAGGGATACAAACCCTCGGGAAGTAGCGGTGTACCAGGAGCTAATGAGCCATTATCTTGCATGCACCACCTTCTATAATGAGCCCTCTGATTTGGCTCATACCAATAAGTGGGCATCCTATCTCTTCTTTTATCAAGCCAAAGATGCTAAGCCAGACAAGGTTGTGGATAGCAGAGATAAGCTATTGAATCTTCTGAGCGTGCTTAATGCTCAAACGGTCGATGATCTTATTGAAGACTTTGGGGCTTCCGATCATATTATCGATGAGGAGGTAGGGGGTTATCCTGTAGGCACTAAAGCCTATAGTTATATGAGGCATTATTGCAAGCCTTTGTCAAGGGAAGCTCAACTGACTGGCTTCCTCTCAGTATGGTTACGTCGATTGGTAGTACCTGGCATCGCGTCTGCGGATCGCATTTACCGCAACACCTTATGGCCTGCAATACGTTTGGTGTTTGAAGCAAGACTGGGCCTGCTCCCTTCCATGGTATGTCGGATACAAGCTGGCCTGAGGGCCATTACTGATGGGCTGCTTGCAGATAAAACACGGCGTGAAGGATTTCCCAGAGTGGAGTTACCATTCCTATATCTGATGGGATGGTTAATCCTTCATAACCCCAGGGTAATGTCTTCCGGCTCTGCCAGTAGTTCGAGAAATAATTTCTTGTTGAATTACAAGAATTCCTCTTGGAACGTGACCACCGTCGTAGACTGTCGGCGAGCATTAAATTTTGCTCATAGCTGGAAGCTCTTTTGTATAGTCCATACTGTACATATCAATCAACAGGGGATGAAACTTCAGGATTTAGGTCACGGGAGGACTATTCTTTCTCCTGAAGCCTTCTACTGGTTGGTCTACATTAGACCTTCTCATCTACTGTACAAGAGTGAAGACCACTGCTATTTAGAGCCGTATCTGCCTAGCCGATTCACCAGGCAATTTGGGTACGACCAGTTGCATGTGGGGAATGCTATCACCAGCTTCAAGTTCAGAGGGGGACTTATCGACGGAGTGAGAGGATGGTGGTACTTTATGATGGGTTGTACTGGAGCAACCTTTACTATGCCCGCGACTTCTCTCTCCATGGAGTTGCGCATCCTTCATTCGTACGTGCAATTTTATGCGTCTATTAATACCTTCCATCATGATTTTGACATGCATAGAAATTTTAGGATGCCCTCTCATAAGTCCACTGGAAGAGTGGAGATCCCATCAATCTCCTCTGATGAAGGTGAAGACCCTGTCGGTCCAGACGAGTTTTTATTGACAATACCGAGAGGCCTAATAGCTCCGCCTGCAGAGCCTCTTGTTATCCCCAGTAAGCGAAGGGCTCCTACTCTGAAAGAGCCTTCCCCTCGCAAAAGAAAGACTGTCAGTGGTCCTAAAAGGACTTTCAGCCATGAGGCTCCTAGGCCTGTAGAATGTAACTATATTTTGACTGTAGAATGTACTATTTTAACGAATATATGTATTATATTTTGACTGTAGAATGCTTTGAGATATGCATCATAATTTGACTGTAGAATATACTATATATTTGTATTTTTCTATATTCATCATATGTTGTTATCAGGTATGACAGGACGACGCGAAGGATTCGGCAGGTCCCGAGGTAGACAGAGTGCTCCTCCGGTACTGCCTACTGTTGGTTCCGGAACATCGTCGCCCAGTACTCCAGTATATCGATCACTCACATCTTCGACTATTGGGACGAGTAGTTCCAGGAGTGATAGTACTCCCTCGTCCAGCGTTCCTCCTGCTGACGGAACCATGGGGACAGATGAGCATGTCGAGGAGGTCGTGCCCACGTTGTCCCAATATCAGCAAGATCCTCCATGCGCACCTCCAGAGTAGACGAGGACAAAGATTTGGGCCGACGGTAGAAAGTAAGTCAATAAGATGGTTTAGCTTAATATATATCGTGTATTTCTTTATTCATCGTATATTGACTTTTTCGATCAAACTAATTATCTCTGTTTTGGTATCGTCCATCGTCGGTTCAGAGATGCCTGGGCCAATTTCTGAGGAACAACTACGGTGGCCCTTGGATCAACTACTCTGAGGCTCCGGAGGAGAGAAATAGGAAGACTTTATCCAGGCTGATAATGGGTCCAGCCCCTTCTTCATCTGTAAGTATTCCCAGCGAGATTTCCCCTGATGAACCTCGATTAGATCTTGGTGAAGACTACCCGCCAGTGTCAGTTGGTGCACCCTCTTCTCCAGGTATGACAGCTCGTTTAGCATCATTAAGAAATGATTTAGCTGTACTGGTTGCGGACGCGAGATATATACCATCAGCCATGGGTAAATGTTGTCTTTACGCCTCTTTTAGAAAAATTAACATCAGGTTGATATTAACTTTCTCTTGTCTTCTTTTCAGGGGAAAAAATCATTGGGGAGGGTGGAGTTGACACCACTTCTGACTTTGTTGCGGACTCTGCTAATGAACCGGCGGTGTCCGATGTTGAGGGAGCCAGCTTTGATTATGCCGATACTTCATCCGCAACATTATCGGATGTTGTTCTACCAGTATCGGTGCAAATAATATCGGAGGAGGATGAGCCGATTGTCTCGACTGTGCCTCCTTTGTCGAACATACCAGCAACTTCGACCGTTGTTGGTGCTTCTTCTTTTGTCGCGCCATCTGTTGAAGCGACGACTGTGGCAACATCCTCTGCAGTCATTCCTGGAGGGGTTTTTACCGATATCGCAGCCACACCCAGCGTCCATTCGAATTTTGCCATACTAGTTGAGCAGTATACTAGCATTTTCTATATCACTTTGAAAATGCTGGTATCGCTGGTGCTGGAGAAGAATCTAGGCTTCGAGGCTCTGAAGATGTCCTCCAACCTCAGTATAGCGCATATTAGATATTTCAATGACGCTGAAAGAGCTGATGCGTTAGAGCAAATAATTAATGGTTTAGAACAACCCATTAACAAATATTTATAGCTATCCCGAGGCGGCATTGATGATCTGGTTCAAGCTAAGTATGACTCCTTAACTGCAGAGCTTGCTGGGCAAATAGAAACTCTGAACAAATCCATCCAAGAACAGCAGCAGGATATGGATAAAGAGCGGGCTGTCTTGGTGGATTGTATTCCTCAGCTAACTAAGTACCGGGCCGAATATGAGGGAGATGCGACGAGGGTTCGAGATTTGGAAGCTGAACTCTCTCAGGCAAGGGAGAGGTTTATTAAGACATCAGCGGCTCGTGATATATTTAAGGGCCAAGTGGAGATAGCTCAGCAGAACTTGACACGTTCTGGTGTCATCCATGCTAGTTTTGTTGACGTTCGATCCGAGCTATCTCGCTTGAGCGATGACGAGGCACGACTAGAGCAGGCTCGCAGTACTATTTTGAACTCCAGGAATGAGAGGATGGCTGCTTTGGCGGATCAAATTCGTGATTTAACTGCTCCTCCCTAATGATGTACCCTTTTGCTTCTTTTTGTAACTTGCTCTTTTCAGAGATAATAAAGATATTTTATCTGACTTTGGTGGACCCATCATTTTTTAACATAAATGATAGGCTAGGGTGAAAGTGAGCTTGTGGATGTAATTATGATTCTTATTTTACCTTTTCAATTCTATATCGTGCTTTATCTTCCTTAGTTTGAGATTGTGGTATTAATATCTTTATCATGCTATTATACTTGTTCCTCTATTTGGAGTTGAGATGGCATGACAGGTACCATATATATATTGTATGAGATATTTAGATAGTATTGTGGACCTAGACAGCATTCTACGTCATTCTTACGATGTAGGCTAGGCATGTTCATAATTCGTTCCCATATTTCGGGTGAGGGTCGTGACACATACTACCTCTAACTCGTTTTCTTTTATTTCCATAAAAAACTTTACCGTTATCGTACTCAACTACAAACAAACTTCTTGACTATCGGTTCTACACCAAAGTATCCCTACCATCATAGATGATGTCTCCACTGAACCTCCATAATGGAACTACTCTAACCTATCATGTTCATACTACCTCTGATACAGCTTCGTGTTATGGCCGCTATGATGTTATGCTACGTCCATACTACCTCTGATATAATACTCATAACCACGATAACCACAACAATAAGAAAAATTCTAAGCATGAAAGAAGGCAATATTTTTATTGATATTCAAGATCATGAGTACATATGAAAGTCCATTAAATTTAAGAATTTTTATTAATATTCAAGATCATGGGTATATTTGAAAAGAATGAGACCCCTGTGTGCTATATCTGGTACCAATACATGTAAAACTGGCAGCTCAATGCATTCTAGGTCATCACTCCACCAAAACTCCTCAGTGCAAGCCATAGTACATGAAAAAGAATCCATATCGATGGATAGCAAGGGATTTTGCAACACAGAGCTGAGCCTACTGATCCAACTCTGTCGTGTGAAAGGATGCGACTAGAAATCCCGGTTGGGATAACTAGCCCCATCTCTGCCATACAGATGCACCGCCAGGACCCGACCGAGATCCAGCCATCATATCCTGGCTGCATACGAGGAATAGCTACACTGAGCTAGGTTGGTAGATCATGGACAATGCTTCGAGTAATGTGTTTGTTCATCACCAACAATGACAACTATGATATCCTTTCATCCTCCACCAGGACTCAAGCAATCCAAGATAGTCCCTGCAAGACGAGCACAATAAAAGTCAGAATACTGGCAAGAGAAGACAAATATCAGAAGATGAGCATCCACAAGAGTATGCACCACTCATTGATTCATGGCAATCTATCCATATATGCGCCCGAGGGAGATGCGCACAGGCGCCAAGTCCAGAATATATGCGTGTAACTGCCACAGTACAGAGGCGAATGCACCCATGCAACACAGTCACGCATGGTTTCTCATCACATGCCTCAGATGAGTGTCCAAAGGCAGCGTCACCCATACTGCCGAGAAAGAACTCTCACTGATAGTGCATCTTCGGGATGAAGCCCTTCGGCAACGACCATGCGCTTTAAACCAATGAGGAGTTCTTGTGCATTAACGGGCAATTTTTTCCCATGCAAACATATAGTGCCGAAGTGTCCAAGTGACCCAAGAATAGAAAGCAGAAAGTCTCGCTCCTTACCTCCACTAACGACATAGTCTACCATCAAAGGGAGGGGATCGACGAACCACTCAACCGATCTCTCCGCACTCGGTTTCCATAGAGACATTAGGCGAGAAGTGAGGAGCACTATTATTTCTCTTCCCCCAACCCTCTATTTATAAGCATTATAGCTATTAATGGCTCCCGAGTGTTTATGCGTCAAAACTGAGAAATGAATCCAAATGGTTCAGCTGCTAAGTGACCTCCCCATGCTCCAAATGGTCAAATATGCTAAGAAAAAAAATGCTTCACAC
The DNA here is from genome assembly GCA_036927795.1 of Iris macrosiphon. NCBI lineage: Eukaryota > Viridiplantae > Streptophyta > Magnoliopsida > Asparagales > Iridaceae > Iris > Iris macrosiphon. The sequence goes on along the minus strand of JAYESA010000017.1, from coordinate 50,028,630 downwards.
ATGCGCTGAAGCAGCCCATGCGCCTATCTCCTACATGCTTTTGTTCAAAATATTCCAAACTTAAAACTAACAAATTTTAAGTTTAGAAACTATGAAGGGGGTCTTGTAAAATCATAAAAAATCTCTCCCATGCTCCAACAGTAATCAAGAGCTATGCGCCGCAGTGATCAAAGAGCCATGCGCCAAAGTGGTCCAGAGCTATGTGTCATCTACAACAATAACTAGCATTCCCATGCGCCAGCAGTGCCATGCACCACTACCATAGTCCAATGTTCCCAGGAGCCAGCAGTGCCATGCGCCACTGTTTCTCCAGTATTCCCATGCGCCAGTAGTGTCATAGGCTACTACTCCCATTAATCTCCATCCACCGGGCGGACATATTCCCAATGTGTAATCAAAATAGTTATGACACATGTCACAAGTATTATGGGCATCAATAACCCTATATCTTGAATGATCGTGTTGTAACCTCTGTATCCTGAAATTCTAGCTTAAATGTTTTTTTTTGATAATTTGGGACTAGTGGGATTTTTGCATAATTTTTGGTTAATTAAAAAACTAGTAACACTAATTTTCTAGAACTTTCAAGAATTTATTTTAGGGTCAAACAAAATTAAAAACACCCAAACTTTTATTTTAGGTTCTAAATAATCAAATATATTTTCTAGAATTTTCTGAGAATTTTCTGATTATTTTTAGCATTTATTTTGAGTTAATTAGGAAAATACTGAATTAAAAACTAATTTCCAGAAAAAGAAAATCCTAATTTAACCCAACCCGCCCAGTCAGCAGCCAGCCTGGCCCGCGTGTCAGCCAGCACCGCCAGTCAGCGGGGCCCGGCTGTCAGCAAGAGAGGGCGAGGGTGGGCGCGGGAGAAGTCGGTCCTAGCCGAGCCGAGCCGAGCCGCGTCCTAGTCCGACTCGGACTCAGCCGAGCCAAACCGGCTGGAACGCGGGCCGTCCGATCTAAGCGGGCAGTAGCGGATGGACGCCACGTGGCACATCCTTAGCCGCGGCTGCTCTTTCTCTCCTATATATATATAGTGTTTAGTTTATAATTTCTAGGGTTTTCTTTTAGCCGATTTTGGAGAATTGATATCTAGGGTTTCCTTCATCTTCCAGAAGCCATTACTCATAGCTCCGGACTCAAAATATGGCTCAGTTTCTTGCATTAGAACCATATTGAGGTTAGTTTTCTGAATAGGTAAATTGTTTTATGAAATTATGAATATTAAATTCTAGAAAACTCGTAGAGAATAGCATGTCCAAAATTAGATGCGTCTCGATGTTTTTATAATTTTGGGAGAACTAGGAATCAGAATCACGAACTGTTTAAAGTTTCGGAAAGCTAATGACGAGATCATTGACATATGTTTTTCCCAGAATTTAATTCGAAATATATTAATACTATTAATTCTGTAGAACTTCTAGATTAACAATTAACCACCGTTACACAACACGATTTTGGTATGTGCAATAATTCCTAAATGATTTGGATGAGCCATAAATTCTAGCATATTTTTAACGCTGAAATCTATAGGAAATCATGCATGAAAGTCAAGTTTGAGTTGGTTGACTTTTTGGTCAACAGATTGTCTCGATTTGCGTGCCATGAGTCTCGAGTTGATAAAATTTAGTTTCTTTATACAAAATTTAGGAATTGACCTAAAAATTAGAACAATAATATTAAATTAGGATTTTAGAGTAATTGTTCTAGAATTAAATAAATTAAAATAAATTATCTTTTGACATGGTAAATTTGTAATACATTGGCTATTTGGACTGTGACTTGGATTCTGATTCATACCAGCTAAGGACCACAGGCGAGTACATTTTTGTGATTACTTTTAGTGCTTGATAGTCTCTATAATGCATAGTTAGTATTGATTATTTGATTCTTGACACTTGTTACACGGATTAGTATGATGGATTCTTATTAGGATAATTGTGACTGTTTTGGATTATTGTTATTTCTTCGTGACTGGTTTGGAATCCATTAATACTTGTGGGGAGGGGAAATACTTAGTGGACGTGTGGACTACCCTTTCCATCCCATGGTCTTTCTAAAATAATAGCAGCCATGCAAGACACGTGTAGTTTGCCGGATATTACCCCCTAGCCGTTCACATATCGACAAGGTATTTCAAATCACATAGAATAGTTTTTCCCATATGTTCTTTCATACATTACAGTTATTTTTTTTGTTGCTTGGAGATATTATAATATATGTGTGCCATGACAGGACTTCAGTATTGGGTTGTTCTAGTTGCTTTATTGTGAGTTCAGTTTGTTGCTATCATATATTCCTTACTATTTATTGTCTTATAGCTTCTACCATGTGTTAGAACTGTTTTAACTGTGATGTACTCGTTCCTTTCCTGATTGGATAAACATTTTAGGTGACTAAAATGAGGATGCAATCCCTACACATTATGGATCGTATGCTAGCGATATTAGAGAGCCTGATCTTGCCCTTCCGGAGGATCAGGGAGAGTTAGCAGCTCAGATACCGTCTGCAATGGAGTAGTTTAGTAGTAGTTGATTTTGTTAATTATTTTGGACCAAATTATTCTCCGATAGTTTTTCTAGAACATTTTGAATATTTTAATTTGGATATTTAGTTTTGGAGATTCATTGAACTCGCATCAAGACTATTATTTTATTATTATCTTGGTGTATTCATTTAAACTAGTGCCTGTGATTGAGTATAGTATGGAGATGTATATATGTTGTGAGTTGTAGATTACTTGTGGCTTTTTGTACAGCGTTCTACCACCGATACTGCGGCGTAGGCTGGGCATACTCATGACTTATGCCCAAATCCAGGGTGTGGGTCGTGACATACGTGGAAGCCTATTGCAACTTGCATACATGTAAGGCTCTCTAAAAGCTATAAATAGTAGGCATCTCCCACACATAAAATTCCCAAGACCGCTAACACGTCAAAAGAAGATAGGAGAAGAATACAGAAGCGCCGCAAGGGACACTCGTTGAGTCGTATACTCCAGCTCCCCAAAGCCTCGTCAACCTCCTTGGTTCTGGATCATCAATGGAGTAAAGGAGTCGCTGAAGTGCTTGATCTCCACCGTTACACTTACCCAGATTCTTTTTTATTGTACTTAGATTCTAGGTATTAGAGATTCTTTTGTACTATTTTTTAATTTCTAATCAATAAAAAAAAGTTTCTTCAACTTTGCACCCCGAGTGTTGATTCGGCGATGTCGACAATATGTTATTTTGCTTATTATATTTTTTATTCTCTAAATAAGTGCATTGGTAGAACACGACCCATATTTATTTATGTTTTTATTCGTTATTTTATTTTGTTGCTATTTTTAGTTCATAGTTTTGGCTTCCTTTGTGGTACTTGCTATTGGGGGTCCGACCCCACTGGTTTTGCTTGGCCAGATCTCGCAGTGGAACCAAATGATATTTCCTATCTTTCACTGGATGGTGACTTCCCGGAGCACCAGACTACCTGAGTGGATTTCTGTTTCATTAACCCACTAGTATCTATATGTGGTATTTAGCCTTCGAGCACATATTTGGCTCCCGTTTTGCACTTGACATCATGCCTACGGGAATAACATAATTTTGTTTACATCAAGTCTGCAACTAGTGCTGATTATTTATGACTTATACCCTTGCTAGTTCTTTATTTTGTACAACTAGCATCATGATCATCTATGTATACAGAGTTTGGGATGCTTTACTATTTTATGTCTGATGATCATATATCTTGTATCTTGTTGAATTGCCTATGATTGAGACACCTAGGATTGCTTGACCTAGGATTGACTGTTGGCTTATAATATTAATCCCTTCCCCAAGTCTTTCATAGCCGCGACTGTATCTTGGGGTACTGGTGTGCTTCAGTATACATAGCTGGCTTTATCTACCCTCGCTCTCAAGTATTCTAGTTCTTGGGCGTGACATAATTTTAGTAGTGGCCCATTGTGGTAGCCCATGCAGGTCAGCTTCACAACTAGTACGATGTCGTAGTAGTTCTTAGTCTTATAGTACTATTATGAGCTTGCAATAGGATATAGGATATTATGATGAGAGAATACTCAATCACAACTAGAAATTCCAAGCTGATTTGATTATAATAATTGTGTTCATTATGAATACTTTGCTATCTTTGATAATTGATGTCCTTCTTTGATAATATCTTATCTTATGCTATAGTGACTTCTTTTGTCTTCAATTTGTCTTTCAACATGGCTCCGGAGATGAGGACCCATAGCTCGGGAGCGCCACCAGCTTCTGAGATGTCAGCTACTTCCCGACCTGCTACTCAGGGAGTAGCGGATGCTGTTCTTTCGCCAGTGCATAAGATTTCCATAGATGCCTCAAAGAGTCTTCTACCACCTCCACCATTTCCTTTTCCAGCTCTGAGAGGTATGCCTATTGATGGGGCACAGTTATTCGAGTTATTCCATAGGATGATGGAGACCCAGAGAGCTCAGGCTGAGACTCAGTAGCAGCAAGCCAAGGTGATGAGCCAAGGTATGGAGAATGTCCATCTTGTTGCACTGGCAATGGTAGAGAGAGTTTCAGCACAATTGAAGTAGCCCACTCAGTCGAAGATGGGGAATATCCTGGACTTCAAGAAGGAGGTCCCAAGAGAATTCAAGGGGACCGGGGATATCTTGTATGCTGATGAGTGGATAGAGGATATCGAGCGTATTATGTTGGTCACCTGTATTCTAGAGAATTTGGATTAACACAGTAGGGCTGCAGCTCTTTGATATTGCTCGTACTTTCAGAAATAAGCCAAGGATTGCTGACCCAGGATTGACATAGGAGCAGTTCAGAGAGCTTTTCAAAAAAAAAGTTCTTCCTAGCGAGTGCTAGAGGGGTTATGGAGAAGTAGTTTTAGAACTTGGTCTAGGATAGTCTTTTTTGTGGATAAGTACGCTGCAGAGTTTGACAAACTAAGTCGATTCACAGAGTACATGGTGAGAGACCAGGAGGACAGAGCTTGGAGGTTCTGAGAGGGCTTGAGCCAAACGATTAGGGTTTATATTTCCTTGACCCATACGACTTATGCTAAGATTTTGGCAGAGGCTAAAAGGGTCAAGAATGATTTGGACCTCCGGCCCAAGAGGGATCGAGATTCTTTTGGTGGTGGTAATAGTGTAGGACCGACGAAGCATTCACATATTCAGCAGAGGATATTCCATCCCCAACATCAGTTTTATGCACCAGTTCAAACCCTAGTTCAGCATGTGCCACAGCAACAGAGGTAGGTCAGCAGGTTCCCGATTGTACATACTGCAAGAAGTTCGGGCATAGTTGAAAGATCTGTAGAAAGAGGCTCAGAGTATGCATGTATTGTGGTGCTGCGGGACATTAGTTGAGAGTGTCTCATGGCTCCGGTTCATGCAGCTCAGGGTGTAACACCTGTTCAGAGTGGACCAGCTCGGCCACCTGTGGTACAGCAGCAGCGAGGACCACTCCCGACCCAGCAATAGCATTTTTCCCAGTACCAACAGAGGGGTACACCTCAGGGCAGAGCATTCGCTATGATAGTCGAGGAGACCGAGCCAATCAGAGATATGATTATAGGTTTTCTTTTTTTATTATATTCTAGATTTAGTATTATTTGATTCTTGTGCTACCCATAGTTTTTTATCTGTATCCTTTGTGCTTAAGCATCATCTCGTAGCCGAACCCAGGAGTAGGACTTACAAGATCATGACTGGAGGAGACATTATCCTAGTCAGTGATGTTTGCAAGGGACGGAGAGTTTCCTTGGGAGGCCGAGATTTGAGTGCTTGCTTACTCGTAATGCCACTTTTGAGTTACCATATTGTACTCGAAATGGATTGGTTGATTATGCAGTTTACTAGTCTAGATTATCGTGGGGGTCGAGTATTATTTTGTCCCCCAGGAGAGCCAGAGTTTGAGTTTGATAGAGGAACAGCTGAGCAGGGTGGTGGTATCATTTGTAGAGCTATAATTGAGGAAAGAGTTGCCTCATCCTCTTATAGCAGAGTTTTTGGATGTATTTTAAAAGGAGTTGTCGGGGTTGCCGCCAGATAGAGATTTTGAATTCTCTATAGACTTGGGGCCAAGAGCAGAGCCAATGTCATAGCATGTCAACATGATCAATAATAGTAAATTGGCAGAACTGAAGAAGCAGGTAGATGAGTTGCTGGACAAAGGATTCATTAGAATAAGTTTATTGCCTTGGGAAGATCCAATATTGTTTATACTAAAGAAGGATAGGTCGGTGCGGATGTGCATCGATTACAGGGCTTTGAATAACCACAATATCAAGAACAAATACTCGTTATCAAGGATTAATGATATTTTTGATCAGTTGAGCGGCACGAAGGTATTTTTTAAGATAGACTTGAGGTCAGGCTACCATCAAGTGAAGGTAAAAAAGAAAGATTTTTTGAAGACTGCTTTTCAGACTCGTTATGGACATTATGAGTTTATAGTTATGTCGTTTGGGTTGACTAATGCCCCGATGGTATTCATAAACTTAATAAACAAGGTATTTCACCAGTACCTTAATAAGTTCGTGGTGATGTTCATTGATGTATTCTCATATACTCGAAGACGCCAGAGGGGCACGAGAAGCACCTGAGGATTGTGCTGGAGACTCTCAGGAAGAAGAAGTTGTATAGGAAGCTCTCAAAGTACGAGTTTTTCTTGGAAAATATAGAGATTTTTGGGCATATTGTGACTAGAGATGGTATTTTAGTGGACCCAAAGAAGATTACAGAGGTTGAGTCATGGGCTACTCCGAGTTCAGTTGCAGATATCAAAAGTTTCTTGGATTTGGTAGGCTATTACAGGAAATTTGTGAAGGAATTCTCTAGGATTGTAGAGCTGATGACCAGACTCACCATAAAAGATGTAGAGGTTGTGTGGACTGAAGATTGCTAGGTTACATTTGCTGAGATAAAGAAGAGGTTGACTACATCTCCTGTCTTGATGTTGCCATCGGGGTCAGGTGGATTTACTATCTACAGTGATGCTTCAGAAAAGGGTCTGGGATATGTTCTACAATAGAACAAGAAGGTGGTGGTGTATGCTTCTAGACAGTTACGACCACATGAGAAGAATTACCTTACCCATGATTTAGAGTTAGCAACGGTGATATTTGCTCTGAAGTTGTGGAAATATTATTTGTACGGAGAGCGTATGGAGATCTTCACTGACCACAAGAGCTTGAAGTACATTTTCACAAAGAAAGAGTTAAATATGAGGCAACATCGATTGATGGAACTAATGAAGGACTTTGGTATACCCTTGTAGTATCATCCAAGGAAGGCCAATGTAGTTGTTGATGCCTTGAGTAGGTATGAAGTAGCTATGTATCCAACGACAGGCCAATATTTGTTAGCAGATTTGGAGAACTTGGGCATCGAGGTGGTAGTTCCTAGGATTGAGATACAGATATTGGGCTTGAAAATTCAGTCATAGTTGATGGATAGGATGAAGGCGATGCAGTATCAGGATGTGACTCTAAGGAGTATCGGAGCTCAAGTACAGGCAGGATTGCTAGATTATTTTACCATTACAGAGGATGGTTCTTTGAGGCATGGTGCTAGGTTGTGTGTGCTGAGTGGTGATCTACGAGAGGAGATTTTACAGGAAGCGCATCATTCTAAATATTATATACATCTTGGTGCCAACAAGATGTATAAGGATCTGAGGGAGCACGTGTGGTGGTATGGCATAAAGCGGGAGGCAATACTTTTTGTTTCTAGTTGCTTGGTGTATCATCAGGTCAAGGCAGAGAGGCAAAGGCTAGAAGAATTGCTTCAGCCATTATCTATTCTAGAGTGAAAGTGGGAATACATTACGGTGGATTTTGTTTCCGGACTTACACGTTATCTAAGAGAAAAAGACATAATTTGGGTCATCGTTGATAGGTTGACCAAATTGGCCCACCTCTTGCTACTCAAAGTGGGTTTGTCTACTGAGAAGCATGCCGAGATGTATGTATGGAAGATCATCACATTGTACGAGGCTCCAGTGAGTATAGTCTTGGATCGGGATAGAAGATTTATGTTCCACTTCTGGAGGAGTTTGTAGGCTACCTTGGGTACTCAACTCAATTTTAATACCGCTTACCACCCTCAGACGGATGGACAGTCAGAGAGGACTATTCAGACACTCAAGGATATACTCTGTACTTGTGTATTAGATTTTGGGGGTTCGTGGGAGGACCATCTATATTTTATAGAGTTTGCATATAACAACAGCTATCAGGACAGTATAGACATATCACCTTTTGAGGCTCTATATGGTCGGTGGTGTCATACTACATTGTCTTGGGATAATATAGGTGAGAGAGCCTTGTTGGGGCCTGAGATGTTTGTAGATATTGCGGAGAAGGTAAAGCTGATCAGAGAGAGACTTCGTGTGGCGCATGACAGACAACGGCATTCGGCCGATAGCCACCGGAGGCCGCTAGAGTTTGAGGTATACATTTTCTTGTGTTTGTGAAATCTTATGCTTATAGATTGTATATTAAGGCTTATTTTGTTCTAGGTTGGAGAATTGGTGTTCCTGAGGATTTTTCAAACATGGGGCACGATTCGCTTCAATGGAGGCAAGAAGCATAGTCCAAGGTTCATTGGACCTTTCAATGTTCTTGAGAAGGTCAGTGTAGTAACCTACCGACAAGACTACTACCTATATTAGAGAGAGTACATAACGTATTCAATGTTCCCAGCTGAGACGGTACATGGTAGATCCTAGTCATGTATTAGACCACTCAGGGATTGAGGTCGGACCGAGTCTTAGTAGAGAAGTTGGTGGAGATTCTGGATCGCAGGGAGAAGGTGCTGGATAACCAGACTGTCACGCCCCAATCACCCGCAAGCTCAATATGTCCCCGCTGAACGTGAATCACCATGTTGTAGCTCTTCCGCAGGATAATCGTTCTAATCGGGACGTGATGCCGTACGAGCCTGGAGTTGCACTCGTACAAGGCGATGTTGACAAACACCAAAGTTATCATCGAAACTACCAAGTTGCAACAAAAGTCAAGTATTGTGTACCAAGCACACCTCAGAGTAAAACGCAGCGAAGCTCTCGATAGAGTCCAAATAAAATGCCACGAAGGCAATGCCAAGAAGGCGATGCAATACTCTTGCTCTTTTCTCTAGCCCTCAAAGGTACTTACAGTTCATACATCATATCTCGTATATCCAAGCAGCGCCACTATGCCTGCGTACCTGAAATATTGCCCACAAACGTGGGTCAGTACACAGCCGTACTGGTGAGCGGGGTAACCCACTCGTCTAAGCCGACACTAAGTAAATAGTGAATACAAACAGTTATATGGTGATCTTTCTAGTTGAATCCTAGATTTATTTCATGGCATAGGGATGACATGTTAAGGAAAGCTGTAAAGCAGTTTAAGCATGCAAGCATTCAACTCAAACCAATCGACAAGCAAATATATAACCAACTCGAAGGAAACTAGCATGCAACCCGTCCTACTCAATGCTATCGCTTGCACGATAACATATCGAACCATCAACCAAACCTTAATATCCTTCATCAACCAAAGTTTATAATCCAATCTCAAAGTGCACACTCTTGTCGAGGCAAGGTGGACGCGCCTACACGAAGCACAAACCAACAAAGTAAAGCAAACCAACTCTTATCTATATGAAGTCACTGGCCAAGTCATAAAGGACGTTGATCGGACTGATCAAATGCGGTTCTACTCGAAACAGCACTAAGTAGCTAACCCACCTGGATCGCATCCAACCGCCGGCACCGCGCCCAAGACACGTTACCAAATTGTCTCCTCCATGGCCGAACGGTCCTGGTGCCCCGGAGCCTTCTCGTTCGAGGAGACCAAACCTTGTGCAACACAGGTTTTCCGTGACATGCAGACACCAAGTAGGTATGATGAGAGGATCGAACATTCTTGCCCCACCAAGCGATCCTAGACTCATTCCATGAATATATCCAACCAAAACATCCATAACCATATATCCAACCAAAACATCCATAACCATTCATCAACATATAGCCCAAGGCACCAAAATATCAAGTTATTTCCATAGGCACAATGCCTCTTCTCAATACAGTGTTCTAAAATGGGTGCAACACCCCACGCTCAGAACAATCTCGTGGCACAATGCCCCAACAGAGGTACAACGCCCTCGCCGATGCAGTTGTTCGGTTTCGAACCACAACTGCTCGCTTTGCTTGACAAAGCGACCAAGTGATACCCACGCACGGATGCACGCTCGCTCGCCCGAATTCCCGATGTTTCCAATGCCTCAATGTATCATTCCAACTGTCCAAACATAATTCCAATCATTCAACCAACTGCCTCAAATGCATAATCCAACTCTAGCTCCAACTATCCAACGCGCAAACCAAATTAAGCCACAATCCTATCCAAGCAAACGACGTACACTCTATGCATGTCTCAGTGTAGTGATTCCCAAGTTTCAGCCCAAGTGTTCAAGCCTTTACGTATTTTCCATATTATTAGGCATGAAGGAGTAGAGGAGAAGGGAAAGAGCCTACTCACAATATTTGATCCCGTTAAGCATCATGTCCTGCCGATACGGCCAATTCTTTAAACCCGTGGTCCGATGCAAGCGCGATCTACTCAACTGGTATGACCGTACGAGCAGGCCGTGCTCTCCAAATCATCCGACCGATCGGACTAAGGAAGATGGCATTATCATTCCAACCCAGCTATCTCAGTACGGCTTTGAACGAACACCTGATTTCCATCGAACCCGCTAGCCATCTGTACATAAAACAACTCAATCAATACTTCTTCCTAAAATCCAACAAATCAAATGTAACCAGCATTTATTTTATTCAATCCGGCTCTGCGTAACGTACCGTGCGGTTGCGGGCGTTATATAATATACCACTTAGAATCAGTTTCGTCCAGGAACCGTGCTGGTACTCATTCCTATCACATGTCGTTTGTCCAATTCATAACTCTGCTCTATACAACTCTCATACTCACGATCCTGACTCGGCATCTCGCTCTGCTGAACGCTCGTACAATTTTATATTCCCACATCCTCCTTACAGCTCAATACGAATTTCTCGTATCGCTTAGTTTTGGATCGTACACATATTTAAGGTGTCCCTAAAATATATGCATTTCAGCCGAGCTTTGCGATAGCAAATTTGGGCAAGTTACAAGGGTATCTTTATGTCCGAGGCATCCATTCACTTTAACTTCCAATTGAACCAATCCAATTTCTATTCCAACATATTCGCTTGAGCATTAGTCTCAAATATGATGATTTCCCACTGACTCAATCAGTTCGTGTTCTATCTAAATCCATCCAACTATTTCTGAATTCGTACTAGCAACATCTCCAAATATGTCTTATTCATCGAACGAGCATCTCAACTAATACTACCCCAGCTATGCGACTTACCCAAATATCAAACTTTCCTTAGATCAGCTCAACCAAATACCTCTTCCTCAATCTCAATACCTCGCTGGGTGAACATCTATATTGAGGTTCGTGTGATCCACGAATATCTTGCCGCCACGCCAAAGGGATAGTGTCGCCACGATTTTAACGTGGACACACTTGCCATAATTCCTAGGTTGCGCTTGGAATAGTTCTTCGCGCTGCTTTCACCGCCTCGAAGCATAGGATATCACCTTTGCCTTCTGAACGAGCATGCTTCCCAGACTAAGTTCTGATGCATCTTGTAAATCTGATGCACATCTGTCCCTTCCAGTATTCACAAGGATTTGATCTGAACGAGCTGCTGCTTTAACTTCACGAGATAGTTTCATAGTCGTCAATTCATATGAATGCTATTCCCTTCCAGGGTACGATGAGTCAGAGGCGATGCCATCGATAAAAATCTGCGACTCTGAATCTCATCAGTTAACTAGGCTATTTCCACCATCGCTCCGATCTTTCGGCTGCTTCTTCAGCTGAAGGCTATCCCAAGGGTCTCTCAAATCCAACACTCAGTCAATAAGCCAATCTCCAAAATACATTACTCATATCTGCCCTCGACGCATCCCCAAATACGCTGCCTCAAGGGTCGTTCTATGGGTCTACCATATTCATCTCCGATCTGGCGGGCAAGTCGCTAGGGTCAGCTGTCCCGAAGCTACGCTCGATAATTGTAATCATCACGATGGACAGTTACTATAAACCATGTTATATCTCATCAGTGAATCCGAACCAAAATCCAACCATTCCATCCGAGCGAACATCCGAATTCGAGCATTTCATGCACTACCTTTGATGATATGACAACCAATGCCGCTTAACCACTTAGAGTATTGATATCTATCCGAGCCACAGTTCGAGAACTGCGCTCGTTGAAACCATCTCCCATCAATCCGTCTTTCTGCCCGGAATCCATCAAATTTTCTGAACTGCCATGTTCAACTTCTCGCATTACCACTTGCAATTATTCCCGAAACCAAAGACTTGCTCCCAAATTCTTATCTGTTTGCCACGTCCCACAATGTACGTCCAACTTACTCAAACCGCATAGTGATTTGTTCCGACGTTGCTCCCATGTTTAGTTATCTTTAAAATTATGTCCGCCATAATCTTTGCCTTTAGTTGTTGCCACAATCCGTCCACGTCTTTCGGAGAATCCGTCTACCATTATTGCACCATCTTGCCCAAAATTCTACTTTCGCTAAACCTGAGTCGACTTCTCGAGCGGCACTATCCAAAATCTTCCAAGTTCGTGCGAATCCATCGTATTGCCCCTACCAACCAGCTTGTGTTTTATTGCTCAACCAATAGCTCAAATGTGTTACCTAAAATCGTAGTCCGTGCTCGCTATTATTCGATTCACCTATCGCTCGTTCAAGCGTATCCCAACTGTTCATTCTGATCCCGTCCATCTGTCAAGTTCAATGATACTTTCATTTGCATAAGTCTGTTCTTGCTTGCTTAACTCAACAATTACTTGCTCCATTTTTCATTCTTCCCAACTCAACCAATGTGCACCAACCAACTTATATTTCTGTTACCCGAGTCCGTTCAGGCAATTTCTATTAATGTCTATCCAAAATATTTCAATACCTTGCTCACTATGTGGTATACCATATACCACTCCGAATCAAGTCGCTACTCGCATTATGATTCCTTTGTACTAATCCAAGATCCGCTCGAACCATCCCTCATGCGTGATCCTGCCTTTCCTAACTCAAGTCTGACACAAAACTCAGCCAATTCTGAATTATCTAACTATTCTCAAACCGTCTGATACTTTCGCAACACGAGCAATCCTGTGCATCGAGCTCTCTTCTAAGTAATCCAATCCAATACCCAACTTTTCTACACGTTTGTTGTATGAGCAACTCGTGCAACACTATCCTGATATTCGTAAGCCAAACTCAAACCTGCTCAACCAATGCTCTATGTGATATACCTAGCCAAAATTCAAACTTCTATCCAACACAGTCGCTACACGAGCAACTCGTGCAACGATCTATTCTCAATCCAATGCTTCTACTCAAAATATGCCACATAACCAATCTCGTATGCCAACCAACTGATCCATTGATACAAATCAAAAACTCTCCGAACGACAAGCCAAGCCAACCCAACAACAGCTCTCAACTTGTTGCACAAATGCAACAACGCCACCCAACTTGCTGCACGAATGCAACAACGCCTAACGAGGCTAAGAGATCTAAAAAAAACCAACCAAGGCAACGCAACCAAGAAAAACATGCAGCCACATCCAGCAATATATAGACTTATTGCATGAAACATCCAATACGACACTGAGTAGAGTCAAGAGCTAGATGACACGCGGAAGCTATTTAGAGTTTGTGATGAAGCGAAGGACCAAGTCCGAGAAAATAAACTAGGCGTTCTGATACCAATTTGTCATGCCCCAATCTCCCGCAAGCTCAATATGTCCCTGCTGAACATAAATCACCACGTTGCAGCTCTCCCACAGGATAATCGTTCTAATCGGGATGTGATGTCGTACGAGCCTGGAGTTGCGCTCGTACAAGGCGATGTTGACAAACACCAAAGTTATCATCGAAACGACCAAGTTGCAACAAAAGTCAAGTATTGTGTACCAAGCATACTTCCGAGTAAAATGCAGCGAAGCTCTCGATAGGGTCAAAATAAAATGCCACAAAGGCGATGCAATACTCTTGCTCTTTTCTCTAGCCCACAAAGGTACTTACAGTTCATACATCATGTCTCGTATATCCAAGCAGCGCCACTACGCCTACGTACCTGAAATATTGCCCATAAACGTGGGTCAGTACACAGCCGTACTGGTGAGCGGGGTAACCCACTCGTCTAAGCCGATACTAAGTAAATAGTGAATGCAAACAGTTATATGGTGATCTTTCTAGTTGAATCCTAGATTCATTTCATGGCATAGGGATGACATGTTAAGGAAAGCTGTAAAGCAGTTTAAGCATGCAAGCATTCAACTCAAACCAATCGACAAGCAAATATATAACCAACTCGAAAGAAACAAACATGCAACCCGTCCTACTCAATGCCATCGCTTGCACGATAACATATCGAACCATCAACCAAACCTCAATATCCTTCCTCAACCAAATTTTACAATCCAATCTTAAAGTGCACACTCTTGCCGAGGCAAGGTTGTCGCGCCTACACGAAGCACAAACCAACAAAGTAAAGCAAACCAACTCTTATCTATATGAAGTCACTGGCCAAGCCATAAAGGACATTGATTGAACTGATCAAATACGGTTCTACTCAAAACAACGCTAAGTCGCTAACCCACCTGGATCGCATCCAACCGCCGGCACCGCGCCCAAGGCACGTTACCAAATTGTCTCCTCCATGGCCGAACGGTCCCGGTGCCCCGGAGCCTTCCCGTTCGAGGAGACCAAATTCTGTGCAACACAGGTTGTCCATGACATACAGACACCTAGTAGGTATGACGAGAGGATCGAACATTCTCGCCCCACCAAGCGATCCTAGACTCGTTCCATGAATATATCCAACCAAAACATCCATAACCATATATCCAACCAAAACATCCATAACCATTCATCAACATATAGCCCAAGGCACCAAAATATCAAATTATTTCCATAGGCACAATGCCTCTTCTCAATACAGTGTTCCAAAATGGGTGCAACACCCCACGCTCAGAACAATCTCATGGCATAATGCCCCAACAGAGGCACAACGTCCTCGCCGATGCAGTTGTTCGGTTTTGAACCATAACTGCTCGCTTTGCTTGACAAAGCGACCAAGTGATACCCACGTACGGATGCACGCTCGCTTGCCCGAATTTCCAACGTTTCCAATGCCTCAATGTATCATTCCAACTGTCCAAGCATAATCCCAATCATTCAACCAACTGTCCCAAATGCATAATCCAACTCTAGCTCCAACTATCCAACGCGCAAACCAAATCAAGCCACAATCATATCCAAGCAAACGACGTACACTCTATGCACGCCTCAGTGTAGTAATTCCCAAGTTTCAGCCCAAGTGTTCAAGCCTTTACGTATTTTCCATATTATTAGGCATGAAGGAGTAGAGGAGAAGGGAAAGAGCCCACTCATAATGTTTGATCCGGTTAAGCATCATGTCCTGTCGATACGGCTAATTCCTTGAACCCGTGGTCCGATGCAAGTACGATCTACTCAACTGGTATGACCGTACGAGCAGATCGTGCTCTCCAAATCATCCCATCGATCGGACTAAGAAAGATGGTATTATTATTCCAATCCAGCTATCTCAGTACTGCTCTGAACGAACACCTGATTTCTATCGAACCCGCTAGCCATCTGCACATGAAATAACGCAATCAATACTTCTTCCCAAAATCCAATAAATCAAATGTAACCAGCATTTGTTTCATTCAATCCGGCTCAGCGTAATGCACCGTGCGGTTGCGGGCGTTACACCGACGATTCTTTTGGTTTGTATCGTGTGGAGGCATCACTCGCCGAGAGAGTTTACCTAGAAAAAGAAAGATGAGATGCGCGAGTGACACCCTTATCTTTTTAAGCCATGATATATTCTTCTTTCTTGTCGTGTTTGCCCAGTTTTATGCTTGTTTTCTTTAATTTTGAGTACGAAATTATTTTTAAGGGGGGCTAGACTTATAACCACCTAAAATTTGGACTAGGGGTATTTTTATACTTTTTAAGTTTTGTTAATCATATTATTATAGTAAATTAAGTGTTTAATTATAATTAATTAGTGTTACTTTAAATGGATAGAATATTTCCTTCTATAATAGATAAATATCCTCTCATAACTAATTAGATTTCTCCATAACCAAAAAGATTCTATTCATGACAATTCTAGAAACAGATTAGAGAGTGGAGAGGGGCAAACTTGTCATCCTACCAACCCCCAATTAACCCATTATGGCCGGCCCTAACTATGGGATTAACCCATCCATTTTTATCACAATTAGCCATTCATTCTTCTCCAAGCTTCTTCTTTCTCAAGTTATTCCAATTTTACCCAATTTTTATTCCAATTTAACTCAAATTATACTTATTCCCATACTAATGGAGTCCTAGAGCATTGGAGTATAAGGAGGACCATTGGAGAGGAGTCTAGCTAAGAGGATCGTGTCCATTTTACCCTTATTATGTCCAATTTGATGGAGTTTATTGGGATCCAACTCCCAAAAGGAAAATTTTTTTTTTTTTTTACCAATTTCTATGTTAGAAATCTAATTTGAACCCATAAAAACCTACCTATAGTTATATCCAACCCCATAGGTGGAGAATTAGGTAGTAGAGAGCCTATTTCTACTTGTTACATGTGTTTTTATGGGCCATTTAATAGAATTATGAATTTGAGTCCATCAAGTATTTGTGTGGTTTCCCTATGAGGAATTTAGAGTCTATTATGGGTTGTGCTTATGTCCAAGTGTCCACAATTGGATATTTAGTATACGTATCATGATACACCATAATACGTGTAGGTGAATTGGTAATTTATATGTATTAGTGCTTCCTTTGTGTCAATTTATATATATTACATTAGATCTACCTATCCAATCTATATTCATGATGTATTTGAGCTATATTTTGTATTCTATATAGTTTGGTGTTGGTGTATTGATGAGTATAATAGAGTATCATATATTTGGGTTGTCTTGGTATCATAGGGATGTGGTTTTGATGTGTGTATCATAAAGTGGTAGTGGCATCATGGTGTTGGTATCACGTAGTGACACTTGGAAATCATGGAGTTTAGAATTGGATTGGTATTATGTGCATTGGAGAGTGTGTATGCATATATGTTCACCTGGGGTGAGGAAAGAAAATGTGTGGGTGTTTGTGTTGCTAGTTGTAACCTTCGATTTCCGAAATTTGCTAAATTCTTATATTTTAAAAAAATCAAACTATTTATAAATATTTCTTTCTTTTGAAAATTTTCATATAATTATATATTAGTGTCATTTAATATTCTAAAGTTCAAAAGAATTATTTTAGAAAAATAATTCCATTTGATTTTATACTAATAATAATGTTATTTAGAAAATATCTTATTATTATTTTGGTTCAAAAGTATGTTTCAACTAATTATTGAATTTAGATTATTAATTATCCTTGGAATTTATTTGGGTTTAATTTAAAATGATAGATATCCATAGGATATTCTTTTAGT
Source organism: Iris macrosiphon (assembly GCA_036927795.1). Classification (NCBI taxonomy): domain Eukaryota; kingdom Viridiplantae; phylum Streptophyta; class Magnoliopsida; order Asparagales; family Iridaceae; genus Iris; species Iris macrosiphon. Next base: position 50,011,031 of record JAYESA010000017.1, on the reverse strand, counting down.
TTGGGCTAGTGGATTTAATTAGAAACTAATTGGAAAAATTAGTTACTCATTGGAAGTCTCATGAAGCTTCCTCCTAGTTCTTTGCCTCTCTCTTCTTTGATTATTACTAATTGTGTCACCCTCATGACTTGGGGAGCAAGTCCATTTTCTTTTTAAAGGAAAGCCCTCATTTGTTTTTCCTCAACCAAAGTTTTCCTTTTTTCAAAGCAAGTCAACAAATCATTTTTTTCAATATTCAAACCAACAGCCACCAACAACGTCACCACCACAGCTACCATTTTTGTGTCCATGCAATTGTGTCTATGTCCACCTTCTCTGTGTCAGCCATGTTGGCCTCGGGTCTGACCTTAGGTATCTTTCCACTATTCTTGTATCCATCCATAGTACATCTACAATAATACAATTTTGTGTCCGATATACCGGATACGAACTCAATCTCCACAGAACCCCAATTCCCTCTATTGTGTCTGATACAAACCGTGGACACAACCGACACCAATACATCAAAACCCTAATCCCAATCCTAACCTTTTGAACCGCCGGTGAACCACTTGTCTCAATCTCACTGCTTACCAGGCGTCTCCGGCGCCATACCCCATAGATATCCTCCCTCTGACTGGATAGTGTGATCCATCGCCCCGTCGCTTAGATCCGCTGGCTCTGAGTCCGTTCAGACGTCGTCTTCCCATCGCGTTCAGCCGCGAGTACCCCGCGTCGAGGCCTCTCGACTGAGCCACTGACGAGTTTTTGGTAGAGCAACCATCCTTTGGTGAGAGTCTAGATCCCTTCTTCCTTCCCTCTTCTCTTCTACCTCATTTTTATCTTTTTTTGGTTGGACAGAGTGTTAGTTTTACTTATATTATAGTTTAAAGTAAATATAGTAGTTTTAGTTATAGGGTAAACGAGATATGAGCCATAGTGCTCATATTTTTAAATGAGCTATGAACATGTGGACCAATAGAAATACTCCTATATCACATATGCACCCATGTGCACTAGTACACTTTGTTTTATTTGGCACACATGTATATGGCTCATGTAGAAATATGAGCACTATGGCTCATATCCTGTTTATCATTAGTTATATTATAGTTATATAATATATTGATAATAGATTTAAGCTATTTTGGATATTTTCTAAATATTTATGAACTGATGTGGGCTTTTATATATGCTTACTAAACTATTTTTATGGAATAAATAATAATTTAGGCCTTGGGCTTAATATATAAATAGATTATTTTGGATAAAATTTGGGAGAATTATATATATATATATATATATATATATATATATATATATATATATATATTGTTTTTCAAATAATGAATGTTCTAAAATAATTTAGATTTGGACTTTATAATGTTAATGGGTTTCATATAACGGTACTTTTAAAATATGTTTTATATAAATACAAAATTATATTTGAAATGTGCTCTTATGTTTATTATTATAGGTTTTATAAATAAAAATTTATACGTATAAATATATTCAAATGAGGAAGGTTTTAAATAAATTGTATTCTAATTTCTCAATGAGTTTCATAATTGAAGGTGTTTAGCTTAATAACAAACATTCAACCCTTTTATCTTTAGCTAAACTTGTTAATCTTGAGCTTAGTTATTTTTTATATATTTTTTCTGTCTGTAGCGAACCTGGTATCATCATCTCGACTTCGTGCTGAATCCTAATTCTGGACTACTTATATCGAATCTGACTATTTGGACTTCTCCGGACTCATTGGGACTGACCGTTAGATTATTTAGGATCATCTAGAGTTGTGTGACATTGTACCTATTTTGTGTTGACATATTCATGTAGCGTACGTCGACTCAAACTAAACCGATGTGAGTACATTCTCTGATAGTTTTTTTTATTTTTATGATTCATGTTTATAGCATTGTTTTACTAAATTCTTAACATGATGGATGCATGGATTGGTATTATATAGATCCACCTTCATGAGATACGTGAATCATACTTATCTAGCCTATATCATGACTCTTTTACTGGTATCATATATCAGGACTCACTTACTGGCATCACTTACATATCTGGCTTGCCTCGTATTTGATCTACATGTTGGGACTTGGATTCATTGTACTAGTCAGACGGAAAAATACCTTAGTAGACATGTAAATATTCTAAAAATCTGGAACCACTCCTTCTGTTCTAATTTGGAACAATAACAGTCACACACGTCACATGCGATGAGCCGTATTACCCCTACCTATTTACATATTGAAAGTATTATTTTAACACACTAGATTAGGTATGGTCTTACTGGTTTTACTCTACACTTGTTGGTTATATACTTACATGACATGCTTACCGAATTTCACATATTTGCATGTCTTTACTCCCATACATATTTGTTCACCCTATTTATATTTTTATGCTTCTATATTTATCTGTTTACTCTATTTTTTGTATCTTGATTATATAATTATCTATTCATCATGTATTATACTACTATTTACTATTTTATTGTCTTTATGATTTAATTGGAACTGCTATTGGAGTTGTGCTCGTTCCATCCTGACCGGATATTATTTTTAGGAATGTTATGTCATACACTCTTGGACCTTCGGACGATGCTATAGATGAGGCTAATTTTGCACCTTGGACCTTGAGCTGACCCCGGGAGAATTAGGCTAGTATTTCTTCTTTCAATACTATGCTCCAGTTTATTTCTATTAGCTAGTTGATTAGATTAGCTTATCTTATTCTATGTCTTTCTTAGCATTATATGATTGAGCATATATAATGATACTAGTTGGCATGTTTCACATTGAGATTTAGACAGTGTTCTATCGTTGATGCTGCGACGTAGGCTGGGCATGCGCTGGCACTCATGCTTGATCATCCAGGCGCGAGTCATGATACATTTTTATGGTGGCCCATGTAGGTCTTGTCAACGCAAATAGTGTGATGTTGTAGTAGTACCTAGGTTTAGTCGTACTGCTACGAGCTTACGATAGAATATGATTGATGGTTTATTAGAGATTCTTGAAAGTAGAGTACTCAATAACATATTAGAATTTCTTGAAAGATTCTTGGGATGTCTCTTGAGAATCTTACTTTAAATTTTTCTAAATCTACTTTCTACTTGCTTTTGTTCACCCTAACTTGAATACTTGTCGTTGTTAAACCTAATTCTTATATCTATATGCGACATAGAATATAGAAAGAATAATGGAGAAAATATTGAGCTTATAAATCAAAATCTTACACATGAAGGTTGATAAATATTTTGCGGTTATAATAACAATCAGGAAATAAGAATTTGGATCAAGATACTATGTTGGGGTTCGAAGAATTTTTAGGAATAGGTTTAGTAAAAAGAAAAAGAAAAAAAGAGAGGTGAATTCAAAGACATAAACCAGGGTTGTATAAATCAGGCTAGGAATCATTTTTATAGAAATGATAATCGTAATCCATAAGAATTAAGAGGACAATATTGTGACTAGTGACATAGAAATAAAGGTAGAATTTATGGAATTTTAAGAGAGTAAAATCCATCAAGAAAAGTTGTTAAAAGGTCTCATCATGCTTAGGTAGTTATGTACTCATTAGATGATGCTCATTATAGACAATTATCCTACGAGAGATTAACTTCGGGAATAATGAAGATAAAGGTAGAGGAAATTGAGGATTTGAAGAATAATTTGGTAGAATTGATGAATGAATTTTAGATTGAAAATACTTTGAGATTGCAGATAAAAGCGCACACGGTTTAAACCAAATGATGAACATGAGATTTTAATAATGATTATGAAATAAGGATTTATAATTTTCAAAAGGTTATGAGTAAGATGGTATAGATCTTTATAATCAGCATTGACGGATGCTAAAGCGAACAAATGATGATTTTAGAACTGATGACATAATTTTGTTCTTGATTTTAAGGATAATAAAATTAAACTATGATATTGAAGTATTTGGAAATATTGAGTGTTAGAATTTATGATTTTGTTAACTATTGACACATGCAAGAAAAGGTAGGATAGTGACTTCAATGTGACCAAGTGAGTAGAAGCAAGATCCATAATCCCTGTAACCAACTTTTCCCTTTCTTGTTACCTCTGACATAATTGAATCCAGCAACTTAGCTTCCCCAAGAAACAAGTTATTCTAGATCTTGTTTACCCTTTTGATCTTGTTATCCTCCTTACCTTTCGTGATGACTGAGTGTTTGGAACAAGAAAGTAGTTATCATGTGGTAATAATATATCTTCAGTCTGGTAATGATACTGAAATGATTAATGAGGAGAAGCTGAGTTTAGAGTGGAAGCAAATTCAATAGAATAGTAGCATTATTGAATTTTTGAAAATGGTTATATATAAGGAATTACTACACGTAACGAAAGAACATATATGATCACAAGAATGGGAGTTGAAGACCGACTGACTAATAGGGTCTTACATATAAATTTCTGAGAAATTATAAAATATTTCAAGGTTATATTCTTAAAATTGATGAGAGTATTCAATAGTGATCGAAGAATAATGATGATTAAGGAAATAAGATTATGGCACTGGTTGAAAGATTTGAAATAGGAATTGGAAGTCATGGGATAGAGTATTTAACGATAATATTAAGGATTGATAAAGATAAACAATGAAGGACTATGAATTAGTGGAATGTGAAGATTTGTCTTTTAACTCCTGAATGACAAAATTTTAATTTGGATGAATATCAGAAGCTGGAGTTTTTCCAAATTTTGTAAGAAAAATGAAATATTGAATTATGGGTACTTCAAGGATAAAAAATTTAATTAAATCAAAATAGTAACATTTTAAATAAAATAATTAAGGTATAAAGCTGAACAAGCTTGAAATTGAACGATAAAGAGGATTATTAAGACGTTTGATACATAAATTCTGGCTCAGGGATTATATAAAAATGAGATGATAAAAATTTAAAACTTTTATATATGACGGAATTTGATTAAGGAATCATGAGAACGAGACGAGCAAACATAGAAAGGACTTGAGATTTTATCAGGAGATGAAATGAAATATATCTAAAAATCCAGGAACAGTTATTTATTAAGGAAGCAAGGACTTAAACAATATTCAAGGGTAAGGATACGATTAGATATTCCAAACTCAACTTTTCTTTCTTCTTGTTTTCTTCTATACTTATAGTTGTTTCTTATTAGAAAACTTTCAATGATTTATCCTATCGTCTTTCACCTAACCAATCTATTTTTTTTTTCTATACCTAGTAATTCCTTAAATGTTGAGGACAAAATTTTTCTAAGGTGGGTAGACTTATAACATTCGGTTTTCAAAATTTGCTAAATTCTTAGATTTTTAAAAAAAATCAAACTATTTGTAAATATTTCTTTCTTTTGAAATTTTTCATAGAATTATATATTAGTGTCATGTAATATTCTAGAGTTCAAAAGAATTATTTTAGAAAATAATTCTATTTGATTTTATACTAATAATAATGCTATTTAGAAAATATCTTATTATTATTTTGGTTCAAAAGTATGACTCAACTAATTATTGGATTTGGATTATTAATTAGCCTTGGAATTTATCTGGGTTTAATTTGAAATGATAGATATCCATAGGATATTATTTTAGTTTTGGCTAGTGGATTTAATTAGAAAACTAATTGGAAAACTTAGCTGCTCATTGGAAGTCTCATGAAGCTTCCTCCTAGTTCTTTATCCATCTCTTCTTTGATTATTTCTAATTGTGCCACCCTCATGACTTGGAAAGCAAGTCCATTTTCTTTTTAAAGGAAAGCGCGCTCATTTTTTTCCTCAACAAAAGTTTTCCATTTTCCAAAGCAAGTCAACAAATTATTTTTCAATATTCAAACCAACAGCCACCACCAACGTCACCACCAGAGCTACCATTTTTGTGTCTGTGCAATCGTGTCTGTGTCCACCTTCTATGTCAGCCGTGTCGGCCTTGGGTCTGACCCGGGTGTCTTTTCACTATTCTTGTATTCATCCACAGTACATCCATAATAATACAGCTTCATGTTCGACTTACCGGACATAAACTCAATTTCCACAAAACCCCAATTCCCTCTGTTGTGGCCAACAAAAACCCGGACACAACCGACACCAGTACATCAAAAGCCTAATCACAACCCTAACCTCTTGAACCACAGGTGAACCACCGCCCCGCATCCCGATCACAACCGACGGCATCCAACTCTGTCTCGATCTTACCGCTAACCAGGCATCTCTGGCGCCACACCCCGTGGACATACTCCCTCAAATCGGATTAGTGTGACCCCTCGTCGTGCTGCTCAGATTCACTGGCTCTGAGTCCGTTCTGGCGTCGTCTCTCCATCGCGTGCAGCTGCGAGTACCCAGCGTCGAGCCCTCTCAATTGAGCCACCGACGAGTTTTCTGTGGAGCAGTATCCCTCGGTGAGCATCTCGATCCCTTACTTCCCTCTTCTCTTCTTCCTCCTTTCAATCTTTCTTTGTTGGAAAAAGTATTAGTTTTAGTCATATTATAGTTTTAAGAATATAATATATATATATTAGTTTTAGTTATATTATAGTTATATAATATATTGATAATAGATTTAAGCTATTTTGGATATTTTGGATATATTTATGAACTGATGTGGGCTTTAATATATGCTTAATAAACTAATTAAATGGAGTAAATAATAATTTAGGCCTTGGGCTTAATATATAAATAGATTCTTTTGGATAAAATTTGGGACAATTATATATATTTTTTCAAATTTATAAATATTTGTTTTTCAAATAATGAATGTTCTTAAATAATATAGATTTGGACTTTATCATGCTATTGGGTTTCATATATAGGTACTTTTAAAATGGGTTTTATATAAATATAAATTATATTTGAAATGGACTCTTATTTTTATTATTATAGGTTTTATAAATAAAAATGTATACCTATAAATATATTCAAACGAGGAAGGTTTTAAATAAGTTTTATTCTAATTTCTCAATGAGTTTCGTAACATAAGGTGTTTAACTTAATAACAAATAATCAACCATTTTCTCTTAGCTAGACTTGTTAATTTTGAGCTTAGTTAATTTCTGTATATTTTTTCTGTCTGTTGCGGACGTGGTATCCTCATCTCGACTTCGTGCCGAATCCTAATACTGACTACCTTATATCGAACCTGACTATTTGGACTGCTCTGGACTCATTGGGACTGACTGTTATATCATTTGGGATCATCTAGAGTAGTGTGGACTATACCTATTTCGTGTCGACATGTTCGTGTCGTGCACGTCGACTCTAACTAAACTTATTTGATAATTACTATGATTCATATTTATAGTATTATTTTACTTGATTCTTGATACGACGGATACACGGAATGATATTATATGGATTCACCTTCATGAGATACGTGCATCATACTTGTTTGGCCTATATCAGGACTCTTTTACCGGTACCACATCAGGACTCACTTATTGACATCATTTACATTATCTGGCTGGCCTCGTATTTGATCTATGTACTGGCATTTGGATTCATTGTACTAGTCGGACGGAGAAATACCTTAGTAGACATGTAAATATTCCTAAAATCTGGAACCACCCCTTCTGGTCTAATCTAAAACGATAGCAGTCGCACACCTCACGTGTGATGAGCCGTAGTACTCCTAGCAGTTTATATATCGAAAGTGGTATTTCAACACACTAGATTAGGTACAGTCTTACTAGTTTCGCTTTATACTTGCTGCTTACATACTTACATAACATGCTTACTGGATTTTACATATCTGCATGTCTTTACTTCCATATTTATCTGTTCACCCTATTTATATTTCCATGCTTCTATATTTATCAGTTTACTCTATTTTTCGTATCCTGACTCTATGCTTATCTGTTCATCATGTCTTATATTACTATTTACTGTTTTATAGTATTTATCATTTAATTGGAACTGCTATTGGAGTTGTGATCGTTCCATCATGACCGAATAATATTTTTAGGAATATTATGTCACACACCCTTGGACCTTCGGACGATGCTATCGATGAGGCAACTCTTGCACCTTGGACCGTGAGATGACCCCCAGGAGAACGAGGCTAGTATTTCTTCTTTCAATACTATGCTCTAGTTTATTTCTATTAGCTAGTTGATAAGATTATCTTGTCATATTATATATCTTTCTTAGCATTATGTGATTGAGTATATATAATGATACTAGTTGAAATATTCCGTATCGAGGTTTAGACAGCGTTCTACCACCGATGTTGCGGCATAAGCTGGGCGTGTAACGACCCGTTCCGCTCAAGCGGGCTGTCGATTCAAACAGCAAAAGTGCAATGTCCCAACCCGACTTGCTTCAGCGAGAAGACTCGTTTGAGGCAAAAGGATTTTTTGACTTATCCCTTCAGGAGTTTCGGCTTAGGCTTTCAGAGGCTCGCTCAGAGTATCGCTCGACCGAGGCGAATCATCGCTAACGTGGGTGGCTACGGTGAACTTGTCTTTGCTTAGCCAGCACACTTAAAATATGGATGTTTCAAGCTAGTTGCTAGGTGAATCACCCCATGCATGCTAATAAGAATACAACGCACCTAGCTAAGAGAATATCCCAACTTGTATTACTTGTGTTAGAACATGGAAATGAAACTTTACTCATATTTAGACCCCCGCATGCTACCTTTGTCTTGTGCAACTAGACCCGCTATGCCTCGAGTAGAAAGATATGTATATGCTCTTCTTAGTGCACTTTTCACTTGTTTACACGGCACGACCCTAGATTATGTCGCTCGGTAAGTTCCTTTACGGTTTCACTCATTGGCTTACCATCGGGCCCGAGCCGACGTAAATGTAATGCTTGCCTGCTTATATGTTAACTTGTAATGTTGCCTCGACTCAATATTTGCCACACGAAGCTTATGCCACAATCAAGTAACACTATCCATATCATGCATGCATTCGAGTTAACCAGAAGACTATCAGATAATTCTTATGTGCAAATAAACCTATAAGTATTCGGGACTGTTTAGGTCGCCAAGGCAATCCCTGCACCAGGGGAATGTATCAAGGACAAGTTGTTCACTGAACGATAATTATGTCAAGTTTACATCTGAACAGAAATCCTGTCAAGAAATTCAAGTATCGTAGATCGTAGAGCAATACTTGTTCAGAGCAAGAATCAAGGATCAAACATTGCGTGTTCTCATATTCCTGTGTATCTCGTAAAATTGGAAGACCAAGACCTACATGTCGCGAACAACTTCAAAAAGGTGATCTTCGGATCTCAGTTCCACGGGCGGTCTCCGGGGGCACCGAGGCCGATCCGGTCCGGATGGAACTTCATGCATAGTCCTCTTGTACTGGACGAGGATGGTTTGTAGTGCCACTTGTACTTTCTTGATGCATTCCATTCTCGTCACGGACTAGTCGTCCTTTATGGCTATGCCAGCGACCTGTTCATATAGATAAGACATCCTTACTTAGCGGCAATCCACGTGCGAGCCTTTCCATCGAAGTCAATAAGCTGAATCACTAAAATATCCTTTGCAACACTTCTGGATAATCGGTATGCTCGTATACCCGAAATAGAATCTTGCACTAAAATACTTCTGTTTGCATATGCTATTGCCCTAGAATGCATTATATGTATGCTCGTACATGAATTAACTTGGTTTGCCTTGGACAGGAAAGGATAAATGGTAAGTTGGTAAGTCTTGTCGTGTTTCCTCTTATATCGCACGACGCACTGCCACACGAATTAGGCTTTTCATATATGCCATAAAACTGATCCTAAGGAAAAATAAGAAAGATAACTTAATAGATGGTGCACAAAACCTATTGAACGTGTTTGGATTTGTCGAGCGGACGATTAGCCTCCCCACCAGTGCATTCATGTACTGATAACCCACCAGATTGCTTGCAGGGTGCGGAAGAACCTCGTTTGGTGCGGATGCCTTCTTCGTGCGTGCTAAGGCGTGGAGTTCACTCTGGAGCTGTAAACTCCCTCGACCAGATTTCAGTATTTTAAAATTATTTTTAGCTAATTAGAATTATTGCAACTTTTTAAATTTATTTTGCTTACATATCCTATTGTTTGTGCACCTGTCCATCAGCTAATTAATTAGGGCATTACACTGACTATTATCCCCAAACAAAGTTCACATACCTGCCCTAGACATGTTAGCCTATTTTCCTAATTTTTGTGCAACACCCAGATGCTTTATTTTGAGCCTCGCTTGAGACGCACAAATATCGTTACAAAAGTCCGTATTTAATTCCTATTTTATTTCTTGCTCTTTATCCATCTCTGTACCCCTAGAGATTTGAGGACCAACATGCACCTATTTTGCCCAAACAAAAATACGATAATATTTTACTTTAAATATACTACAATTAGTATATTGAC